>VZRN01005527.1:304106-358515 GCA_013397935.1 Dasyornis broadbenti
AGAAAGAAAAAAAAAAAAAAAAAACCCCACCAAAAAACAAAACAAGTGTTTTCCAGTAAGCAAGCATGTTTTGTCATGGCTGTAATGAAACACGCATTAAGTATGAAACATATGGTTTCCATTTTGTTGCCCTGGAATCCATCCAAAGACATTTATGTTGTTAGCTTAACTGTTCTCTTCAGCTGAGAAGCTGTGGAAAACATCTCATTTGAAAAAAATCTGTACCTAATGGATAACTATAAAAGATTTCCTAGATTTGTGGCAGACTACTTTAATAAAAAAGCCTCTGAGATTATTAGATTTTTTTTTTTAATTAGAATATAATTTTCAAACTAAAAATAAATTTTCTTTAAGAGGTATCAAAATTACAACAACAGATTATACTGGCAATATTTTCTTTAGTTAGTAAATTTGTAGAGGTGTTTATGGCTCTTTTTTGGAACCAGACCCTCTGACCCTACAAGAATGCATGACAATATCATTACTAATGTATCATCTCCCTAATTCCATATATTTGAGAAACTTCTCTTATGCCAAAAAAGCACTGCTCTGAAGATCACATGTAGCTAAAAGGTGGTTCAGATGCAAGGTTCATTAAAAATTAGAGAAAAAGAAGATAGCTCTCATTCTGCAATTTTTAAATAATTCTTGGGTTTGTCTTGATGCAGAAGTAGGTCATCAAAGAGCTGGCTAAGAATTTCAAGACATCTATCATGAATGCTCAGACTCAAATTTTACTTATATTAGCAGAAAATACACTAAAAAAGCTGAAACAAAGTTCAAAGGCTAAATTTTGCCATGGTATGCTTAAAATTAATCTCTAAATCAAAAGGCTTCTAACCTCAGTAACAAGCAGACAATATATAAAATCTTTCATACCTTTGTGCTGTAAACCAATTCATTAAGCCTGCTGCAGTTCTTACAAATTATAGCTAAACTTTTGTTTGATGAAGCCATTGGAAAATACTATTATGAATAAATTAATAAATGCAACCAGATCAGTTTGGAGACTTTACAATATTATGCTTCTTTATTTAATTAGCTGAGATATTTGGGATACGGCAGTCAAAAGTCTCCATTTTATTACCTTAATAATCATGCAGCTTGAGGACTGTGTTCTCTGTAAAGGGCCCTGCAACTTGAAACTCCACACTGCCTTGTTCTGCCAATGTACAAGTTTGCTCACCTTCACAACCCATTGCAAGAATTAGCTGGTTATTTTAACTCACCTTTGCCATCTGTGCTTGGACGCCACTGGCCTTTAAAGCAGAAACCGCCTTCTGAGCAGCTGCTGGGCTGTCAAAGTCAACAAAACCATAACCTGGAATAGAAAACATTATTTTGTTAACAAGACAGCAACCAGCTTAAAACTGAACACTTCACAGCCAACAACCATGCTGCTGGCACAGTTATTTAATTCATCCAATTTGAACAATTTGAACTCAAGTTCTTCATGCAGTCCCCCCGAAAAAAAGAACCTAGCAAAGTTCTTGAACCTTGAACTGGTGGGAATCTGCCCTAGTGGAACAAATCCATTTCCATGCCCACTCATCAGAATTGGTCCAAATTGCTAATAAGCAGTATAGTGTTTTGTTTTGTATTATCTGGTATGTAACTTCTAGCAGCAGATTATTTCAGAGATCACCAAATAAAGCATCATCTGTTAATTTTTCTGAAGTAAATTCTTATTCCAGTTTGAATAAACAACAATTGTAAGTCTGTAAATTACTTTTTATTTATTCAAAACTGGGAGAGGAATTTAGTTTAAAAGATATATCTACCCAATTTTTGGTAAATTACTTATCTCACCCTATATACATAAAAGACAGTTAAATGTAAAAAGTGAGTGAAAACCTATCTTCAGTGAAAGCAAATGATTTTTCCTATTGTTGAAAGAAGAATGTGAAAAATTGTCCTGAAAGCATTTTCTATGCCATATAATGCAATCTTTAAATATTAAAATAAATCCAACATAAATTGTAACAAATTCCATATATTTGCAATAACCTTATTTCTTATTCTGAACAACAACTTACAGCTAAGAGATTCCAGGATACCAAAATAGTAACATACCTTGGCTTTAACAGACACTGACCTTACAGGCTGGGATTTTTAATCCAACCTGGGAATTGGATGCTCAAGGCTCACCAAAAGGCAGTCAGAGTTTGGAAGCTACTTCCACTAGATGTTATTGCAAACCTCATTAAGCATTTTTCAGTGCCCTTCTCTTCCACTAGTGAACTGCCCAAGTAGCAATAAAATCCCTTTCCAGAGATAAAGTTAGGGTAAAAGAAAACAAACAAAAAGAGCATCAATGAAATAACCTCAGGAGGAGTAGAAAATGGAAATATTTCTTCAAAATATATTAGTATCCTCTTACAATATATCCATATACTGAGAAAAGGTTGTCTAATATTATAACAGAACAAGCTTTAAAGCTCTTAACTTGGGAAAAACAACTCAGGCAGCCTTGTACATCAGTGCAAGCTTATTTATGCTGCCAAGAAGCTGAAGAAAGTAGCATATTGTTTTGTGTAACACGTGGTGGTGTGCATTGTTAAATCCTGACATGAAACAAAGTGAATTAGTTCGTATCAAGTTTTGTGCTGCCAAGGCAAGACTAACTTCCCAAACTAGCTCTGCACACCCATGGCAGCCTGGGTTATCACCAACACACTGCAGGGTGTAATGCAGACAAAGTTACATACTGACACCAAGAATGCCATCAAAGCTGGCTTTGCCACCTTCCAGATGATATATAAACTCAATTGCTCATTGTTCCAGTTAGTTTAAATTCCATGGTATGTTTTTTTGGCAAAAGCCAGAGACGCTGTCAATCTTTTGGTTAAATTCCAGTTAGATATCTGGATTCTGCTTACTTATGTTCCCATTGCAATTTCAACAACATGCAGTGAGCTTCCCTAGAGCCTTACCTGGCAGTAGATTGTCACAACAAGCTGTTAGCTACTGCTGTTCACGAGTGAGATTTAAATTCTGTATTGGAGAAGTCATCTTAAATATCTTAAAGAATTAATGTGAGAATTTCTGTATCACTAAAAGGACTACTGAACACTCCAGGAACTGACAGAACGGACAGAGTAAATCAGTTAAATGCAATCATAGGCATTAACTAATTAAAATAATTGAAAAGGGCATCTCCTCTTTCCTAGTCACAATGACATCTCCATACAAGCTAGGAAAAAAATTTCTAGAAATTTCAGCTTCTGAACAGTCAGTTCCTCTTTAATTTGCTTAAGATGGGGAGTTGAGAAGCTATGTCCCTGCACTGCTTCCAAGTTCTGCACAAAAGCTTTGTCTTAATTAATGATGAATTCTCCTCCCTCTGCCTATCAGCTTTCTGCTCATTCTCAGGCATTATGCTTATTAACACTGTTCAATCAGTTCAATCAGACAATATTTCACTTTGCTTAGAAATTATCCTCTTAATTGTAAAAAATTAGTCTGAAATCTGGTATTTCAGTGTCTGCTACCATACTTTCTCCCACCACAAACATGCTGGGATACGAATCACTGCAACTGCAGTGAGTGATGAAAATCAGTGAACTGATGTATCCAGCTTATCTTAAGGAGTTCTAATTTTTTTTTCCAGCTGCAATTACTTCGTTGAAAATGAACCCTCTCTTTGCTTCCAATACATTCAATAGAACATAACAAAACACAATTAGAGTACTGGAACATGTAATTAAGTGCTGCTTCAAGACACACTAATCAATGGAGCTTATTTCCACAATGTATAATTTTTTAAGATGCTTGATATAGTTGAATGGTCATCTGTGAGCTTCCCTAGTTTCTCCAGGCAAAAGGGGAAAAGCTGCTTTTAACTCCATTTTTGTTTTTAAAATAGAGGCAAGCTGCCAGCCAGCAATGTGCATGTCAGGTTCACTTCGGCTCGGCTGCACCACTGACACCGGCTGTCTGCCAGCTCCACTGCAGGCAAATACATTGAATGCACCAACCACTGGCAAGAATAAAACTAGCTTAGGAATAAGAATGGGGGGGGGAAAAACCCCAAAACCACAAAGGTAAAAAGCACTTAATATACAACATTAATATATTTAATAGAATCAGTTATGACTTTCAGGGGAATGCAGTATAAAGGAAAATATACATACCTTTGCATTTGTTTGTAGTCTTATCCAAAATAGCCTTCGTGGACACAATTTTCCCATACCTAAAACGTATTATACATGTGTAAGGAAAATCAGAAAAGAGCATCCTATTATAACAGACACACAAATCACTTTATTTTCTATCCTAGTACCCTTTACTATATCCAAAATGAAACAATATATAGATAATATAATTGTGGAATTATGGAATGCAAACTGATACATACATGGAAGTGACAAAAAAGATCAACAGTTTCAAGCATGATCTTGTTCTATTCACCCAATATTCTCAGTGGCACAACAGAATCACAGAACAAGCCAGAAAAACAGTGCTTTATAGAAAAGAATTCAATGCAGTTAAAATCCTGGTATGTATAAGACACCATGTTTTAGACATAAGCTGGCACTCTCTCAGTATACAGACCAGTTAAAGCACACAAGTTGCCTTGCCAGTGCTAGGCTTGCTAGCTAGCACAGTATGGAAAGCGGTTTAAAAAAAAAAAAAAAAAAAAAGGGAGAGAGAAAAACCCAGCAAAATCTCAACTGACAAACACAAAAATATTACTTCTGATTTAATATTATTCTGTTCTGGAAAGTGACAAGTGCAAGACTTATGAAAGCTGATCAACAAAGGTGGCAAAAAATTTCTGTATAATTTCTGTAAATAAAAACAATTCCAACTAAAACAAAAACATCCCTCAGGAAAGTCTCCATTTCCTTTTTCTTATTGCCAGTTTCTCAGCTTCTCAACACCTGATGAGGTATATTTATACCCCAGTCTGCTATGCAGCCCAAAGGTGAGCACAGAGAGATCTGAGCAACTAAGCTTGGGAAACAGGCAGACAGCAACCCCAGCTATAAGAACAATTGCTGTTTCTGAAGCACTCTGCAGTTTTTCAGAATTAGATATTTTGATCATGTTTAGAGTAGAATTTGTTGCTGCTGGTGAAAACTTTCAATTTCCCTTAGAATAAAAATCTCACTTTCAATTTAAAAGCAGTAATTCTCTTGGCCTGCATCAGCAGTGGGGCTGGAAACAGAGCACAGCTCCTTCCCACATCCACCTCTGTTTGCTTGTCAACTACACTGGTTACAGTGCCCTGAGCACACAAGGAAGAAACCATGTAACAGGAATTTGCTTTCAATTGAGAATGTAATGTAACATATTACACTAACAGGTGTATCTATACACTGTGTGCTAAGAGGCTCTTTTTCATTGAACAGGATCCCAAAATGAACTGAGAATGATGAGAAATGTTATCAGTATATGAAAGGGGAATTTGTTTAGTTTTGCATCTGCTAAACAAAACTTCAACAGACTGAGTATAATTTCAAAAAGATATTATGTCAAGAGACAACATTCAATTTCTGCAGTAGCTATATTAGTCTTCAGAATTCTTCAAAATATACTAGAAGCCTAATAAATTAAACTTAATTTGTTAGGAGTACTCAAATAACTGGTCACTTGCAAAGTGAGTTATTCAAAGACAAAGCCTATTTAGAAAGGACTTTCCCCACAAAGAACATTTAAATACATGTTTCAGTGTAGTTATCACGCCTTGTGACAAGTTTCAAGCGGTTAACCTGGGACAAAAGCCACGAGGTGGTGGCTTCCTTATTTTATCTGAAACTGTGAGCATCTACACTGATATAAAATAGAACTATCTATTTATAGCCTAAAAACATACAAGCATCAATGAAAATCAGTGTGTACCTAAATTTACCATGTTAGAAGCTGTAATAAGGTAATAGAAATTGTGTATAATAGTTGGAGCAGGTACTTCCTTATTAGTGCCACTTATTTTCCAAACACATCATTCCATTTAGAAAGCTTTATTGTCCCTAAGTCAAAGCTTCTCACATTTTCTCCAGGATTTTTCTAAGTGCAGAGCAAATGCACACGCTATAAATGAGAGAGGCAAACTGCTCAGGGCACTTGTGCCCAGCAAGACATTTGACAGCCAGTGTTCTCCATATCCTTATCAGCTCCCTGAAGCTTCTTAAAGTGAAGAGCTACATAGCCTTTTGTGGGAAAAAAAATTCCTGAAGGATGATCTTGTCTCTGCTACTGTTTCAGTTCTTGAAAGCACAGGAAGTGGTGGTGGTAGTGAAGATCTACAGCCCTGGGTATACGTAAACACAGTAACCAAACCAGCTGGGTCAGGGCTGGCTTGGACTGCTCTGGCCCACAATGCTGATGCTCACCAGCCCATGAATGGGCATCTGCACTTTTGTTCTTTACAGAAGCTTCACGGACCACCTTCCACTGTTAAAGATAGCTTAGTGATTTATTTCACTGTCCTAGATAGCATGGCTCCTGCAAAGAACCAGCCACCATGGAAGACTGCCAAGAAATTTCAGCAGTGTGTGTCTAGGAGCAAACTGGGAACCAGTATAACAATAGCAGCTATCACTAGGATTTCTCCTACGATTTTCCCTCCCATGTGCGAGCTGTTCTCCACTCATGCCATGAGGTACAGAAATGCATTTACCCGCCCTGAGCCTGGCCAGCAGGATTCATCCCCTCCTTGTTCCCAGTATGCGGTCTGATACCAGGGGAATTACTCCTTGCAGTTTCTCCCAAGTGCTTCCTTCAAATTTACCACCATTGCAAAGACCATTCTTCCCCCTGAATTCTACAGTCCTTATACTCTGCTTTTAACACAAGCTCCTGTCTTCAACTGCTCATTTCTTGGGTTCAACTGCAATCAAGACCTAGCAGAAATCAATGAGCTATAAAACACACTGGTCATTATGTAAACTGGTATGTATTTCCTGCTTGCAAAAAGGATTATAGTAAGCAAGAGAAAATTTATATTCCAAAGATGTCTGTGATATTAGGTCTTGCCTGAAGATTACAGTTCCTCTCAAAGCTTATATACATCTAGCTGTCTTAGGCACTTGCTGAGGCTTCTCTCCTGCTCCACAGCCTTACTGCATGCTTGGTGAGATTTTGTACCAACAGCAGAGCACTATTCCTATGGCTGGCAGAATCACTTCTACAGCGACTGGCGATTGCTCATTCCCTCTCACCTGAAACAGTTTTTTAAAACATGCTTTCCTTTAAATTAAGTACCAGTCTTGAGAAGTAACTGCTAATCTGGCTGGTGACAAGAAAACAGGTATATCTTATTAAGTGGGTTACTTTTTCTCCCCAAAATAACATCAAATTCATGTACAGCAGTAATAGAGACTTTTGTTTTTTGACTGCTATTAACACATTCTTCAGTCTGAATTATCTTTGGAGATGGAAAGATGTTTTCAGCTTTGCACCTCTTTTCTATACAGCACTTGTACCAATGTCAACTCACACATTGAGAAAGAGAAGGCTTGGGTAAGAGGCAGGTAAATAATTGCCAGAGTGCACTGGGTATGGGATTAACAGGGGTGTGCTCAGTAACAGCCTGTGACCCAGTGTACAAGATACGGTTATAGTACAGAACACCAATACAAACGTCTATCTGGACAGAAGATAAAGAAGAAATATATTCAAAGCAAAGCTAGGAAGAAAGGCAGTACAGCTGCTTAACAGGATAATGTTTACCACCTCTTATTACATACTCTTAGGGCAGAAATGAAAAAATAACCCTCACCTGCTCATGCTGCTCCAAAATCTACTGCCAGGCAATATGAATGTCAAATACTGCACTATATCAAAACATCACCACATAAATTTTTTATATCATCTTGTTCAGCAACATGGTCAGAATCAGTGCAAACAATAGTGCTGACAGATTCATTGCAAATAGCTAGGGATACATTTAATATTTAAAACATCCCTGAAGCCTAATTTTGGCAACCTTCATGATACTGAAAGAAAAAAGTCCTTAGAAAACTAAGTACATGGATCAACCTGAACCACTATTTATTTTCTCCCTTTGTACATGTGGTGGTATAATGAACATATGTGGAAATGTCAGGGTGATAAGAAGCCAGCATGAGCATGACAAAGAATGAGGAAAGAAGTAGCTTGAAGTCTCTGCCCCAAGTGCTGTTTTGAGTGTTGAAAGAAGTTATCTGTGTGTGCATTAGGGGAGGTACGGTAAGAACAGGCAGTGAGAGGCGTGATAAGGTTTGTCTGGAATGAATTGTTCAAATCTTTGTCCATAACAAAATGTAATATACCTCATACCACCAAGTTCACAGTGCTTCCCTTTACAGTACTTTCAACCTGTCCTCCAGCTTTTGCTGTGAAGGATTTCTCTACCACATGATGTTGACTCGGACACTAATATGTCAGAAGGATCTCTGCTACCATGGAAAGTCCTTGCTTTTTATTGTTGCTGAGGTCCTCCATCCTGAACTATCCAGAGCTTTGTGTTGAAGATGAACAGTGCTCTCCCTTTGCCTAAGTCCAGTACAGCTGTAAAAAAAAACATCTCTAGAGATCCTGTTGTTACAGTTTGCATTACTATAGTGCTGTCAAAACTCCTCTGATATGCAGAAACAATGCTGCGTATTTCTGTGTTTATTCTAGATTAATTTCTACATCTTAGCACCTTATCACTACCCTTCATGGAATGCTCTCATTTTTAAAATCCAGAATCATGTGGTAAAACCAGACATGGATTTCATAACTTTTAAGTGGCTCCAAGTACATTAACTCCATTTAAGGTGGAATTGTGAAAGGAAAGAGAACCTGGGTGAACACAAAATATTCTGGTAGGAAGACTATATTCTCACCAGGTGACTCAAAGGCTGGAGAGAGCACAACAAAAAGACAGATCTGGCAAGGAAGGTCACATAGGAGAGCAGATCAATTAATCCTAAAATATAATGCAGTTGCTGAATAGATCCAGATCAAAATAAACTGTAATTTTGACTAGGGCATATAACTAGAAGAAAATGCATAAAAGTAAATACTTCCAAAGCAATTCCTATATATTAATTGCAACACTAAAAAGAACAAACAGGTGGGCCTGCCTAGTCTATAAATTAGCTTTAAAAATAAAAGAGACAACAACAACAACAAAAAAAAAATAAAATAAAAAAAAAATCTTTGTTCTTCAAGATTGCCTTGTTCACCACACAGCATGGTCAGTGGGTACCTTGCATGTACTCTAAATGCATCAAAATCCAGCTTGAAAGGAAATCATGCTGTCATTCAGTATGAACGTAAATAAATGCACACAACAAACACTGACTTCAGCAAATCAATGATGTGCAACTTTTATGGTAAGATCAACACCTCCCCAGACAGAGTATTCTGTTTTGAACATTATGACTCAAAACAGTTATGAGCAACCGATGGTCTTTCTAGCCAGGCCCACACCACCATCTATCCTGCTTGTAGAGTGGGTGGAAGCCACTTCATTCATCTGAGACCTGAAGAGGAAAAACCCTAACAGTCCATAGGAAAGCCTAGTTTCTGCTGGAGTTCCCCATTCCTCTATAATACTTGGTGGGAAAGAAGCAAAAAAAAATTCCCTGTAGCTGAGAAAAAGAGTCAAGGGAGTTGTCAGCCAGAGCTGACTTGGTATGGCTTGCTCCTGTTCCTCACTGATCTTCCAGTGTTCAGGGCATTTCTAAGCCAACAGCACAGCCAAGGGAACATAATCAGACCCATCAATCTTTTCTCCTGGATCCAAAACCCAAGCACAAAAAGTTTTATCTGGCTCCCATGCCTCTCTCTCTGCTGCATTTTGGGAAAGTGGTGTACTGAACCTTAAGCTCTTGCTCCCTTTTAAGCTTAGACAAACACAAAGAGTTTTTGTTTCTCCATGTATCAAATTTTTAATTTTCCAGTAAGACGAATTTCGGAAAATAATTGTCAATACAACACTCTCGTCCTTGTGATAGCCTACTCTGATCCCACTCTTTAGTAACGGGTAAATATTTCTTATAAAAACTTGATAAAGAAGTTTATTCAATCCAGCAGAATACTGAGTTTGGAGAACAGAATCAAACCATATGGTTTCCATTTTTAAATTCTTCTTCACCACATCTATGCCCTAGTGCAGAAGGAAACATTGCTGAGAACATTTTGTCCGTATTTTGTTTTCTGTTGTTGGAAGACACACTGTTCTTTGAGAAACTCTTTGGAATAACTCAGTTGCTTCATGGTCATCATGCACCTAAAGGTTTTCTATGAGAACATAGTAAGCACCTACCACCAAAAGCTGGACCAATCATTTTAATCATAATTAAATATTACACAAAAAGTTGCAGGTATACTTTTTATATTTTTACTTTCCCAGTTAACGTGTATGGATACTCTAGATCAGTATGAGTTCTGTTTTGAAATTGTTATAGATTTGGCTAATTTATTTGGTTTAATAAAGTCTCCTTTTCTAGTTTCAGATATTCAAGCACTGGGTTAACCAATGCCACCAGATGTGCCCTGTTTCAGGCATTAGACCATATTTTTCACTATGTGCAAAACAGAACTCTCTTGTGTACCCAAAGTGTTACTTTGATGACATACTGTTAAATGATCATGTGATTTTGACATAAAGCTGGTCCCTTTCTTTCTTACTAACTGTGCCTTTGACTCTCTGGTACTTCATAAGAAAGATGGTATTTTCAAAATATCCAAATATCCAAGTAGTTATCATCATTTGTTATTCTTTTACTTTGGAGATAAATAATACCTCCAAATAAATCAGAATTTATTATAAAAGCCAGCTATGTTTTGCCTTTACAAAATTACAAAAATGACATTCTATTAATGTAAAGACTAGCTTTGAGATCTGCGTACGTAAAAAAAAAAAAAAAAAAAAAAAAAAATGGAAAAAAAATCTCCCAACTAAAAAACCCCAAAACCCCTAAGCTTCACAGAACCTTGGCTTTACTGACAAAACAATATTCTGATATACTGCTGTAAACTCTTCATAAAGATCAGCAAAGCTTTCTTCACTAGCTCTCTATGATTAATTCTTCACTTAAATTTAGTATATTTTTGTTTTCAATAAGAATCAGTGTATGTCACCATCATTACCAATGCAATTACCAACATCAGCACAGTGCAAACTACTATTACTTTGGTTCAAATAATTTTTTTTTTCAGGCTTAGTAGGTTTCAATTCCAGATTTTCCTGAGAAGTAAACAAAAGCAGCAAAACCAGATGCAAGCCCAGATATTCCTTCGTCTCTTACAGTTGTCTGTCCTTAGAGGAGCAGATGTTTTGCACAAAGGACACACACAATTTAGTGAACTGTGAACAAATGCCTTCTAAGTTTCTTGGACAATATTGATTTCAACAGATAAAAAGCAGTATTTTACGAATAGGTATTTGGTTTGTAGTGTACAGGCTCTACACAAATGCAAATGCTCCTTAGAGCTAAAAATAATCAGGAATTCAAAATTCTAATGGACAGTGAAGTGACACCAAAAAAGATTTTGGAAATTATTTTTCAGCTAACCAATTTGTTTTTCTCAAGAGTAGTTATTTCCTGGTTCAGACAAAGATAAGCTGTGAGGACAGTGAAGATATGTTTTTAGAATCAGGAAATGTTTGCTTCCTTCTGCTCTTGCTTTGTAGAGATGCGAATAACCTCTATCCATTCCTTAGAAGCTGACTGAAATTCAAGAGGAAAGAGTCCCACTAGCATCCTACAGTTATTTTTATGGCATTTTCCAAAGGTTTTTCAATTAGTATGCTCTTTTTTGCACAAGAAATTGATTATCTGAAAAGGAAGACCCACTGCACAATGTCCTTTCATATAGTACAGCTGGGGAAGATGTTGGGTTTTAATGTCTCTGGGCATTCAAAACATTTCAGAAATATTTCAGCTGACACTAAAGCAGCTTTCCCAATGCGGCTTTCTAGTGTCTTAATGAACAGATTTCCAATAACTGCCTGCAGAGGTGTTCCCTGTCAATCTTAAATCAACAAAAATGTAAGGGTATATTTATTTAGTTTTACTTTATAAGCTTAAGAATGTTGCAATATGTGAAAAAACAGTTACTCTTCAGTACTATGATGACACAGACATGGGGGGAAAAAGATTCAAAAGCAATCCATTAAGTACACACACACACACGCATACTCCCTCTCAGGAAAAAGCTTTTGGAGTTGGAGGGGAAGGCTCTCATATTATACCCTGTCAGGCATCAAGAAGAATTCAGCTGATGCTACTCTGTAAAAAAGCCACAATAGCTGTAGAATTGATTTTAAAAGAGATTAAAAACCATAAGTATAAAAATGCTTGCATTAGGGGTTTTGTGGACTTTTTTCTGTTAATTTAAAAGAATGAAGAAGACAAATTCCAAAGGATGAACCTGTAACTTCTGTTCTAGGCTCTGACAGGTTTATCACTATCTGTAGCCTCAGTCGCTCCACTGAGGATGTGAATTCACATTGGTAGATACTTGGTAGAGCTAGGATTAATAATCACCCTCTCTTCAGGGAGAGATTTTTGTCAAAGCCCTGAATGTTGACCTATCCTTGCTCCAATGTGATTTTTACTACTAAAAATATGGCACTTAATTTCCATTTAATTTTCTATAGGCTAACAAGACGATACTGCTCAATGATATGGTAGGGGGAAACCGACATAATAGCTTCAGACACGGAAAAAGGAGAGGGCAATAGCAGCTAAAGTCGCAGAGCTGACCTTCTGCCCTGCAACAGAGATAAGCTTTCATATTTCATAGACACCTAAAGATTCTCATCAACCTAATGACTCCTATGAAAGCCAGAATGCCAACATGCTGGTCCTAAATTTGTTGATTGCATAGCTGTTTTAACTGTAGACACAAGACGTCACATGCTGTGAAGAAAAATGGAATTTCAAGCAACAAATCGTGAAAAATGATCCTGTTCAGTGCTTCTTGCAGCCTCTGCCCCTGCAGTAACCCAACCTGACTTCTGACAAGCTGAGGTGATTTCACATAATCTCTGAACCATCTGCTAGGCTGTCAGTTCAGTAGCCTTGTTACTTTACAGTTTATAGGTTAAACAGGATAAATAATCTATCAGAAACACAAACATATTTGCCTCTTTGACACACTTTGAAGTGCAAGTATTGTCTAAGTAACCATAGCTTGCTTACTCCTAAACTGAAGAAAAAGAAAGTAAAAATCAAAGTAATGCATTAAAACAAATACCTGTTCTTTCAGAAAAGGAAATTGCTTATCATCTTCTTTACAGTTTATGAAATCAACAGTTCAGCAAAACTAAACTGATTTTTCCTAACTAATTTTTGCCTATACGTTTATGAGATTTTTCCCTTCACCCATTTAAAAACACACATATGAACCATTTTTAAATGTGTAAACTATTTAGAGTTAAGGTTTTCAAACATCTGTTTGCAGGGACACAAATACTGGTTGACATTAAAAGTGCTGTTTCCTGCCAATGATCTATTGAGTTTGTTAACCAATGAGAGTGAAAGACCACTCTGGTTTTCCTTATAAATTATGTGCCATTGTTCTTTTGAGAAAAATATTTAAATATGAAGTGATAGGTGCAAATTAGACAGAATGGTTTAGAAACTAATTTGCTACTATTCTACTTCTAATATAGAGTATTATAATTTATGTGAAGTGCTCTTCCACAGAATGCATTACAGAAAGTTTTACCATAAGACACAGAACTGAGGATCCTTCATATGAAAATAATTTGCAGTTATTCATATAGTCACAAACAATAAATCTTGGAATTATCATAAATCAATTAACATATATTAAAAAGATACAAAGAACTTGCCAGTAAATGCTACAACATTACAAAAATCAAGGAGTCTGCCTCTCAATGTCTACCTCACAAAGCAGGCTGCACTTCCTAATCTGTACTGTCCAGCATCCAGCTCAGCAGAGCAAACTGAAGAATCCTGACTTTACAAAAAAAAAAAAAAAAACCAAACAAATCCACTCCTCAGAATTCTTGGCTAACTTGCTTTTTAGTACTACCATCACTCTTACTTAAGAAAACACAGAATAATCTACATTTTTCTGCAGCAATTTGCATGTGCAACTACTGACAAGGCTATTCAAGAATATGGGAAGAGATTACAGTTTCCTACTGTTACAAGATGGAAGAACAAAACCATGTTATCCTAAGAAAGCAGGTGGTCTCACCCTGTTGTTTTCTTATCCTAATGCTACAGAAAGGACACAAATTATGCATTGAAAAAAAATTCTGCATTTTACACACAACTGAAAGCCTGAAATATTATTTGCAAATAAATTATCTTAACTCCTGTGGCCCTCAGAAAGAATATAAAAGATATGAGAGCATATGGTTTCACATAGCCACAAAAGATACAGCTTTTTTTAATAATAATAATTCATTTGTAAGCAATATACAAAAGTACAAAAAGGTTCAAATTACAAGTCTGAAATATTGTTTCTACACTCTAGTAATTTCTTTTATCCTTTTCTTCATACTGAGAAATGATCACTACTCAAGACAATGATTTGGGAAGATGAGAAATTAACCCAGACAGATGCTAATATGTATTTATAAGCCAAGCTCATGGCAGGTCTGCAGATGTGCATGTATTGATTTACCACTGCTCGCTGTTTTAATCTGAAAGTAAGGCAGTATTTCCACACTTTACCATAAATCTTGACAAATTTCAGCCTCACTGATTTTGCAGAGCCTACACTAACAGCTTGAAAGAATAAAACTATGAAGACATAACAGAGCAGTTCTTGTTACTCATAACTCTTTCCTCTTCCCTCTGTTAAACAGTTGAGATCAGCTTGAGAGCAAAATGAGTCTCTCTACCTGAAGACCTTTTATTTCTCAATTCCTCCTCCTCCATCTAAGGAAACCAGATTCAGTCACTGTCAGCATATGATGCATTGTCCATTACTTTGGCTATTCCTAAGCATATTTCTCTTTCCTGTGGGAGGCAATTAAAGAAAAGGCAAAGGGAAAATAAAATCATTTATCTACACCTCCCAATACTTTACCCCTTGTTTAGTCAGAACAGTATAAATCAAAATGATTTTATCATCTGGCTACAGGCTTGGCTAGTGTGAGATTACCTCCCCTCTGGACAGATAGGCAGACACCTATCAATACTACAAGCCTGTATACTTGCAGAAGATTACTCTTTAATTTATTCTTGCATATCAATTTCACTTCTGGCAAAGGTTGTTAACCAAGCCTTATACCCTCATTTTAAATAGATGATGTTCCAAAGAAGCCATCAGTCTAGAAAATCATGAGATTAGGACTGCCATAGTAAAAGGGGACTTTCAACCACATCCCATTTTCTAAGCCCTGATCCATCTGCCAACTCTGAACTACAAAAAACTATTTCACATATCGTGAAAGTGACATACATAAAAAATACATACATGTAGATGTACATGCATACATAATGTTTTTTCTTGCATTGAAGATGTCTTGTTGCTGGTATAATGCCTATCATTGATAATGTTTTCAAACTATGTCAATGTATTTTGTATGTTTTCCTTTTGGTTTTGTAACATTAAGACAACTCAAAAGCCAACAGGATTTCCAAGACTTGGCCTTCTGAGTAAAAATACATTATACACAAAGATACCTGTTTGTCCTTACCTCTATCTTGCACTAATTCAATACCCTATCTTGGAAAGTGTTGACTGCCTCTCTTCTGTCTGGAAGGGAAAAGAGGAAAAAACCTCTTCAAATAACATCCAGTTTCTCCGAACTGCATTTGACAGTGGCTCTTTTATGAAATACTCACAGTAACATTCTGCTTCCAATAGCTATTCTATACTGGAATTAACACCTTGCAGTGAAGACATGACAATAAACAAAATACGAATTCCTTTAATTTCTGGTAACTTAATGTCAATTGTATTAGAACAGCACTAAATGGACAGATTATTCAAAATCACTGCTAAGCCTTCTAGATGCCTCGTCCCCTTAACAGCATAGCCTGTAGACTTTATCTCTATTTGAATCTGCTTTTGTAGTCTCAAGTCCCAGCTGTGCTGAATAGCAAATATCTCCATTTCAATAGGGAAAATGGTTGTACTAAAGTAGTTCTCTCCAGGGGTCAATATACTTCAGAAGGGCATTTAAGTGCCTGTATGTTATTGAGCAGAAACATCAGCTCACATATCATTGATTGTAACTGCATGGCTCTGTTGAAAAGATGCCTGCAGTAGTATTAAGTGCTGAGATAGGGATAGAGGAGTGCTGTGCATTAAAAAAACATACTATCCATCTGTTGCCAAATTTTAGATAGATGAATAATCACACACTGTAACACAAAATCTAAAGCTCAACCTCTGTGGCTGATGCATCAGGGTCATTTTCAGTGACTCTTTCTCAGTTTCACACTGCTTGGACGGTCTTTCGAATATTGATTGAAGCAAGCAGGAAGCAGACTTTGATTTCTGCAGTTTTGCAAAGAGTATGTAATAGATACTTACATGGAAATTTGCTTTTGGTAGCTTAAATATACCCTCTTCTTTAAAAACCTCATGAACATGTTCTGATCCCATCACCACAGCAGCCCAGCACAACAGAAGCCCTCTGAAACCACTCCACTGTCAGCCCACTGAGCCCTGAGCTGCAGCCAGTGCTGCAGGCACAGCACCCTGGGCACCACCAGGCTGCCATGTAGAGCACACTGAGCTGGCTGAAACTCATGTGATGCCCAGATCCCCATCTCCAGTGACTTTTGCACAATGACTATGTCAAATACCGTCGTGGAAGGGTAAGTCCAGTGTCCCAGACTGAACTTCAGTGGTGTGCCCAAAGAAGCTCTTGGATCACCGGGCTTCACAGAAGAGTACACACATGACAGAGGTTAATCCTGGCCTAGCAGGGAAAACTCAACCCAAAAGCATTTGTACAAAGGGGTGAGTCAGCTGGGCTCAGAGAAAATTATTAGGATCCTCCAGTTGACTATGTCAACTGCAAGCCTGGATGGAATCTACATTAAGCAGAGTAAGACATACATTCAAAGTTTCTTAAAAGAAACATCTGTGGGAGTTTCACAAACCCAGAACATCAGCATCCACAGAAGGGACTAGTCAAAAAACACATTCTGACGCAGAGTCAAGAAAAATCAATCAAACACTGCATGACAGCAAAGTTGACAAGCAAGCCCAAAGTCAGTAAAGTCAATCCTGCATCACCACCTTTCTTGAACAGATTTAACAATATATGCCAGCAAGAAAGCTTGTATGACATGATCACAGTGTTTCTGGGCTTTACAGACCTTTTTATTTCAGAGAGCCTGAGATGACTATTTCTTTGCCTGCAAGAGGGCAGCAGAACGAACTTTTCTCTTAGAAGTGATAAAGTACTACAGGAAAGAAGCTGTGACTTCTATTTGAGGATGACTCTCAATGCATACACTTCAGATTTTAAAATAGTTAGTTTCCCAATTTTTCCAATCAATTTAACTAAACAAAATGCTTAAAACAATTAAAAAAGAAACCTTCAAATACTTGATATGAAAACCACTCAGAGGCAGGGAAATGTAATGGATACAATCATCACATAAAAAAGGACTGAGAATGCAAAGAGGCAATGGCTACACTCAGTGTCAAAAAGTCACCCCTTTGTAAAGAGTTAGATAGGTATCTAGGTCACTCTAAAGTCTTTCTTGCACACCCTCAGCTCACTGCATATCGGAAACGCTGTGTGGGAAGGACAGGGAACTAAACTCACAGACCAAGTATGACTCAGACTGCAGTAATTTAATGATACTTTTATTCCCTTAAATTATCTTTGGGATTCAAAGAATCCACACCCTTAACATGAAACCAAATCACAGTGAAAGGAAGAAACCACAAATTAACAGATCTTTGAGTTAACAAAAGGTATCTAGAAACAAATTATTTATTAATGGCAAGGACTGAAACCTTTCCTATAACATACTATATGGTCAGAGCAGCAGAAGGTGACGAATTTGAGACCCAGTCAGATGTTCTTCTGAAAGCCTAGTGAGGATGATCTCAGCAACTGGAATGTCAGAGAGCTGCCTGCCAAAAAAATGAAGGAGAGCCAAATGCTGACCCCTCTACTACTAGGGGAAAGCAGCTTGAGAAAAATAGCCTCACATTTCCTCCACCACTGGAGAAGTTGAACTCAAGAGTTGGCAAATATCTTTAGCACAAGCATGAACAGAAGAAAACTACTGGATCCTGAAGAAGGCAGAACACCAGTGACCCAGAGCCAAATACAAATCCAGCAAAATTCTTGAGGAAAAATTAAGATTTCTGCAAATTCTCTCCCCCTGAAAAAAGCAGAAGTTTGGAAAACACACTAGTGAGCAGAAGAAAACACTGCCCTCAGAAATATAAAATTCTGAAAATTTACCCTTTCCTCTGCACTTCAAGATGCCACCCCATCTCTCAATTATGGAAAGGACAAAAGAAGGCATAGTAACTACCAGAAAACGAAGAGCAAACCTAAGGTGCCCTAAAGACACTCAGCTGTATTGCAAGAACTTGAAAGTTTTCACAGAGAGAAACAGAAATTAATTTCCCCTTTTTCATGGCAAAAATTTAACTAATTTTGTTGTGGTGATATAAACAGCAGTGGATGCCCTTTTCAGAAGAGTTTTTATTAGTATGTTATAATGCCATTATAAAGAATTCATCTGGCTTTATAGCTGTACATTTAGATGTATTCTGCTCTGTTTCTAATTAAACTATGTATTTTTAAGTAATGAGATAAAGAAACTAACAATGTTCCCAAAATCAATACCCACAACTAGGATAATTGTTGAATAACCAGTTACCTTTGATAGTCAAGTTTTTCTACTGTTCACCTTTCAGCTATGTCCAGAAGAGTGAGCCTGTGCTCCTCACATTACCACCTCGACCTCAGTGCAAGTGTTAGATGGGAAACATTTGATCAGTGGCAGTCAGAGCTGTCCCCTCTTCCTGGGAGGGCCACTCTTTTCAAAATATTTAATGACATTTGTGGAACTGCATAATTCAGAGTGAGTGTCCTAGACTTCAAAGAGAATTGACAAATACAAAACTGATTAAGAAATAAATAAAACGGGTGGAAAAAACTTTCAGAATTTCCCATGGAACAAAGTAATTTGCAATTCACTTGGGAAGAACAGAGAACTGGGAGAGATTCTTGCATATTTTTAAAATGTCATAACTCTGAATATTTGGAAGATGTTCAAAAATAATTGATCCTAATTTATATTTTAAAAAGTACATTCAAGCTGAGGCCTCTGTATGATGATGGACTTTTCAGCAGCAGTCCTGGCTTAATGGTCTTTCATTGCTAGCACTGTACCTCTGTTCTGAAATGCGGAAGCCCTGTAAGCTGTCACAGAGAAAAAGGAACAGAGAGCAAGACTTTCCCTCTCATTATTTGAGATCTTCAAAATGTAGCACACAGACTTTTGGCAACAAATAAAAAAGCCCTAGCAATAAAACTAAGACAAAGCCTTCCATACGACAAAAATACGTAGCTTCAAGTATGGGAAATGTAAGGGTTTGAATACAGGATCTCCGGGGAGGAGAGGGAGGAAAGGCAAATGATTTACAAAGAGTCCTTTCCAGATCAACAGTACCACAAATAGTGATGAGGGAAAGGAAATGTACACTGCTACATCAGCTCTGCTGGATACCCCACCATGTTGATACCCTGAGGCCTTGAAGGGAAAAAGTCTTTCTTCCCTCTGCCAAATGGCTTCTCCAGAACTCAGCCAAGGCATTCAGGCTTAACACAGGAGATTTCTGCCTGGGGTACTGCACAGCTACAGGTTGAAAAGAAGAAGAAAACACAATGCCAAAAGAACCAGACATCATGGAGTTCACCTGGCACTCTGCACACATGTAGCTGAAAAGCTCAGCCCTTACTATCAAATAAATCCTCAGTACGTACCATGGAGCAGTGAGTGGTTTCAAACCCCAGCGCTGGCAACAGGAGCGGTGGGTCCCGGGTGCTCTGGGCTGTCCAGGATCAGGCCTCTGTGAGGACACTGCACACAGACAGCTTCAGTCAAGTTTGCCATCATCTCTGGGATATGGGGAAGCATTTCTGTTTGTGAGCACATCCATTCTTTTGGGCTTTGATATATAGACTAAATGAAATTATATACTAAGCTATAAAACTGTGCTTGTCTCCAGGCTCCAAAAGCTCTTCAGTTACCCTTTCAGCAAAGTCCTTGAAACCAGAAATACATAGGTTGGCTCTTTTGTAGGTCTTCAGGTTTATTTCTGACATTAAGCATTTGCAAATAAAAGATTTGAGGTTTCTCCTGTATTTGTACTACCCTGTATGAAGCTCTTTTCTCATGATTTTAGATATTTTATTAACATAACACTTCACTATTGCAGTCATTCAGACGTTAAAGTCCTTAGTAATGCAACAGAATAATTGTTGATACTTTGAGAAGACTTGTGAAAGCTTATTAGTGACTACACGTAAGCCAAAAAGCAGCACTAGCATTAGAAACATTAATAATGTGCAAAACCCAAGTCCATGACCTTCTCCTAGGAAAAAACACTGATCCAGACTGTCTTCTACAGATAATATGTAAAATTGCACAACTGCACAGAATATGGAAAACAAACATTTAAGAAGAACACACATTTTGGGCTAACATATTTCAGTTAAGATGGTCAAAATGATCAGTTAATTAAATGTAATTATTTATAACCAGAAGTGAAGTTACACACATTTTGGTGGATAGTTTTCCTCTTCTGGTAAAATAAAAGATTAAAGAGAAGAAAAGGAAATGCAAGGGGAAGGATAAGAGTGAAAATCAGAACATATTTCTTCCAGTGAAATTGATTCTATTAATGATTAACTCAACTCCCACAGGTTATTTCAAGTAGAATATTTGTACTAGCAACAGTGTCAAAACAGACCCCAAATCAAAGTCTTCTGAGTTTTCATTTGTGTTTTCTTGCTCTATGTCCATGTATCATAACATTATCAACATTCAAATTAAAATTTGACTTTTTTCCCAGGTACAGCACTTCTATCTACAAAGATCAGATATTTAAATGATGAAATGTTAATTTTTCTCTCAGTAAGCCTTTAATGATTTAATGTTCTACAGAGCTGGTCTCAGCCTTGATAAGGCAACTGATAAAACTGAACTGAGGCAGCTGACATTTTTTGAATGTCAAAACAGGGTAAAATTTTAGGAGTTGTGGGAAAACAATTGAGGATCAAGGCTTAACATTCTGTGGACTTTTTTTAAAGATAAAGGCTGTTTTTTCTATTTCCTCAGTTACAAAATTCATTGGAGGTAACAGGATCTGAATTAACTTGTTTACTTACATTTGCTATTGCTTTCATTCTGCAGGTAAAATATGAATATTTATTATGTGAGTTGCAAAGTGTATGGGTCTGGTTTTTGTCAACCCTAAATGTAGCTTGGCAAAAATGTGGGTAAAAAAAAGGTTGAAAGGTTATGAAAAAAAATGACTGGCCTTATAATGTGTCAACATCAGATGGCTCATTTTTTCATTTCAAGGAGTTAACATTACAAAAATCAGAGCTAAGCAGAATGAACCTTTAGCAAACAAAGTCAAGACTTCACAGGATTTCTACAAGTTACGTGAAACCACATGAGATCTTGGACATTGGATATAACAATCTGCTTGCAACTACTGATCCTGATTTCTATGCTGAACGGTTTCCTGAAGAAAAGGACAAGCTTGATGTAAGCATGCTGAGGCCAAAAGCAACTTGAGCTCTAAGCTGAGTCAATTCTGGACTGATTTCTGACTGAGACGCCTGCCTAAGCAGTCTCTGACAGAAGGGACAGTTTCCAGAATCATGGGACCCACTAAAAAGCCTGATTAATACTTGTTAATGTTTTTAGTAGTCCACTGGAATTAAACAATCCCCTTCAAAATGTTCTTGAATTACTGGTTATTCCAATGAATAACTGCTGCTATCACTTCCCATCTGCATCAGGTCCCTGCCATTGGGGAAGCTGGGGACTAGGACCCTGATCAAAGGCATTCCAGCAGCTGCCACCAGACATTTCTTTCCTGTGGCTCTGCGGTTGCATCTCCGTGCAACAAATAACTGCAGACTTGCAAATGCTCACAGATTTTACAGGCCCTGTGCTACCAAATCAGCTTTTTGTTTTCCAAGGAGAGATCTTCAATGGTGGTAACTTTTACCAAATCTGTTTTCCTAGTGCTTCTTTAACAAACAGCTGCAGCTGAAACATTCCTTCCACTCTCTTCTCCTCCCTCGCCCGCACTTCCTCAAGGAAATTCCATGGGATCACCATTCCCCTGGCCCCACACTGCAACAAAACTCTCATCTCCCAGGGGAGAGGGAGCTTGTGCAATCACTGGATCTCCACATCCGCAAGCACAGGGCAAACACAGAGTTCCTTCATGCATCTGTATTTGGATTGCTTGTTTTTAAACAATGTGCTGAGGAGAACTTTTAACTGTGAGGCTAAATGAAATACTGAGTTTGAAAATCCACAATCCTTGCTTAATAGCAAAATGGAAAGAGAAAATTAAGACTATATTTGTTTTAAATTCGAGGCATATCAAGAGACTATCTGCATCTGGAGGATAGGACAACTTTTTTACTTTTCTCTCAATTACAATTTCCTCCAAAATTCCTATACTTATGGGTCCCTAACAACATTCTACAAGAAAGTATTATTGTAAAAAAAACACCTTGGAACTTCTCAGAGAGTATTTCAGTGTAGATTTAATTTGATCATGAATGTAAAGCTGTCTTAATTTTATTTCTAGCTAATTAAAATACAAATATTGAGGGGAAAATAGAGAGTCTTCGCTCACATCATGCTATGCTAGACACTTTATAACATGACTGCTGAAAGCAGTTGCTAAGCAATAAAGGAAATGACTATTTAAACCAAACATCACATCTCCAGGCCAATCGCAATTCCCACGGCACACCACACAAACGCCTCGCCACTGGTTGTGGAAGTCAAGCTCTGACAAAAAGGAGCATTTCAGCCTCCATATCAGGCCTACATCTCTCTGGTGCATCTGGCAAAAGGAATATACAATAATGAACACTATTTCTTTTCAGCTGTAGAAATGGGATATGTATTTTTGACAGCAACCTCTCACAAGATCACCAGCTAAGACAAAAGCCAGCAGAGCCGGTTTACATACCAGAGTGGCCGGCCACTCCTCCTCTGACAGTTTGTCTGCTTGAGAAACTGGGTGCATCAGCTGGACAGAACACAATTGAGATTAGCTAAATCTGGTCCCAGGGTTCCTGTGGGTGTTTCTCTATTGTGTTCTGCACCACTGCACAGGCAACAGCACTGACACAAGCAATGAATACATCCAGGGAGCACACCTTCACCATCCTTGGGGGTACGAATAAAGAAAAATATGAGGCTGGTACTACACAACAGAGCTGAACAGCACAAATCACATACTGCTTCAATTACTAAGGAATCTATCTCTTCCTAGAACCAAATGATATTCTGCAAACCTGGTGTTATTTATTCAGACATGTATCCAATAATACTTTTTTTAAAAATGCACACATAACCCTAAAAAAAAGAAATTTGCAGAGGGCTTCTTTCTACCCTAAAAAGGTAAGAACGATAGGCTCCTGCTCCAATATAATCAGTATTAATACTGTTCTCAAAGGGAACAGTTTCAGAGACACTGATGTATCACATTTAATTATACAACATGAAATCATATTCCACATAATTATGAATGCAATATTTCACTGCAGCCACCAAACCATGAAAGAAAAATGGAGAATAAAAGAAAAATGAATGAAGAGAAAATACTTTAAAAAGAATTGGAGAAATTAGCTTTGAAAACTTCCATTCCACTTTCACTTACCCACACCATCTAACTTAAGGGGTTGTGTTCAAGTGCTGTATTTCCAAGCCGCAGTGACCTGACCAGACCACTGTCCCAATGAGTTAAATGCAAGAGATGTTCAGACAATTTTCTAAAGTCCAACCTTTTTCTTCTAATGAGATATGCTGTGTAAATTAGCAAATTTCTTGCTCTTAAGTGACCACAGCACTGCCAGTTCTCTTCTACAGTAAATGTTTGAGCTCCAGTCCACCGCTTTTCAGTCCTAAGTGTGTTTGAAGGAGACGGGAAATGGCAACACGGGAGAGGTCACAATTACAGAGCAAACAAAGAACATGGAAATATTAATATGCTAATAGATGTCACATGACAATGAAAATACATGTTTTATTAAGAACAGGGAACTGAAACAACTTTTAAGTGATCTCAACTCAAAACAGGGAAAAAAATGGAGCATATAATTATGTTCAGGAAACAAAGCTGTATATCACATCTGGCTCATATGTTTCAGGAAAACCATTAGTCTGCCAGTTGTTTTAGCTACGCCTGTGTTCATGATGCTGAATATTTAGCAAGGAACCCTTAAATTACTCTCTCAACAAGACAGGTGATTTCAGAATGCACATATGTAAAGGCAGCCACTGCAAGGTTCTGTTTCTACATTCAGACCATCCTGGCACAGAATAATGGCCTGTTGCAGTAATTCTATATTTCATTATCTTAAAGCAGATGCTTTCCTGATTGTAATCCCACTAAAAATCCACAATATAACCATGCAGCAATAATTTAAGGGGGAAGGCCAACTAAGTGAAACTGTTCAGTCGAAAAATTGAAAAAGCAATTTCAAAAACACCATATAGACTACAAACTGCTTGATACACAAGCAGCACAGTATGAGCAAACAGCCTGGAAGGGGGAATACCAAAGGGCGGGCTGGACAGATGATTTATGCTGAACTGAATAGAGGAGATGTGGGTTAAGGCTTAAAGCTTGAAATCTCACACAGGGACTGGGGATTGTCAGGAGGATGAAGGGTCTGCTGCATCATCCTCATTTAATATGTAAATACCACAAAAGGAGGTCTCTGAAGAAACTCAGCATTACAGAGACTCAATGCTGCTGCAGGCCAGCAAGTAAATCATAAGTAAGACAGTGGAAAGTACAGGGCTTTGGAACCATGTGGCTTCAGCATAAAGGTCATCCTCAGCACAGCACAGTGCTTAGTGAGAGTCTGGAAAGCACCTAGAAAACATGTCAAAGCAAGTTACAAACTCCTGACTGAATTTGCTAAGACCCAATCATGTAAATCCCTAATCATATAATCAGGCTCAACAATTTCAGTGAATAACTGGAATGGATTTAATCCTGTATCTTCAGATCCAGATATTAAAGAAGTTAAAAGAAATTACTAAGAGTCACCAAATAAGAAAGTACAGTTAAAGCCTAAATAATATATTCAAAACCCAACAGAACAGCTGAAGGAAGCATATCAAGTATTGATATCCACACCAGGAAAAGGGAGGCATGGCTGAAGTTACCAATGCTTCAGCAACCCTGTCAAACCAGCTCTGCATGGCAGAGGCTTGCTCTGTGCAGCAGATCTCATGCAATGGCACTCTATGGTTGTGAAAAGAAACCACACAGCAGTCAGGCAGCTTCCTACAGGCTTTCCCAAATCTCGCTGGCTCCTGTCCTCCGCTCCCGTCCTTCTCTTTAGCTGATTGCTCCTGCTCAGCCTCCCACAGAAGAGACAGTATCTGTGGGCCACTGCATTGATTGCTTTGCCTACTCCCACATACCTGATGGGAAGCTCTTATGACCAGGACTGACTCACATTGTGTCCCCCTGACACTTCTCTGGTTCTGGGCTGACTGTTATGACATCCTTGTGACAAACAATACCCACTTTAGTCTTCCCCACACTTCTGCCTCTGGCACAACTGATATGAAGAAATTTGTTTTCTTAATGCAGAACTGGAGTAGCAGGCTCAAGTTTGAATGAACTATTCAGAAACACTGCAGCTTCATTTCCCACACAAAAGCCAGTAATACTCTCTGAGAAACAGCCATGCTCCCAAGCCATCACAACAAAAACGTAATGTGCTCTTTTCAACTTGGAAAAGAAGAAAAAAGCTTCACCTAATAGAAAAACAGAAAGAACTAATCAGATGAAGGTGGAGACAGATTTGTAGACACATATACTGGCAAACTGTGCTCTTGCCAGGAAACTACTTTTCCACAAAGCTGGTGAACATTTGTTCACTGTGCTCATAAATACTGCACAGCTGTGCTACAACAGCAGAGCAAGCCCAACACTTCCACAATTGGTAAGAGGTTTCTCTAGTGATCCACCAAATTAAACAAAATAAAAACATGGTGAAAATAAGCACTGCTAACGGTCATGATAAGACCTAATGCAAATACTAAAGCAAATAAAAGTCACAGTATAACAATCCCCCACACAAGAATTCTGTAGATTATTTGACCTTGTATTCTGAGGGATTCTGTCAAAAGCAATCTTTCTCTATCATAAGCATCACTGAAAATAACTTTTCAGTAGAGTGTATATTATACAAGTCCATGATGACCAGAGGGAAAAATCTCTGCAGATACAATGTTTCTGGTACCTGCAGTGACAACGATGTTTTTCAACCATTATTTCCTCATCCCACAGGTGTTTCTCTGTCTTGTCTGACATCAGCCAAAAGATACAAAACAAGCCAGTGACCTTTTTATGTGACATCCACTGAAAGCTGATTATTGCCAACTAGTAAGATCATTTCTACAATATGCAGAGCAGCCTTTCTATCCATTCTGAGCATCAAGCACTGCAGTGGACACCCTCTCAGGATAGCAAGATCCACTCTCTATGGAGAAAAGGAGCTAAAATTACTCTAAAAACCTCTCAGTAAAATCTTAGGCATTTGCAAATAGCTAAAGAAAATATTTCAGAGACCTAGAGCAAACAACAGTCTCTTCATTGACTTCTATGTGTCCAAGATTTTATCCTCCATTTATTTTATATTGTCTCAGCTTAAACAATGAACATGGCAGGTTAATTTTCAAGAATATCTTGCCTTTTACATCCTAGAAGTTTAAGCATATTTATAAGAAGGAAATAGCTTGCATCTGAAACTTTCCATGGTCTACAAAAGTGGATTGCCGAGCTTTGGTGAACAGGCAGAGAGCTGCTATTTCTATCTTACTGCTGCATCAAGTTAGTTGCTAAGGGACTATGTTGTCCAAGTCTAAAGTTTCTGGACATCTCATTTGCTTCCTCAGCAGAAAAGGAGAATTTTGAGACAGTCTCTTTTCCTCTTAAGTAAAATGCTTAGGAGGGAAATATCTCACAGGAATAAATGCCACGACTTTCCAAGTCTGTAAATTCACATCAGAATTGATTTAACAACTTCATGGCTGAAGTTCTTGCCTGTTCTTTATTTATACAATTCATGCTGTTCCAACTACAATTATATTTTGAACAGCAACAACGAAATTGGACTCTGGCTATTCAAGAGGAAGAGGACCAGTTACAGCAAAGTATTTAACATTATTTTTTCTAGGCTGTTCATGCATCAGTGACATCTGAGACTGTGCAAACTAAAATGTCTTCAGAAAGAGATTAAGGAGCTATAGTAACCACTGCACAAATAGTAGTTACTGGGGCAGCTCCAGTGCAAAATAACCTCACAGCTCTGTCCTAACATAACATGAGTGCATAGGCCAAGGTTTCTTCATCAGTTCAAAAGACAAAAACAGGAATGAAAAATCCACTTCTGTAAAACATGCATCTGCAACTAAAATTCAAGTTACAAGAGGTCATTGTCACATGGGAAGCTGTAAAAATGCTTAATTTATCAACAAATCTTTTCACAGATTGATTATCTAGTCTCTTCTCTGCAAAACACAAGTATTTCATTTGCTGTTGGAAAAATGAGCAAATAGAATTTGTTTTCTCTAAAGACCCGAGAGCAAGCTGTTTTTATTATAATACTAAGATGACTTATATGTGACTACTACCCGAAAGTTCAAATTTTTTTAAAAAGTAAATATAGAAATTCTCTTCTATAAATTAGGTATCAGGGTTTTTGCAATATTCCAAACCAAAGGTTTCATATAAGCTTGGATCCAAAACTTATAGCTTTTCCTAGCAATTTTTCTGACTTGTGTTGTGCTCTACTTTTGTATACTCCTAGTTACTTATTTGCTAAATGGAACATAAAAATATTTTTAGAATTTCAGACAGTAGCATTATATACAAATCTTAATAATTCTTCATCCAGGATAGATAGATTTGGATGTTTTCTTACATGTAGTATTGAAAATCTAGCTGAGTATTCTTTATTTCAAAATAGTTCAGACAGTGCACTATGAATTTCAGAAGTAGTAAGATAAGACATTTTAAAAATTCAGTGAAACATTTAAGGCAGGTGATTTTAAACAGCATATAAACAATACAACTGCAGAGTCTCTTGACATATAACCTATACTTGAAAGTAAGAGGTATGTGCTGTTGTAAAACTTAAAAAACAAAACAAATAACTCATAAGGAAAAAAAACCTTACATTAACAACATTGCCTGAAAAACCTCTCCTAAGCCAAGTCTACCCAGAACTACAGCCACTAGAGAGGATTCTTATGTGGATCAACTATTTCTAATCATAAAAATAACTGTGCAGTAAAGTACAGCGATAAATTAGTCTGAAACTAGGACAGGCCTTCCAATGCACATTGTAGTTCACAGTGATTCAAACAATTACTCCAGTTTGTATCAACAGATTATCTTAGTAGTGAACATAGGAAACCCTCCAGGCAGGCTCTTAATAGCAAGTTTCACATTTAGGTATTAATTTTAACTTATCTGTGATTTCAACAGCACTATGGGTAGTTATAGTTTTTACAAAAGCAGCGGGTTTCTTCAGTTCACCACTGTATTTCCACTTTTTTAGCTTCTCTAATGTGTCAAACAATTTTTTACTTCTGATTGCCAATGAAGTTGAAACCTGCCACCATATCATAGCACAAGGATGTTTGTTTATGAGTCTGGTTTTCTTCCCTCATAATCCAAACACTCATCTTGTACTATAAGCTTTTAAGGTATGACATTATAATTTACATTTAAACGTAGTACTTACGGTTGGCATAATTTTACCAGGTCCTGATCAGTGGTGTTTGGAGGCAGTGCTCTGATGTAAAGGTTAGTTTTACTTAATTGATCCCATCCTGAGTTGCTGCTGCTACTACTGTTGTTATTACTGCTGGTGGTGCTGGGACTAGGAGGAGCCATTGGGTGGGCTGGTACAATGGACTGCTGCAAAGGAAAAAGCTCGTTAGAGTAAAGCACAGGTACCAATCACAGCATGCACATCAGCTCAGTCTAAAGCAGCCTGGTTACCATTTGGAGCACCGTGTTGAACTTGTTCCTAATTACCCACAGATTTTAAATACAACTGCTTTCACACCACATTTGGGACAGGATTCACAGGTGCATTCTAATATACCCAACCACCATTTGAGGCATGCTCAATGCATAACACAGGGTCAAATTATACATAACCTACACTGGATATTACTCATAGGATTTTAACACTCTTCATTGTGTCACCTGATGTGAAAATTAAATAGGAGATTCTGTTCCTCTAGGTTCCAGCAGGTACAAAGCCTATATCACTATGACTGTTGGACATGTCGAAGTGTGGCGGACACAAAGACCATTATTTCCTTAATCTATCCAAAACCACAAAAATAATTAGAAGTCTCTTTTCTATCTCTTCTGGTTTTTAGTACTTCACAGAACACTGCTATTGTTCTTTTTAGAGATAGAGAAGGAGCACAGAGAGCTTAGGGACCAGACTTTAAATGAACTATGTGCCTTGGAGGAAGTTTCATACTGCTGCCTATCTCCATATTTGTGGACTACTTCAAGATTGTCAAGAAAAAGGCTCTACATAAAGTTTAAAAATTCAAGTTTCAAAAGGAGAAAAGCACATAAGCGCTTCTACATACTCCTCAAGGTATCTAATGCTATTGCTCTTAAAATTAGACCCCAATGGAATGTAAAAACATCCTAGAGGAAACTTGCAGTAATCATTTGCATTAACAAAAATACAGCAGGGCACTGTATGAAAAGTGCTATGAACATATCTGTGGTGTTGTAAGAGAGGAGTACTTCAACAAATATACTAGAGAACTGAAGTTGCCCATAAACATCTTGTGACTCCATGGTTTTCACTGACAAACTGCCTGCACGTGGCCCCTTTCCTGCAGAAGTCTGAGCTTCCACAAGAAGCCTCATAGCAAAGAATCGCCCCGTGAATGCAGAGGAAAGGCACAATAGAGGGGGAAAAAAATAAAGTGGAATATGAAGTGAGATGACAGTGTAGACTCGCTTGTTCCCACCCTAGTGCCACCCTCCTTTTGGGTTAGTACAAACAGTTGTATAGCCACAAACAGAACCAAAAAATGATCTTCCCTGATCTGGTACACCACATGTGGCTTTGCACGACACAAAAGTTATGGCTGTCACAAGGCAGGAAACAGGAACGTGAAGGCAGAGAGGAAAGGATTAGAGTTTACCTCTGTTTAAAAGCACCCATGAAACTACACTGAAGAAAATACACAAGAAAAGCAAAACTATTTTGGAGATAACCTCAGGAAATTGGAATGAAATTGTGAGTGGGAGAAAAATACAAAGGCATACCTTATATCAGATACTTTATGGTAATTATGCGTTTCTCTTTTGTGTTTCCCTAGGAAGGTTTTGAAATCTTCCAATTTGGCATATTGCAAAGTTTATTATGCAGCTATAATGGCCTAGGACAGACAACTGCAAGACTTGCTATAAAATCAACATTGATAAGTAGTAACATTGTTGCCGCCTAATTTATTTGAATTGAAAATTACAAGTAAGAATGAAATACCTTCCTGATCATTTAGCATTTCAAAACTGAATCTCAATATTTCATTGCCATAAAGTCAGAGATTTTTATGTTTTGGTTGTTTTTAATAAAGATTTTTAGAAACATCAAATCTCTTCCAAAATATTTGTATTTGGAATTGAAGTGCTAATCTAGAATTTCTTCCAGGGAAAAAGATTAAATGCTCCCTTCCAAGTTTGCAATGGAAACACTGACAGATTTTAACAATAGCAGCAAAAGTCAGTCTGTCAGACCACTCTGCTTCCAGTAACACCAGGCAATTATTTTTAGGGTTACAAGTAACGCAGAATGACAGAGCAACTAGTTTCAAAACATTTTCACAACAGAGCAAACCTAGCCTGGCACAGTGATATTCTCTTCAAAAATCCTTCAATGAAGTTCTCAAAATGCAAATAGTGATCAAGTGCACAACTGCTCTGTTCACAGTTTTGAAATGCACACAGCTGCCAGAAAACTCAACATACCTGTCTTCATCTAAACTGGTAATTACAATTGAAGGCTAAGGACCTCTATTAAGTTTTTCAGTATCTTTGGCTTGCTTTTACCTCTTACAACGTTTTTCCCTTAAAATCTGTTTTTCTATGTTATGAAGAACTGGAGTTTTGTAAAATCTTGTCATGGGCTGGACAAAGAAAGGAGAAGAAAATGTGTGTCTGTGTGTAGAGAGTGCAGAAATCCTACTCTGCCTGTAAAACAAACACTCCATTCTGAGCAATTTAAAGTTTTATTCAAACATTAAAACGTTCTAGTGCTAGTGGTCACATTCAAACATGATGGGAATGTAAATGGGACTACAGTTGTCTTCCTAAGTTTACAGATAGAAGGTTTTTCTCTGCTTCCACAGAGACTCATACCTCTACAAGCCTTAAAGGCTTTACAAAACATGTGCTGGGTGTCCTGCAGATCTCAAAGCCTGCAACCCAATGACAGACAGCCAGCCATTAAAGGGACAGTGACATCTTAAAGCCATACAACTAAAAGTGTTAATGTAAAAAATGTGGTTAATTTTAAAATCTGAATCACTCTTTCTGGTCTGTTCCTCATCAGCAACTACTTGTAAAAACTAAATTAGAGAGGTCCTTCTGTTGTTCAAAGGGGCTTTTTTTCCAGTTGCTCTTACTGCAAAGGGCTGGTTGGCAGTCCAGCCTTGACGCAGTGACCGCGCTGGCGGAGCCTCCCACGCTGACAGCACAGGCCAGGAGAAGAGTTTGTCTGCTGGCGTAGTTGCATCACCTCCCCAAACAACATCAGCTAAGCCGATAAAAGCTCTCTCCTGCCTGCACAGCTGCATCCACACCTGGGCTTTTGCCAACATATTGATGTCAGCAAGGATGTATGACTTTTTTCCACACCCCTGGCTGATACACAGTGCTTTGCTGGCAAGACATTCTGCAGTGGAGACCTGTCCAAAGTTTGGGGTTGTTTGTTTAGAAACAGCTTTCACAAACCTTAACTGAGAGCTTTGCCTAAAACCTGAACTCAAATTTGAAAAGTTTTGGTTTACAAACTGTAGTTTCTGCTGCAAATCCATATTAAAAGCTGTTCTTAAGTTTTTACTTTTTGGACCTTACAATAACTTGCAATATTGCAACATACACAAAAATACATTTATTTTTTCTTTTTAATAATTGCATATTAATTAAAACATGGAACTCAAGGATAGAAGGAACGAATGTAAGCAATGGACCATGCTTTCTTGTGACAATATTCCTGTTCACAAAGAATACCATTGTCACACCAGTTTGCCAATTCCTCCTTAGTTTTCACTCCAAAAGGTAATTAGTGATTGCTCCTTTTACAGAGCAGTTTTCTTCCTGTCATCTTCAACAAACACCTAAGCAAAAAAGGCCAGTGACAGAATAAACAGCTCATCTGCTCTATGATCTCCCCATCCCCTTCTGGAGCCAGCTGTGAGGAGCTCCTAACACCCCTGCCTGATCTCTGAGGGACCTTCCCTCCAGCCCTCCACAGCCCCACCACAGCAATGGGAAAACCACAGGTACTTACTAAGAAAACGAAAAGCTCAGCGACTGAACAGTCCCCATGAAGTGCCTTAAAACAAGGAGAATTGTCTGCCTGTGTTGTCTTCTCAATATAAACCCCAAATCGGAATAATCACAAGCACTGAAAAACAACTGGAGAATATACTCATCTTGTATGAGCCATTCCTGTCTTTCTTATAGACTGTTCTATGCTTAAGGATTGGAATGAGTTAGAGCAGGATTTTATCTACCAAGGAACAGAAGAATGTCTTAGCTGTCAACAGAAAACAAAGGACACCAAACCAAAATGGAGTAACACTAAGAAATTCCTTTAACCTGGGGGTTAAGAGATGCTGATCCCTGCTGCCTTCAGACTACAGAAGTCCAAGAGAACTTCAATGAGAAGATAACTTGGACAACGACTGTCCCAAAAGAGAGTATGAGCACTACAGCAGCAATCCATTTAAGTCCCTAACTTTGTGCAATAAAGGCAAGCATGTGAAGTTATATAACATGCTAGCATTTAATTATGAGTTTAATCACTCAGCTAAAATTCCTAATGGGAAAAGTACCGTGACTTTTAACAACAGGGTTAGTTCTCACCCATCTACTCTAAATTCAAACCATAAATTGCAGCATACATTAACCATCAGATTTAGCCAGAACTGCTACTTGGATCATCTCATAGTATTTAAACCTCGTCGGTAGTGTTTCCCTAGCTTTGTTCAGGTGACTAAGCTACAAGCACCTGCTTTCCCTGCCTGACTTTGCCTAACCTCCCTGATTTTGAAAACAGCACCTTCAGTAATGGGCATTGATATAAAAATTTATGTATAAAATACATTTTTTGTGGATGTGTGCAATAGTGAGAAAAAGTATTAAATCTGGATTTCTTTTTTGTTAAATTGGGGGTTGCTGTTTAATTTATTTATTAATCTACCTAACACTTTAGGTTAGAGAGAGCTTTACATGTACAGTGAAAGCAAGGGCTCAGGAGAATAGAAGATGCCATTCCAAGTGAAGCAAGACACTGCAACACTTCATGCACAGCTTGTTTGGAATTAAATCATGTACCTAGAAGAAAGAAGAACTCCAAGTGTTTAACAGAAATAAGTATTCATTCATCAACTGAAGACAATTGCTTTATTATCTTTCTTTAAATAAGGAAATATTGAACCTTGATCACTTAGTCTAAGCTGGCAAAGAGATGGCTGCAGTGGAGATGCCATTTTGAGTGTCCTGCGCTATTCTGTTTCATGTTTTTCCTTATCATGTCTGAAACATTATGGCAAGCAAAACCAAGTTTCTGGAGGCCTCTCCAAGTCCAATTCTCAGTGGACATGAGTCAACTAGTAGAAACTGCAAGCTCTGCTGCAGCTTTATTCACATCTCCTGCCTTAGGGCAGGTTCTCCAACTGTTGTTCTTCAGTCTGTAAGCACTTGTCACAGGAAGATTCAGCTACCAAATCTAAGCATTTTCAGCATGGTATCAGTATAAAGAGTATCTCAGAAGCTCCAGACTCCTGCTGAAAATCTCCTCAGTACGGAAAAACTCTGAGACCTGCCCCCTTTTTCTTGTTTAAACCACCGACCTTAACTTCTTTTTGCACGGGTAAAAGATATGATGTCATAGTGACACTGTAAGAGTCAACAGGACTATTTCAGCAATGGCTGGCTTACTGCACAAGGCTGAAACTATGGATATCATGTTTTGTGATCTTACAGAGCTATTTGCATACCCAGGATCCAAGTCTATTCCAGCTTCCTTTAGATGCCCAGTCCTATGAAAACTCTCTTTCTAAATACAGGTAATAGTCTTTTCCATACTAAAAGGAAACAAAACCATAGGTTGATATCATCATGCATGTATGAAGATAATTTTTAAAAGTATTTTCACTCTGACATTTGTTTTTAGTTAATAGTCTCTTTCTTCTTCACTGTGTTTTAACTAAATTGAACCAATTTGCTGGTAAGAAAAATGTTTCTGGTAAAATCCAGGGAAGCAGTTAAGGCATTTCTTCTGAGCCATTAAAAGAAGCCCTTCCTTGAAATAGAGAAATGCATGAATGAGTAGGTACTTCTCACAGCTTCGTTTTTAAAAGATCATCATGAAGAGTGGCCCTACCAGCAATGAAACAAGATGAAGTCTAACATAAACCCCTAGTCATGGCTCAGATGCTCTTAACAATTTCACCTTTAGACTCTTCTGTTTGTAACCCAAGCTCTCTCCCCCCACTGAGCTATTTTGCTTCCTTTCCTCAGATCTTACAGTAACATAGCAGAACTGAACATGTTCTCACCAGAAAGGAACAATTACTAAACCAGAGAGTACAGAAGTAAACCATCCCAGCTTGTTACAAAATGTCATGTTTTCATATTTTTACAGGAAATGGAACCAATATTATTTAAATTACACATATTGAAGGTTAATGCAACAGAAATCTTCTGTTAGTAACGAAAGAAAGCTCAAAATCTACCTAATTCCTTTTTATGGAGACAGTTGAAAACGTGTGAGTATAATCCTGGCCACATTGAAGTATATGACAAAACCCACACTGAGGCTTCTGAACAGAATTTTTTTCTCCAAGAATAAGGTGTGGAGATTTTTCCATTGTTATTACCAAAAAAAGAAAACGCTTTCTAACTTAGAGATGGCAGGAGATGTGGTAAAAATAATGCAAGCAATGAGTGCAAGAAGCTCCTTCTGGTTCAGGCAGTTCTTCTAGAGTCTCAGTGATAATGAGAAAGCTTCAAAGTTCCCAGAAACTCACCTACTCCATTGACTTTATCCCCTGTCAGTGATTTTTAACTGCTCCACTGACTTATTCTCCTAGTTCAGAGACAATCAAAAGGTGCAAAATAGACAAAATTAGCCACACCACAGCACAAAATCTATCCCAAAGGAGAGTAAGGGGAGTGCTGAACTGGGCTACATCCTGTTCCTTTCCAGATGTAATGAACCCTCCCTTTCCCCTTCCACCTGCTCATCGTGAATCACAGCATCCCTCTTCCTTCTCAGTTTTATACTTGGATTTCCTGGACAATCCCCTGAAACAATACCTTAGTACCATGCCCTAGCCACGACAGAATTATAGACACATCTAAAGCAAAACATTTGAGTTTTAGTTTCTGAAACATGAACAAGCTGCAGCAATCCAACAGCTAGGCCACATTAAAAGAATCTAAAAAGAAAGTCAAGATGCTGAAGTACCTGAAGAAAGAGAGCATGGCACTAAGATCTACCAGACAGACAAAAAAGCATGTACATGTTTTAGTGGCTAGTCCTTCACTAAGCAATAGGCACAAAAGTATTCACTGCCAATTTCCTTCTTGATTCTAGTACACACACAGGCCTATTTGCTACAGTGAAACCAGCCAAGGCTTTTGCTCAGGATCCAGAAAGCACAGGGTACTGAATATCTAGACTGTTGAAGTTTTTGTTCCAGCCTGAGGATTCAAAACACAATTAAAAGAAAATGCATCCATTTTCAGAGAGGTGTAACGTGCATACTAATAGTTTATGCAAGCACCAAAAAGGTAGCAAGTCCAAAACATGACACTGAGTACAAATAATAACAAATTCCTCCCTTGCATTACACATCTGTTGGTATGTGTTAATAGCAGGGTATAAAACCTTACAATGTTCTCCCCTACAGGAAGCATTCAAGATATCCTTGGTAGGAGAAATGCTTCACCTGAAATAGCAATTAACTTAGAAACTCCTGGGTCATGCAGTAGTTTAGACTAGACCACAGATGCTCACACCAGAGCTTGCAAATCACATATAGCCCGCAAGCACTTGAACAGCAGCTCAGAGGACAGTACTCATGGAATCTAAGTAAAAAATTATTCAATAAGCTTTTCATAAGCATTAAGAGGTTCATAGTAGTCCCTTCTCACTGTATATAGAACTCTGCTTTAGCATTTATTAAACAGGAAACTCCTACTCACTACCTCCATTTAGAAACTCTTTGGATGTCTAAGATGTGAAAATAAATAATATGTATTATCCTCCGACTACACTTAAAGTGTAATGGGAAGAAGTGAGACTTAAATGTATGGAAAATGAGGCACAGGTTTATCCCGGATATTTTTTGGCTCCCTTGTAGGAAAATACAAGACAGCAGGTAACCATTTCTCTAAGTAATCGCACAAAACTAAGCTCTGGTAGTGTGACTTTCCTGCAACACATAAGGCAGTTACTTCTGTTCAAAGGACAGACTCTTACTAAAAGAATGCTAGTCTCCAGCTCTACTGCTATTTGTTCAACATTTTTGTCATTATCTGTAGTGAACTTTTACCTCCAGCGCCAACAAACAGGGCCATAGACAATCAATATTCAATGTGATCGAAACCATGCTGTTTTCAAGAATATCTATTTGTGATGTTAAAATGCACATTTTGTTTAATGGGTGTAGGTAGTTGTGTTTTTAATTTCATAAAGCAGCAAATATGTCATCTCTTAACTATTAAGGATGCCATCCATCACTGTATTTTGGAAGTTAATCCAGCTAAGTCTGTATATCTCATAAAGCTGGTTAAAAAGTAGCACAGTATAGATGCAGATACTCACCTTGGCTTACTTAAGAACTGTCAGAATATCTGTATTACAAAAACTGACAGTACAGCTAAAAAAAAACCCAAAACAAACAAACAAACAAAAGAAGTATGTTAAGTATGTTTAGCCAGTCTTTAGTTCTTTAAAACAATAGAGAAGGAAATGTGGGGTTTTTTTTAAATGTTAAAAACTCTGCACAGAAGTTTCTGAAGTATTATTTCCGCTTCTTTCATATTGTGCTAGACTTTAGCTTCCTGATAAATCCTTGCAAGTATTGCCTCTTACTTTAAAAGTGTCACAGATTTCACGATGCACACAGGAGAATTTTGCAGCTTTTTAAAAATTCTTTTTATACTTCTTTTTAATTTATTTTTTATTATTTTCCAAACTGTTGGATTTTCCCCCAAAAACTACAATGTCACCATTCTGCTCATCTGGCTAGCCTATCCATCCTCCCTCCATAGACAGCAATTATAGGATAGAAATGGCACTGCACTGAAGATGCATGTCAAAAGAAGCATCTGCTTTTCTGGCAAACTCCACACTGTTGGTGGCATTGGAATTATTGCTATACCGTTTGTCACAGGGTTAGACCACAGATGGTTCTTTTGGCTGACATGGGATCCGCTATGTCATTTTCTGTTTATTCAAGTTAAATAAATTGAAGAACTTGTGCCCGCCCGTGCATGAGGGAGTCAATTCCTATGAAAATCCCTTTGTCTCTGATTGCTGATTCCTGATGGGCAGCATACTGCATCCAGCGTAGCAGCAGCATTGTTACTGTGAATCCCTCTGTTCTATTTTAAAGAAGAGAGTGTATGTTCTCCCTGGTAAGGCCATTAAACAAGAATTTAGTAGGTAGCCCAGTCTGTTCCTGCTGCTTTCTTTGACAACATCAATGGAACAGTTGAGGCAGCTGGCTCTGGACTTCACTTCTGCATTCCTAAATCTTAATCTCTCAGAGACCACACCCTCTTCACCATGGCCAGCATCTCCAGCTGTAGGAAAGGTGGCACATCAGACAAAAAAAGGGTAGAAAAAGCCAGTCTTGCAAGACTTGATCATCAAGACTGAAGCTGGATGACCCCATGAACAGGCTCTTTGAGCTGCACAATTTATGCTTCAAAGTACAGATCACTTTAGATATTTTATCCTTCCTACTCACTTTGCAAATGCTTTTCCTTTTCTAAGTGTCTCCAGTGCTACCTAATGCAGAGCAAATGTAATCAGCAAAGAACAAGCCAGGGCAAATACACTGCCTGAGAGCATCACAAAGGTTATAGAAATTCTGATACCAAAAAGGTCCAATTCTGCTGCACAGCAGCTTATGTGCCTATGTCAAGTTGCAGTTGAACCAATTCCATTGAGAACAGCAGCATCTTGCATCACTTTCCATGGGAATGATTGACTCCTCCATGAGCTGAAGAACAGGAAAGCATACTTGGAGCATCACTGTCCTTCCTAGTTATTCCACTGCAATTATTTCCATAATCTTTCACAGTATTTGCCATAGAAGTGAGGTCAGCATGACCTGTGCTGGACTGAAAGTTCCATTCATCTTTTTACTACTCACTTCTGAAACTTCAAGAAGTGTCCTTATGGTTTTAATAGTCTGCAGTATGATAAAATGCAGCAGATACAACTCATCATAACCAACACATTGAAAAAGGACAAGCACAACATTGCTGGTAAAGGACTAAAGCGAGTCTCAAGTGCAACTAGGAAAGCACATACCAAATTCAAGAAAAACTAGCAGTATTAAATATATCTGAATTTCATACCCCACTGCCTTTTACATACTGCAGTCAAGAAAAAGGGAAGCACGAAATATTTTTACAATTATTTCAGCAAAAGTTGAAGGGACTATCAACTAAATTTCAGCTAGGAGTTTGTGCTAATTTGTCATGGTATTTTGACATTCAAGGAGTCTCTGTTTGAAACTGTGTTGCTGCAAGCGGTGTATGTATACACACACTTCATAAATATATTTTATATTTGTTACTTAAATATGTATTATATTTATTATTATTTACATTATATATATATCTATGTAGTTTGACACTGAACTTGTAATTTGCTATGGGAGAGTGACCACACCTCCATAAATGTGATTCTCATCCATTGCACAACCACCAAACTGAGCAGAAGCAGTCAAGTATTATTAAATTAGCAATACAGTTTTAAAACAAGAGCAAAATCAGTAGAAACTTCTTAAACCAGACTCATTATGTAAGGAGTTGTCAGTTTTCTGCACTTGCACATATCAGCCTAGTTCCACTCTCACTCTGTGGTTCTGCATTCATTTGCCCAAGCTGAAAATCTGTCCAGAAGTTTTATAAATTTCAACATTGTATAGAACTGACAGAGCAGAAGACAGCAGCGTATAACGTTGGCAAAACTCTTCAATATAGGGCTTTTCTACAGAGCACCAGGGAGCAAACTCTGCTTGGTCTGCATGCTGCAACACGTACACCAATTTTCTTTGGATTTTAATGAGACTGCCTGCAGCAAGTATGAGACTGCAAATGACATTCCCAAAGTCTTCTAAATGACTACAAAGACTCTACATGGCTTCCTGGAATAAAACATAGAAGCTCAAATCTCCTTAGAAAAGAACTGGAGGTGAATTTCATTGCTTTTAAAACGTTTGCCTCCTGCAACATTTTCCCATTTTGGAGGGGAGTGCGGCCAACCCCATGACAACCTTGGTACAGGCACCTGGCTGCAGTGCCTGCAGCAAGGGTGTGACATGGCAGCAGGATTTACCAAAGATTTTTATTAATTCAACTGTATCAGTGCAGTTATATGCACAATGACACCTCCAGGACAGACTAGGTCTTAACTGTGCTCTCATGGAAGGCAATGAACACTGCAGTGCTGTAAGTTTGCCTTACATCCAGCAAAAGTGATCTCATGTAAGAGCTGAGAAAAAGCTGTGTGCAGGCAGACCTGACACTAGCACCAAGGACAACTGTTCCCAGATTGTTGGGGCCACTGGACACCATGCTACTTTTGACGTTTATCAGAGATTATCCTGCACCATTACACAGCCATACTGAAGCCCACAACATCTAATCTTTTTGGCCAAATGTTCTCTACAGCATATCCAGCACAGCTGACATTAAAAGTCCATTTTCTCCAGATATATGATGTAATACACAGTCACAGACAGGATAGCCTGTGCTCTTAAGGAAAAAAGAAGGAATCCATCATGTCCAGAACAATTTGTACAACTTTCTCCTATATAGCACATAGAAATTTACACCCATGCACAGGTACCACAGGACAAATTACAAGCAGTTTAGCCTGACAAAAGCAGCTATGTTTAACTCTCGGGAAAGAGGGAAACAAGAACAGCTCATCCAGCCAGTGAATGGTTCAGACAGATACCAAACAACACTTTTCCTGCAGCTGCTATTACTACAGAAAATGCTGGTAAGATGGTACAGACAACTCAAGACTTCCCCTGTTGATCAGGAAACACCAGTGGCAGAAAGCGTAGCTTGATGAACAGCAAGAAATGCTCATAGTTTCTCTCATTTGCTGTCATTATTTTCCCCCTTTGTCCTTCAAAGTGTGTGTGTGTGTTCAAGCACACACAGATAAAGCAGTTTTACCTACATTTTAGATCTGTCTATCACATATATTCAAATCTTGAATTATGTTACAGGTTGTCTGAACCCTGCGGATTAAGACATTATCACATAATTTTTCTTTCTTCCACAAACCTTTATGAGTTGCTATCTTGAAGCCATCTGCTACAAAGAATACTGGGAAAATGTTGACATTTGGACAATTTTATCCTGGAAAAGACAAAAAAGCAGTAATTTTTGTCTTCAGATGTCTCCAAAATTCTAACCTGCAATTGTAGCTTGGTTTAGCCTCCTTGAAGGTAGAGGGAAGTATTTCCTTCTCACATTTCCCACCAGTACGTCTCCTGTGTCTCACTGTATTCAGTGACTCTGCCCTCCGACAGATTTTTCTCTCTCCCGATAGAAAATTTTTATGCACAAGAGTAAAAAAGGAGCATTGCTTCATTTTTTTAAGGAGGATTTTAGATGTTACAGTAACACACAAATCACTTGCTTCATTACCAGAATGCTTAATGGAGCGGTCACTTTTCCAGCATCATTTCAGGGAACTGAGACTAGGATACAACAGAACTCAATGCTTAGTGTCGTACAAATACTATTTAATCCCATTCAACTTGGATCAAGCAGGGCTTGTTAGCAGTTGCTCAGCATCAGTCTCAACAGATCCAGGCTATTTCTAGCAAAACCATTCTGTTGTTTAATGAAAGCCAGTTTGGGCAGCGTGTCTGCATCCATGGCCTAGAGAAGCTGATTTTAGGTCTGTTAAAGCACAAAGTTGCTGAACATTGATTTAAGACAATCTGTGGGTGAACTCTTTGGAATTTTAAGCCCTAGAAAATAGGAGCATGACACATTTAAATCAGAAGTAGCAGCAATAGTAAGAGATTCTAACCAATTAGTAAATATAATCCTCTTTATGCAAAGTTATGAAAAATGTAAATACTTTCCTAAATGCAAGTGATCAAGGGCGCACAGATGAGAAGGAGTTTTTTCATACATTAAGGCAATTCACTACAATACTGTGAACACAACAAATCTGGTGACTTGATGAAACATAGCAAGGAGTTTGCTAAAATCAGCAGAGCAAAATCCAGCACATGAGCCTTACTTTTATAAAATAGTAGTCTGCTTCTCCTTTCTAATGAGGAAACTAGTATTCCTTCAGTAGGATGAAATTCTCAAAGTTGTAAAGGTAGGTAATTAAAACTGAAGATTCATCATAAAAGCAAGGGCACGATTTCCAAGGGCAGGTAACTTCTGGTGGCGCTCCCCAGCAGGTGTCTAGCTGCACAGGAGGGATGATTTATCTGCACTGACCTTTGATAGCCTGAACGTAGCACCAGGTCAACTAAGAAAGCCGAAATCTTTCAAACATTACTGATCGGGTATTTTAACACCGAAATTCAACTCCTGATAAAGCTGTCAAGTAGAAAGAGCATTTTCTGAGATATCTAGGATGTGCCGATAGTGAAAAGGAAAAGGGCGGTATAAGGAAGTCAAAAAGCTTTAACACTGGTGGTTAAATCTGCTGGCCTGATAAAATGGCTTTGGTGTAGCACCAAATGAAGAACAAAGATGGCTTTGCTGGTCCTGCTGGAAGCTCAGCTTTTAAGCCAACTTTTCCCCCAGTTTGGCTGAAAAAAAAATTGCAGTGCAATGGAGGCAATTGTGGATGCACAAAGCAAGACGGCAGTTCAAGGGACAGCTTAGGCTGCCATTACTCCAAAAAGCAGCATCCTTGCCCCTATGGCTTCTCACTCTGCCTCCTGGTGTCTCCCCCTTGTTCATCAAAAGAGCAAGGAGAATCAAAAAGAAAAAAAAAAAATAGGAAGTTCAGACTGCTTCTTTTACCAATGGTGCTGACTCATGAAAGTGGTAACAAAACAGCACTAGGCTGTCAAACAATCCGGAACTAAACCAATGCTGGTTTTTCACACACAAAGTAAGAGAACCGCACACAAAGTAAGACAACTGCAGCAAACACACGTGGTACCTCTGGCTGAGTCTTACAAGTAAGGCAGCAAGGAGCATGCACAAACCTGTCTGCTAAAAGAAAGTGAAATCCTGTGTACATACCACATGCAGCAATGCTGCTCTGGCCTTAGGGTCAGATTTTCCTTACAATCTTATCTGAAACAAACCCAAGTCAGTCTTTTCTCATTCTTTAAAAGATGATGTTTTGGTAGATGTTATCACTTATTAGATCCAATACTTTCTGACTGTTAACTTTTTACAAATGACAATCTTGTCTAAAATCCTTGTGCATGTAATTAAGAAAAACAAACTATGTTATGACTTTATTTATAATTTCCTGTTCTTCTTGATAGGTGTAATTTATATTGAATCTTACAAACAGAAGAACTGTTCTAAGTCACTTCCACAGCCCTCATCAATTTTCTTCGCATATTGCCTTTTAACTTAAAACTTCACTCTTGGTTTGAACCAAGAGATAAAACTTTTTCTTTCTTTTGCAAGCTACGGTTTTAATTCATGCAACTACTTTTTAACTCTAACAGATTTTGAATTCTGAGAAAAAAGTAGTTTTAAGTAGTTAAGAATACCATTCAGATGTCTGAAAGTCAAACCACACAATATGATGTATTCTAAAATTAAAATGTCTGTGACATCACAGTGTATGATAATGAACAATTCCTTTTACACCCTGAAACCGAGTTTTGAAGTTCAGTTACAAAGATTGAGCAGCTGTATGCTAAGCAAATGCAGGATGCCATTCCTTGGTGAATCCAAATAGCTGCTGGGCTGAATGTCTGACTGCACAATGAATTATTGTCAATTCTGAAATGAAAAAACACGAGAATTAGATAACACCTAGGAAAGCTTCCAGACACACTACTAATACATTAATAATATATGAGTAATCCAACTGCCAAGAAGAACTGGTCGAGGCAGTGCAGGTAAGAGTCTAACTCAGACGTGTGAGCGGCTACAGCTGCAATTGCAGATGATCCAAGTAGCGCTTACAGCGGCCACTGAAGTGTCCAGAAGCCCCTGCAGCCAGCAGGCCATGCATCAGCACAGCTGGCACCACAGCCGCAGCACTGGTGTGAGACAGTCTCCACCTCAGGGTGGTGAAGAGACCACATTGCTAGAACCATGTCTGGTGCTATGTCTGGATAGAGATGGCAAACACTAGTCAGGAATAAACCAGTTCATTTGGGCACAGAACCCAATGCAATCACGATTTTATTAGTCATGTTCTTGTCCTTGGTACAAGAATTCAGCTGAAGAATCATACCTCTGAATGCATCAGAAAGTTATAGATGAAGGAAAATACTTTTAATAAGCACATTTGGAACTGATAATTAACTTTAAAACACTGCAGTGAAAGGGAATCTGCCCAGCCAACAGCCAACACTTTAAGGTAAATTAATCACTTGCCTCTGCTTACTGCACAACCCCAGTGCAAAGCAACTGCTTTGAAGTTTGTCTTACACTGTGGACAATTCCAAGGAATCACATTTTCAATAAGTACATTCAGCTGCACTTTTCTTAGCAGCAATTCTACCTTTGCAGCTTATCCATCTGTGCAACAGTTGGATGTTTAATATCAACAATCTTGTACATCATCATTGGCTCACTACAAAAGTCACCATAAATTGACATGGAAAGACTGTGTATTGCATTTCCTTAAAAAAAATAACCACAAACTAAATATTTGAATTTTGAACTTATGTAATCTAATTTGATTTCAAAATCTAAATGGAACAACAGAATACTGGAATAAGGACTTCCCAGTTCAAAAATAAAAAAAAAAATTAAGAAAAGGGGGAAACTCCCCAAACTCTAAGGAAGCTAATTTCATAGGAAAGACAAAGCCATAAAACCACTAAAGATAACTAGATTCAATTTCTGTAAAATCTAAGCCACTGAACCTCAGAGAGTCATTCCTGTTCTCAGTAATATCTTCATGGTTGACTGCCTTTCTGCTCAAGAAACATCTGCTTAGAAATAAACTTAGCTATTGTTAACAGTAAACCAACCTTACTCTTTTTGAAAACTAGAGTTCTACATAGTTTCAACAGTCCAATTTCTTGCCAACAGGAACTTTGTCATTATTATTAATCTGGAAATATCAATAATAGTATTCAGATTAATGTTCTCACAGATCATAAAGAAACAATGTACACAGTACATGACAGGTGGAATTTGAACAGTTTTATCATTCCAAATAACCTGGCTCTATCCTGAGCTTCAGGGGACAGACTTAAACACAGATATCTATATATGTATGTGTGCATGTAGATACATATAATTTTTTTTCAAGATATTTAGTCCTAACTTCTGCAGTATTTGAACTACTTGCAGATGTTAGCACATTTCTGTGCAAAATCCGAGATGTAGGAAATATACAATATTAACAAGTACCTTTTGAAGAGTTGAACTTTAACAAACCAGTTATGATTATCCAAAATATCAATGACAGGACCATTTTGAACTTCAGGTCACCATCCTAATCCCTGTGAATAACCTTTATAGGTGTGGCTAACCTGGGACTTCTATTATTACCCAGGACAATGACTCAACACAGAACTTATTTCAGGGAATGAAGAAGGCAGAAATGGATTCAGTCATTTTGAAAGAAGATCAATGGAGAAATGTCACACTGAAATAATGTTTTTTGATAGAAGGATAAGACACACAGGCTAGATATTTCTTTATATCTAATATATTGGAATACAAAACCATACATTAGTAATACTAAAACTATAATAAAGTTGCAACAGAAACATTAAACCAGAACACACAAAATTGTCAGGAGCTTCAGAGAAGTGAATTCCTAACAACTTCTCAGAACACATAAAGAATGGTTACATGAAAAGCCAGAGTGCTTTTTCTAATGACTAAGCTAGTCTACAGCCCTTAGTGACTCCTGAGACCATGACACTCCACACCTGATTATCTAGGAACAGTATGTTTGCTGGCAACCTGACAAAGTCTGCTTCCAAAAGTTAACATGATTTTGTCACTACAGCAATTAAAATGTCGACCTAATGCTGAAACAATGACTTCCTTAACCATTTCCATCTTGCATTAATCTCCACAGCATTGTACAATATTGTAACTGGGAATCGAGGCAGCTCTTAGAGTGCTTAAAAAAACTAAAAAGCCCCTGCATTCTTCTACTGGTGCCACAGTGTGCCCTAGGTATCACTAGCACCTTTAACCAACTGAAATTCTATATAGTGAATTATATCATAGTATTCTTCACCATTAAAATTACTGAAGTTTTCAAATGTACTATTGCTCCTCAGTACTCTATAGCTCATCAGTACTACAGGATACTACTGGTTCTTTCATCTCAAAAATTGTCCCTAGTTCTGGAATATTTACATGCACATGTGTGCATTGGAAGCACTGTTGCCCTAAGACAATAAAGAAACATTATCATTTATATTTTTGTTTAAGTGAAACACTTTTTAAAAAATCAGTTTACAAGCAGCATTCAGAGATATATCTCAGGGAATGCTGAATAAAAGCCAAAAAATGCCCATTTCAAGTTAGTAGATAAGCAATTGTTTTTAATGCCTATCTTAAATATTTTTTCCTAATTACACAGAAGTACTTTTAAAAAAGCACAAGTGCGATCATAATGAGGATCATGCAAGCCAAATAGATTGGATGGAATAATATTAAAACAATTTAAATACCATTTGATTCTGCTGAATGTGAGTTTAACACCAACCCTAAGTTATACCAACTATTCAAGTCAGGTTTCTCATTGGGGAAACTCAGAAGTTTTGTGGTTCTCTGTTTCAATAAACACTTATTGATATCAGCAGTCTCACTCCATGCAGTGGCACCACTGGCTATGTAAATATGCACTGGCATAAGCAAGAGTCTTAAAAATCAGACCCACAATTTTAGAACTCTTCTTGAACTCATCTGGAAGACAGACCACCAAACACTTCAAAGGATCTTGTCTGCTGGTGGTTGCCTTCATAGTGGACAGAAATCCTTGGAACTGACTTGGCTCTGCCAAAGCCCAGGTTTATCCAGTGTGGCTGCTGCTTTCCCAGGCTTGCAGGGGCCGGGCATGGTACACCCGCCCTGTCCCTCCTCTCCCACAGCACAGCCATAGTGGGCGGAGTTAACACAAAGTTGTAATGTGTGTTACTTCTACACTACACACTTCAAAGAGTTTCATGTTGTAATAGATCATTTAAAGCCTTGGCTAAGTGATTAGCTAAGCTAAGCCAGAACAACACATGCATGTAGCAATACAAACAGTTCCAAATGGGTCACCATGGCCATGCTCACAGGTGGGCACACAGGTGACACACAGCTGCCAGTCACCTCCAGCAGCTGGGTGGCAGGGTCTCCCCCACTCCCATAGCAGCCCACCAAAATATCTGTTGCACAACTGTTTAAAGCATTATTAGCAAATTATACACATAGGTAGAAGAGAAAGAAAAAGATCGCAAGACTTAAAATTCCTTCATCATTTCATAGCATGAAATTTCCTTTGCAAAACACCATGTCTTTAGTGCTCAGCTTAAGAGCACTCCAAAGCCTGGGCAAGCAGCATTGCAGCTGGGGATGCCCAAGAGACAGGAAAAAACAACTTACAGTCTGGTGAAAGAAGGCTGAGTGAAAGAGGCATCACCGACTTACAAAATCAAAAGCCATATCTACCCCTTACCCTTCAAATGGGTTCAATACAAATAAAATGCAGAGAAATACAGAGCCTTGAATCAGAGTCTCTTCTCCGAACACTACTTGAGGTGACAGGATTGGACAACAACCAGTCTCCCTGAGAAGACTGGAGGACGTGTGCCACACACCTGCATACAAGGTGAAGGAAACTTCCAGGTTCTGCACCACTATGTTGCTTGGGGTTTTTTAAATTTCTCTGTTTTAAGAATTTTGTATTTTTATTTGTGGACTTGTTAACAAGGAACTGCATTTGATTTTACCCTTGCCTGCCTGGTGTTTTTAATGATTTTGAATTGTTGCAGTGGTACAAGCACAACCTGATAAAGTTTCCGTGCATCACGTAAACCTTAAAGCAGGATTGTGAATCACCTCAGAGAAGCCAAACATCTATAAACACTGCTCCAGATTTTCAAAGATAACTGGATACTCCTTCACCAAGTGGGAGCAGGCTTCCAGTGAGCTGGTAACACCAGAGGCATGAAAAGTGCCCTGCAGTGACTAACAATCCTGAGAAAAGCTCCCTTATAACGCTCATCCAAACTCACACCTGAATCCTTGGATTTCACTCCTCAAGCACAGTAAAAATGGAAGTGCCATACACATACCTCAAATATCCTAAAGGACTGAATTCTAACATCGTTGTGCTGTAGTACCCAAATGACAGAATATATGAGCTGTAGTAGCTAAGGACTTATATTTCCACTTTATTGAACAAAGCACCATATGGTAGAGGAAATTCTGATATAAAAGGACAGAAAACAATAGAAGGTAAGGAAAAAAATAAATCCCCTTCTCATTTAAGCAGAGAAACAGAAAAACCCAACACAATAAGGCGTGAAAGTGCCATTGCCAATAAGAGACACTATCAAGAAACAGACTCAATGATGAAATAAAAAGTTACATATATTTAGTTGCTGTAAAGATGCAATTTCACAAGCAGGTAAACATCAGGCTAGACTGATGCTCACCTTGCCCTGGTGTTTCTGCTGTTCTTCAGTCAGGGAAAATGAAGCCCAAATGTGGCTCCCCAGAACAATGTGTTGTTTGTTTACACTGCAACCTCACAAAGTTCCACAATTCTATCGAATCATTAAATTCTAAATACCCACTCTATTTGACACATCATTTTTCTACAGCAAAATACTTTAAACAAATAAGACACACATCAGTGATTTCCTAAACAATTATAGTTAAGTGTACAACATGGCTTTTATAAGGACACATGAACAAAAAGGTATTATTAGAAATTACACTATCATGTATTTGTACATTTCTGTAATTGTCAGCATTTATTTTGCAACAGACCCTAGAGCTGATATATCTTTATACTACATCATAAATTCCAAAATAGACATTTTTGAAATGTTGCAACTATATTTCTGTTTTGAAGACCTTGTAAAACTTCAAAACACCTGCTAGATATTTTTAGGCCAATGCATCTTAGTTCACAGGTTAAGTATTAAAATTGGTATAGAGTTTTATTGTTAAAAATCAATTTACACAAACAGTAATAAAAGTTACTAAACTTAAACTCCTAGAAATAAACTAACTCAAACTGCCACAAACCCAGTTCACCTTGATTTTGTTTAAAGCAATCTCTCACCAGCATTCAATTACTTCAACTGCAGTTTAAAACTACTTTGTGAGTCAATACACACCTGCAGCTACACTGCCTTAACTGCAGTCTCCTGAGGAAAACAGAGCTAAAGCTGTGCTAATCACAGTAACCAGCCCTTACAGCATGTGATTTTTTTGTTGTGTGTATGTTTCCTAAGTTGCTGGGTTAGGAGGCTTGTGCTTATCTAATTCATGGTTCCCCTCCTCGTTTCTCCTCTATTTCTAACTCATCCCTTCCCTTTCCTGTTGCATCAGGAAGCTGCAAATACAGTGGCTTCTGCAGGGCTGTTATAATTACCACAGCACACTGCAATTCTGAAACGTATGCAAAATAACTCACAATTACTTCAACAAGGCTCAAGAACTTTCAAATGTGCTTCTGTTAGCTTTCTAGAAAACTTCTGACCAGCACTTCTTCCAAGATCAAAATATTTCCATGCACCTCTTCATTATGACTACAGATTTATAAGCCTTCACGCTGACCCCCAAGTAAGATGTTTTAAAACGACTGGTTGAAAAAAATGAGAAAAACATTCATAAGAAGTTGGAAATAAATCCATGAGAGAGATCCAGTAAAAAAGGTTCCTAGTCTCCATTGACTTCTTTTGTTACACACCATCTCGTGCAACAAGCAAAGGTCAATTTTAACCATGACTCTAAAATGGAAAAAAAAAAAAAAAATGCAGACCAAAACAGTTATAATGTCAAATGATCATTATTTTTATTTACTTGGTTGCAGCACTGTGCAGATGTTTTAGGAGCCATCTCAAGCTCTCAGGAAAGGATTTTCCCCTCCCTTCCTTCCCCTCTCCTCCCTGCCAGCAGTTACAGTTTAAAGGATCTAACCCTTCTGAAATGTGTTAACTCAAGCAATTTTTTTAACAGTTGGAAGTTTCAGGGGAAAAAAAATGAACGCAAAACAAAACAGCAGATGTTCAAGACACAGGCTTCTATCTTCTATGTGAAACTAAATGGCAAAAACACATACTTTAAACAATAACACTTGCAAAGACATAAAAATATACTGTTCACCCTATTAGAAATACTGAACAAAAACTCCAAATCGCTAAATACAGATAAGACAATCAGCACTTTTTGTAATCTATAACATCATGCCTGAACAAAGAAAGGTGTTTCCTTTTACTTCTTTCATTCATGTTTTGGTACAAGTATAGAAACCCACAGACTGAGCAGTTTTGCTCCCTTGAGAACAAAGCAGAACTTCACAAAAAATCTTACAAGATGCACTTAAAAAATTAAGGTAGCTGGTACTTAATGTAGGAGTTCAGTTTTGTGAAACGCAGGTAGACCTTTAGTATGTCACCTCAAGCCAGCGATACAAAATTGCAATTCTTATAGTTCTGAAAGGAACAAAAAGAAACTGATCCCATTTATTTCTGTAACCAAAGATATCTATTCAATCTTAGGCACCTCAGCCTTCCCCTGCCGCAGCAGCATCCATACACACAGGAGGTGTCATTCCAATCCCTCTGGGCACAGGCTCTCTATGGAGCTGCATGTTTTGAGATATGACCATGCCCAGGTCTTGCAAGTTTAATGAGGTTCCTCCTCACACACACAGGCACCACACACAGTGCCAACTGGGAAATAATAAAGTAGGATTACAGGTGTAGCTTCTTGATAGGTTAAACTTAGAGTGAAAGGCTAATCTACATTTTTAGCCTGTGATTGGCAAAAGCTTTCTTCATTTAACTGTCATTAGAAACCCGCCTTAATCTTCAACTGTTAGCAAATCCAACCTGCGACACAGCACTCGATATTAACAGAGCTGAATGAAAAGACTGGTCCAAAGCTTTGTCTGTCCCTCCATACACAGGCCAAACATCAAATCAATGTTAAATTCCTCACGTGCAGCTACGCCCAGTTAATCTTGAAAGTGGCAAACTATGTAAATTTCCTTATGCTGGTGAGATAAACATTATACTCATCAAAATGTAACAAGAACCACTGTTACTGGGCAAAGCTGTTAAAAGGTACAGACACTGGGCTGAGCACCGAGGCTGTGCTGGCAGGACCCTGCACTCGCTTCCTTCCCAGGCCTCCAGAGCTGCTTCTGGCTTCCTCTTCAAGAAACCTGAGAGCAGAGAAACCTCCCTGCACAAAGCGATTTAAAATCCCTAATCAAATAGCTGGAGTAGCTCTGTAGATTCAAGGAGCAGATGGCAGGAGAAAGCCTAATTTTCCATTTACGATAATTTTACAGAGTGTAGAAATATTTACTTCGGAGGAGCGTCTCCCGATTTACATGAGAATAACAGAAGTGGGAGGAGGGACAGAGAATCATCTTGTTCTCAACAGACCAAGAGCTAAAAAAGCATGTATTAAGCAGTATATTGTATGCCATTTTGTTTCCTTTACATTACAGATGTACACACGTGCATTCTTTGCATAGCTCAAGTAACATTGATAGTAAAAATATTAGCCTCCGCCTACCTTTTTCAGGATGTATGGCTATGAGTGTTGTGATGCGTTATTACTGAAGATACGGTGTGGCTTTCATTCTTTAACAAGACCTACATCTGCCTTTCAAATTAATTCTCAGATGAACTGTCACTCTTTAAGCAACGTCTCAATTTTAAGCCTGGCAGGACTATTTTTAATATGTCTGCCTGCCCATAACGCAGGAAATCCTTTTGTGCGGAGACCACATTTTACTATTCTCACAAGTACTCTAAAAGAGAGAAGATGATCAGGCACCACCCAATCAAATCTGACCTGAAACTGAGAATGTTGACTGGCTCCTACATGCCTGATTTGCACAGTGTGATACAACAGGTAACAAACATAACACTATAAGCACAGATTTGTTTATAAAACAAAACATAGTTATTTGGGAAAACTAAAGGAGAGTAGGGGTAAAGATCTGAACTTACTCTACCTATATGGCATTTTGACAATGTTTTAAATTAAGGCAGAAATCCACATTACATTACAATGCCTTAAAAATAAATCAGGATAGTGCCACCTTGCCTTTTATCAGTTAATCACTCATTTTTTCTACTGAATCTGCTATAGACTCTTAAAAATGAAACAGGATAGTACTAAACATGAAGTGCTTTTTTATTATTCTGGTATGTATTAAAATACCAACAGAGAGATACAAGATACTCAAAAGATTTTAATTTCTCTTTTAAGTTACTTAAAATTGTTTCAGCTTCACATACCTGTTAGCATAGGAACAGGTGTTAGCATAGGAAATCTCTTCACACTGTTAGCATAGGAAATCCAGTTAGTCCTTTTAGAGACATTGCTTGACAACTTTTCCTACACTAACAGTACCTAGTGTCTCAGGCTAAAGCACAACAACACAATTGTCTGAATATGGGTTACACAGCGCATGCAGAGACTTAATCTGAAATTTTCTTAATTATCAGGGGTTGAAGAATTAGGCTTACAGCACTCTTCAGCACTGTTCGACATCAGCTCATGCCTGCAGGTGAAGTCTGAGTGAAAAGAAGATCAGAAAGCCAATTGCTAATCGACGTTAGTCTACATGAATGAAGTTAATAGGAGTTTTCCATGGACTTAACCGGAGAAAAGCACAGACCCTGGCTCCTTATGTAGGAAGTGTTTGAGCAGAGAATAGCTACACACTAACAAAAGAAACCTTTGGTACCCAGGGTCTTAAGCCCACATAATACCCCCAGCATTCATTTCTTTCTCTGCCTATCAGGAAAAAAGGGTCTGTTTGTTTTTCTGATTCAGTCGGCCCTTTTAGCTCTTTGAATCTAAGGAGTGCACTGTGAAAAGAAGAGCATCTTATCAGCCTGCTCCAGAGCAGCAGGCAAACTCACATCCGCACACAAAACACAGCCCTGCCAGCACGAGGCCTGGCCCCATTGCCCTCGACTCCTGCCAACACCCTGCCCCGCACCCGACACACTGCACAGCCACCCAAGGAGCCTTCCCTGATTAATGGTCCTCGCAGGCAGAGCACGAAATAGTATCTGATAAACTGGCTTCATTTACAAAGTATGCAGGAGCACCAGACAAGATGATCAGCATGGGCGTATCCAGGACATTTATTAACAACAAACTAAAACCAGCACACACAATAAGCACGTTTTGTTATGTATGGACTTGAACACATTCAGTACAAGATACAAAGATAAGTCCATGCACTGCTGGGCAGCATCTGCAGAGCACTGCTGAGATAACACGCTGGTGATTCTTATCAAAAAGATGTTTCTATAAAATAGCAGGGAGGAGAAAGGAAATAGCAAATTTTACTTAAGCTTCAAGAAAATATGAGAGTCTAACTTTCACTGTCACACAGGTTAGCCACACAGAACATGTGTCATCCCAACAACGGACCAAGAGTTCAAAATTTCCAAGCCTGTGTCCTCGTTATTTATATGAAACCCTTCACTGTGCGCAGCAGTTATATTTGATTTCCTATTTCTACCCTTAATGCATTCTGACCCCAAGCAAAATAGGACAAACTTCCCCAGTATTGCTGACTGAACCCGTCAAATTACTTGTTTCAGCTACTAAGCACAGCAGACACGGAAGGATTTTTTTCTCACCTGGAAAGAAGCCTGCCATAGTATTTTTGGCATGCTTTGTCAAGCCGGGAGCTTGTCAGTGACCTCTACTCCATTTACCCTCTGGCACACACACAGAGCACCCTTCCCCATTAACTTAAAAAGTAAGTTTTCTTCTTTTCTTTTTAAATTTAATCAAAGAGTTAATGAAAAATAATACACTAAGCAGTAAACAATGTAAGATTAACAGTAACATTGCGTCTTGTGTGTGTAAAAAGTGCAGCCAAAAACAAACGGTCCAGCAAGGTTGCAACCCAACTATGTCAAAATTTTATTTCCAGCGATTAAACAAACAAACAAAGAAATACCTCTTTCAGTACAGCTCCATAGATGAGAGTGCTCCGGGCTTATCGGAGCGATCTTTCTGCTCATAAAATGTCACAGGGTCCCCCTGTCCCCTCCCCAGGGGGAGCTGGGGCGCGCCTGAGGGGCGGTGGAGATTTTCTGGAGGGTTGTTTGAAAGAAAAAATGCGTCCAGATCCCCCCGCTCATTTCACGCCGAGTGAAAAACATCCAGCCCCAAGTTTCGCTGTTGCGACACCGGGTCCTTTCTAACCTGTTGCCGAACCCGACGGGGCCAGCACCCGCCCGGTCCCCGGCGACCACCCCACACCACCCCGCACGCCCCGCGAAGGTGACCCGGCGGCGGCCGCCCCAGCACTCGCCAAGGTCACGGCGCGACTTTT
>VZRN01005527.1:359183-372349 GCA_013397935.1 Dasyornis broadbenti
CACGCAATGGTTGCGCCTGAGAGGGGCGAGGGGGGGCGGCGGGCCCGCGTGCCGCGCATTCCGCCGCGGGGCGCGCCCGGCGGGGTCCCGACCCCTGAGCGGCTGGAGCGGCACATCCCGCAGCGCCCCGGCTGCAGCGGGACAGCCGCGTTCGGTGCACATCCCAGCCGCGGGGCTGACCGCTCCGAAGCCATAAATTGTGCGGCCTTTAACTCTCTTAAGTTTTTCTTGACTAGGGATGGGGAGGGGGGAGGAACATCCGGTCACAGCCCTCGCCAGTGCCTCAAGGCAGCATTTGGGAAGCAAGGGAAAATTCTTAGTTTTTTCACGGAATTTAGGCCTAGGAAACGTTACAATTCTTAGGCAGTAAGACCGGGACACACGGAGCCAAGGAGTTCCCAACTTCACTCGCTCGTAGTCTGTACTGTTTACATTACTGTATTTACATTACCTACTGATACTGACAATCTGGTTTCTAAGAAAGTCCAGAGCTATAGCTCTGTCAGGCCACTGACTCTGATCAGTGTCACTGTGGAAGAACTTCTGTCATGGGCATGCATCATCAAGCACCTTTTGGTTTCTCTTCCTCTTTCTGACAATACGGTGGCCCCAATCCCATACACCCCATGGCCATAGGAAACAGCTGGGAAGAAACAGAAAATTGCCAGGTAGTTCATTACCAAAAGGCCAAATAACATCTGATAATGCTAGTATTTACAAAAACCCATGAACTTCAATTACTCACTTCTCTAGAAATAATCTCTAAGTATTTTGATATCATAATAATATTGCTACCACAGATCAGAGCCCATCTGAATACAGCATATAGTAGGAAAGCATCAATACTTGGCAGAACTATGTTATGCATAACTCTCCTTTTTTTCCCTCTTTCAAGTCCTAAAATGGATCTCATTCAGTTTGGCCTTGATTTGATAACACAAGTTTAAGATCTGCTAGTAGTGGATGAAAAGCACTGCAGCCACATGATGATCACTGGCACTGGAAAATGTTTGATGGAATAAGTTTGTACTGGGAGGAGACTTTATGTCAGCTCAGGTACCGTCTGTCTGTACTACCCTAACTTCATGCTGGATCACGGAACATTCGTATTCCATCTGCTAGTACACAGCTAGCACAGAGGCTTAATGCCAGGATAAATTCAGATTCCCTGGTCTGGTTAAGGCCTCATGCCTGCTTTACAACAACATCAGTTGCTACAAATCAATCAGTTATTGCTGCATCGATGCTGCAAAAGCACCAGTTCAGCAAGTGATTCTGGGTGAAACTATTTTTTTTTTTTCCTCTGATCAGGTTCATTTTCTTCCAGATCATTTCCTTTGTTGGGTTCAGCATGTGGCTGTGCTGCTGCTTGTGCCAGTGTAATGGAGGAGGTAGCAGTGAGCAAAAATAGGCAGGGGCGAGAGGGCGGATATGAATGCTTGTTTTGGCAGCAGTATCAGATAATACGGGCTTAATATGTTCATGTACCTGTGGCTTAATTTGACAGAAATGTAGCTATGTGCTCGTACCTTCCTGAGATGTACCACACACAGCAGTCGATCTGTGCTCTGGTCTTACTTATTTCAGCCCCCTGGTCACAGATGTCACAATCAGACTCAGTGCCGAAGCACCATCTTAAAGCAGCACAAACTGGAACAGTGACAGGCTACTTCTGCTGCTCTGATCTCTATTCCCAACTGATAAACAAGAAAAATATTTTCTGGACAGTGTTGCAGTCACCCCAAAGGGGTGACAAAGCTTACATCTGCTCCACCTACAGGAGGGCTTTGTTAGCTGGAGATGCGTATAGTGACCACATCTTCCCCTCGAAGGGAAAAGCTTTTCAAAGGCCATCAATCATCCCTTGCTTCCTTCCCTCTCCTCTTCCTGCCCCATCCCCCAGGGAAGAGGCTGGAGGGATGTAAACACTGCATGCTCGATTGGGTCTCAGTCACTGTCATACCAGGGAAGGCTCTCAAGAATATTCCAAAGCAGTATTTGAAATGCTGCTGTCTTGCCCTCTCTACTGTCACATGTCCCATGGCTTCCTGTCATTTGGACACAATTTCCCTCTCTTAGATTCTGTATGTGGCACATTCATCTCAGTTACCAGTACTCCCTTTTCTAACATATTAGGAAAACACACAACAACAAATATAATCCTGTAGACATCTACTAGATCACAATCTAACAATATCTGATTATTTACTTTTGTTAAGGAAAAACTCATTACAGAATTTTCTGGGAAGAAAACTTGATTTAATTTCCAAAGTGCTAATGTGTCTATCAACATTTTTTGCTCTTTTTAAAAGGCTTGAGTAATGTGTCTCCATTTTTGTCTCAAACAGGGAAATAGTTGACTTCCAATAGATTTGACAAGGTTATCAAGAATACAGAGCCAGACTCCTTACAACAGTGTGTCAGGAGAGAAAGGGACAGCAGAGCTAAACTGAAACAAGAGTTTCTGACTGGATACAAGGACAGCCAGACATTGCTCTGAGAGGCTGTGCACTCTCCATTCCCGAGCATTTTCAAGACCAGACTGCATACAGCCCAAAGCAACCTGACCTGATATTTTTGCTGATGCTGCTTTGGGCTGGAGGTTGGACTAGAGATCCCTTGAGGTCCCTTCCAATCTGAACCTATGCTCATATGAAAAAGCTGCTTTGTTCTTACTCCAGAACATAGGCAAAATTATTTCTGTGTAAAACCCTGTATTTGAGATTATGTTGATAAAGCTCAAGGTAATTGCCTGGACATTTCAGTACTTGTGCAGTGATATGTAAGCTCAAGTACTGACAACACTTATCCTACATATTTTCTGAGATGCAAGAAACATCCCTTGCTTGCAAAGAACAGTCTCAGTCTTACTGACCTAGCAATGCCAAAACTGAGATGCCTAATCTATAAAATGTATACAATTATGATCATAAAAATCATATTTTTCAAGGACCTTCTTATTAACTGCATACAACAGGTGTGAACAGATTTGCAGGTAGTCAGACGTATTGCTGCTTGCAGTTATAAATGAGCAATTCATTTTGATCCTGAGGGAAAAAGGTGACCACAGGGTCTAAGAGTGCCTCTATAAATCGTTCAGAGCTTCTTTAAATTACCCGAGTTGCTTATTCAGAAAAAAAAAGAGGAAAACATATGAGCAGCTCTGGTGCATTTTGGAAATACAATATAGCAATTTACATGTTCTGTTTTGTTTGGTTGCTTGTAGGTTTACAGAGAGACAGTGTAAATACAGAAAGAAAGACTCATCTGGGAACCTGGAGACAACTGAAAGTACTCACAAATCTTTCCAGTAATGTTTATCAATCTTAACAAATAGTACACTGGCAAAACTAAGCTATTATTTTAAAAACAGATCTACGCTTTTAAGCTGCTACTTTACCATTTCTGTTCTAAATCAAATTCATGGCTTCCCTTACTTATCTCAAAATTCAACCAAAGTAGTTATTTCCCCTCAGGGCATTCAGTGCCTCTGTAGGACAGATGGTCTCTCAGCCCTGTATCTGCTTTAAACGGGAAACTTACAGTCTTTTGCAAACCCCTCTGAGTCCAGACTGGATCTCCTGAATTTCATCATAACTCTGCTCTCCTGACCACTTCAGGGCCTTCTGAAGACCCACTAGTGGAAAAGCGACTGTGGGCACCTCATTTCCCCACCTTGAGGGTACCTAGGAGACTTTCACCACAGTGCTCATTTCCTTGAGCATCCATCAGAGATCCATCAGACCCAGTCATATGGAGAAAGATAGAAACTGGAGTAGGCAGGAAGCTGAGCCACAACAATGCAAAAATACTTTTAAATATCCTATGCAAGGAAACAGTATGCAGAGCTGAACTTTGAGAGATAGTAAGCATTTCCTGTAAAGTGTTAATAAAGGCATATATGAAGCTGAGTATCATACAGAAGCAGATTTTTAATTTTAGGCTTAAATTCATCAATTAGAACTGAAAGCATGAAAAGAACTTCTAACAGCCAAAGGAACAGAGTAAACTTCATTACATGGGAAGCTCCTTTCGAGATAAGTTATCTCATAATCAATTGTTTTTATTTAAGTATTCTCAGTATGCAAGTAATGAAAGAAGATCTGCATCTTGCCAAGTGAGGATGAGGAGTAAAGGTCAGTAGAAATGGGACATGGTAATGTTATGAACATGCCAAAAACTTTATGTATAAAATCTTCTGTAAATTTTCTTTTTTATTAGAAAAAGAAAATTATTACAAAACAATGACTTCTGCAGAAGTATATAATCTGCTAAGAGTGCGATATTGCATACACAATGAGAAGCCGTTGTTTAAGAATGCAGTCTTCAAAATAATCACATGAATATATTCAACAATAAGAAAAGAATCTCCATGATCCAAAAGGGAAAAGAAATAATCTTTTCCAGCTGTACCATTTTAAATACTGGTACCAAAGTGCCAACTTACACTCTACAGTAGAATATGAAAAAAAAAAGCCATATTATCACTCATTGTAAAATAAGTGTGCACAATCACTGTAATCAATTTTTTTTTTTAATCTGAACACATCAGCTCATTCTCTCTGGGAATCCTCCACCCTCTCTCTGATTTTCCCATCACCTCTGCTGCAGAGGTTTTTCCCTTAAATCCAACAGCTCGCTGTGAAAAAAGAGCAGTCCTCTGCTTGCTCCCTGCAGCGTTCACGGAATGCAACTGCTGTGGCCACTGAGGTTGCACCTCCAATGACATGCTCTGACTCCTATTCATTTTGGCTTGCTGTTCATTCCTTCCATATTCCTTAAATGTTCTTGGAAAGACACTTAATATAAATTGCACAATTATGCGTAATTGTTGCCATTCCTTCACTGATGACTGGTGTTAAGAATATGAACTTAGTAAGCAACACAATCTCCTGTTACTGCCATGCCAACATTTTATATTATGGAAAGCACTATTTATTATTTGAAAGCCACGACAAAATACTTCCTTATAGAAGCATTTCCACTGTCACACAAATCCCCTTCCTAAATATACCCTGTATATTATGGAAGCACAAGTATGAAACATAATTACTGTAAAGGATTACTATGTAACAGAAATTTAAGGAGGCGGCTCATAATCAGTAATTAAAACACAAGACAAAATCCAACCTTCATTTGTGGAATGAGCTGAAATGACTCTTAAAGATTTCATTTCTGCCATTAGCCTGATAATGTTTCCACACACTTGTTTGAAACTATAAAGCAAATTCTGTAAACAGTTGCCAAATGTATTGGAGAATAAAATAATAAAGTCTGTCCAGAATGACAAAGCATATTGCATTTTCTGCTTTGCTATTAACTATGTAGAAAGTTCGTCAACATTATATTGAATCACATTTATTTTTTAACTGAGACTACTAAGCACTTACTCTTTTGACATGCTTTTTTGACTGTGTATTTTTACATTTTGTTTAGAATAAATGTATGGAACAATAGAAGAAGAAAGCAAAAATATTTGCTCAGTATTTTCTAGGGAACAATGGTTCCATGCAGCTATTTGCTTTTATATATTTACATATTTACATTTTAATAAAAATATTAATAAAATGTGAAGAAAAATCTGGAAATATACAAATATATTTTCTAAAACTTTTGTTCATGGGGTTCTAAAGCAGGGTTATATCTCCTGTTTTTTAAACAGAAAGGAGGCTTTTTCAACTGAACACAACATGATCAATTTTGGTGGGCTGGGTTTTCTTGGATGACACTATTCATCACATTGACCAGGCTTGAATGGTTACTATTTTATGAGAATTTTAGAAATAAGAAAGAAAAGAAATTAAAAGACTCCTACAATTAAAATATGTTTAAAGATTGAGAACAGTTAATGACAATTAAAAGAGAAATCACTGCACAATGGTTAGAGTGGAAGGTCAGTCCACAAACCGGCCAGACATAAAGTTTATTCCTTTGTGTGTTGTTTTCTTGGTATCTAAGGGGAAGAAACAGCTTCAGATTATTCAGTGCACTGCTGTTATAGAAAAAAATTCAGACTCTTGCCTGGTCTTTACACATCTATAAATTGGGACATACATTTTGAAGCCTTGAATGAAACAGGCATTATTTGCATTGTAAGCAGATTTGGTACTAAGGCAATGAGGAGCAAGCAGGAATCACAATACACATGGGAAAAAAGGAAGAAGACAGAGAAAGTCACTTATGATATGGTCTATCAGAAACATGGAGTTGTCATCACTAGTGCAAATTGAGGCTTGTACACTCAAGCATGGGCTTGAAGAATACCTGAGGAAAAGCCGGAGCAGGTACTGTTCTGCAAAGCTGTGCTGCAGACAGCAGGCACACCAGCAGCAGCCATGAGCTAGACTGGGGACTGTGTACAGTAGGTGTATACATGTGGGTACCTTGGAACAAAACCACAAAACACCACTCTTCCAAACAATGTTGTTGTCCTAAGATGACTCTTGCTTTTTTTTTCCTTTCCCTGGAATGAAGTCCTGTTGTGTTTGTTCGACAAATAGTAGTAGTCAAGTGAAGAACTGACAGCTTTACCCATTGACAAGCACTGTGCAAATTTTTCCTGTCCTCACACGCTTCCCTGTCAATTAACCTCATTTCTGACCCGCAAATGTCTTTACAGTGCTCCAACTCCCCTGAGTACACCATCAGCCCTGTACTGGCTCTCTGGGGTCCATTTACATCATCTCAGTTAGAGTGTGAGAAACTAATTTCCATATGGATTTCAAAGGGGCATACAAATTTTATCTCTTTCAAAATTACAGTCTTTACCCTCCATGTTTGTTTTATAATCACATATAAACAGAAAGATGTTTGTTTATAATGTGCAATCTGATTTTAATGACCTAATTTACAGTCCAACGTGAAGAAACAAAATCATGTGCCAGAAGTTAAGCAAACGTTCAATAATGAGCCTTTATCTTATCTCATTTTCAATATCTTTAAAATAAAAATATCCACATAAACCTTGATAGAATTGTTCCTGAAGTACCTGGAATAGCTTACATCTCTGACAGACATTATGGATTTCAGTCTGCCAAAGAAACTGTAAATTGTAATTTTCCCCTGAAGTTGATGCTCTACCCCTCTGAGTTTTGAAATTGTGTACTGCTACATTTGCAGCATCTCCACAACATCAATATAATACAGAACAAAGTGACCAGTAGATACATCTTCAGAATAAGGAAATTCTTCCTCCCATGTAAATCAGTGGTTATAAAGGTCATCTGGCTCATGGTCATAGCAATGAAAGACCTCCACTATCAAGGCACTCAGCATTGGCAGTGGAAGGTTCCCCATGCCTCAGTAACCTGCAGAGCCCACTCTCAGAGGTGAAAGATGGGTGTAGTTCATGCCGATGCAGCCCTTCCCTGAAGAGCTATAGGATCCTGAAGGTGTAGGGTGTGGCTAATGCACCACAGGTGAAAAGCAGAAGCTGAACACTAAAGCCACCTTCTGACACACTGTATATCCATCAGCTGCAAACAGGGGGTTTCTGCCACTTCTACTCTGAGCTAAACTAGCAATTAACTGCACTACTACCCCAGGTCTGTGTCTTCACCATCAGCATCTGAGTTTCTGTAATTTTAAATTCAGATATGATCTGAATATTTATGTTCAGTAATCAGTAAATTAATCAAGATGGCTAGGACAATTTATTTCAGGGAGTAACTCATAGAGTTATTTACTAATGTTCCATACTAAGTGTCATGGGCTGGCAGAAGCACAAATCATGGTGGGAAAATATTTTATTGCATCATAATTAAGTTTTACATTTATTTAGGTAAATAGATTCTTAGAGTTGTTTTCAACACATTCTCTTGAGCTGGATTCAAAGTATTTATCAGATACTGCACAACCATATTTCACAGGTCTGCTCACCAATATCAATGCACATAAATCAAAGATAAAACCTGGAATGAAATCCTCATCTGATCAATAGCAGTTTTACCAGCAGGTCCCAGATTTCACCCAGAATGAAAGCACTTACACTGTGCTTTTGTGATTTACTGAGTTTATTCCTCAACACATTTAATGCTCAGAGTTGCTGAAAAGGAAGAAAGGTTTTACTCCTTTCACCCCTCCTGCTCTGAGCTTCATGCTTTCGAGCCCTTTCCTTAATCCACTGTTTCTTTTGCTTATGGATTCAAGTCACTAACCCAGCACCCTTTCTTTCAGCCATGGCAGGGAGTTGAGCTGGGTCACTGAGGTGTCTAACAAGACCATCACAGGTTAAGTGGCAGGAGCACACAGAGAAGGGGAAGGCAAGGTGTGTGTCCCTCCTGGAGGAGGCTGGGTGGTTTCACTCTAGGGCTCCCTCATGGAATTTTACTGAAAACATTTTTACTGACAACCATTTTTTAAACAATACATTTCCAGTCATATTCCAGAAAAGTGAAATTACAACAACCAGACCCCAGACATTTTATGCAGATGCGCTGCAAGAGAATTGGGTGAGCAAGTTCAGATAACACAAGAATTAGGCTGAACTTTCGCCCCTAGTTCCAGTGCTCTTTGAAGTTCTTCACTGCCTTGGCAACTCCTTCCCCTATCTTCCACTACTGCAGCTTCTGTCAGAGGCTCTGCATAGTCAGGATTTTCTCCATTCTGCGATGTTCAAAAAGAATTTTGCACTAAGCTCCCCAGGGACCAGATCTTCACAATGTTTCCGTCCTTGCAAGTAAAGCTTGCTACACTCATTTCTGAGAAGAGCAAAACTCCCAGCTGCGTTTGCTGAATGGGGCTCTAAGATAAAAATTATTTCAGCAAATGCCTACAGGAACTTTCTATGAGTACTTACTAGGAAGAAATAGATTATCTTCTTCTAGCAGGGATTTGGATAATTTTCTCAATAGTATTATAACATGAATCTGTGAATATATGCCCATGCATGCACATCAGGTTTTTGCTACTTACCCATCAAAACCACAAGTAAACAACTGCCGGCTTCAGGACCTGGTCCAGTTGTCCCCTTATACAATCTATAAGTACATAATGAAAAAACTAGGCACTATTATAATATTGATTTTGACCCTAAGACATGATTTATGCTTCACTATTCTAAAGATCATTGAAAAGTTCTCATGTAAATACTTATTTACATAATTATAGATGGAGCTTTGTTGTAATTTTCAAATTTATCTGTCAGATATAGTATTCAACCCAATTAGCTGAACTCATGTCCAAAATACCGTCTGACTATATTTGGTGAATTACACAAAAATGTGTTTGGTCAAACAGTGCTTTCAGAGACCCACAGATACCATTGCTCCAGAACACAGGCTTAGGTACTCCAGAAGCAAGCAAGGGTAATGATTTGGAAAGGCAAACATGCCAGGTTCTTATACCTTCATTGTAATCAGTTACATTACAGCAGACAGTCTCATTACTATAAATTGCAACTAGAGGCACTTTTGCCTTGCAAAGGAATTCATAAAAACATGTCAGATCATGTCAGCTGAGATGTTATATAAATCACATTCTGCACTAAGTGAAAAAATACATTTTGCATCCAAGGAATTTCAGATTGTTTTCTGAGTAGAGCCCACTGTTTCACAACTCAAGAAGAATTTTCATCAGAATTACAGACATCATTTAAAAGACATGAAAGTTGAAAATCTAAATATGCCTAAACGCTTCCATTTTAATCCCCTTGTTCATTATATTTCCACTAAAGTTGCTACTTCATTCCACAGAAGGGTTGTTCCCAACAGTGCCTCAGACTATGTAAGCACACCATTAACTTCTGTGCTTGCATGTATGGAAGTGACATTACCCAGAGAAAAAGGAGTGTTCTGAAATCAACTACAAATGTAATGACAAAAGGTATGAGTAAAGAAAAATCCTTATGTTGTAATACTAACTTCAACTGCTCCTGACACCAATAACTAACTCCTAACTTTTTCTGACACTAGGAGGTCTTTGACTTTCTTAAATCTGATTCAGTATTTGGTAACTTGAGAAAGAATAAACCCTTTTTTGCCTAGCGACAATATACAATATGACAGTTCATGGAAGTAAATCATGTAGGCACATGATTTTGCAGGAACTAAGCCAGAGTGAAAAAAGGACAAGAGAGCTGCATTAATCCCTTGGTGACTATATTCAGTGGGCTATGCAATGGTTTCACCAGCAGATTTGACCAAACTGTTCTTTCTTCATTCTTACAGAATGGAAAAGAAAAATAAGAAAAGCTAAGTCTTTGAGATATAAGTGTCTTAAACTGCAAAATAAAGTCCAGTTGGCATCTGAATTTTTTAAAAATTTCACAATAACATTACATATTTTTAATCAAGATATGCAATTCTCGGCCACAAATCAGCCTAAGCAGAATCACAAAAAAAAAGTTAACTCGTGTTGAGCTTCCTTGCTGTAGTTTTTACTAATGTCATTGCAGGATACAGAAAAAATCTGTTTACTTCCCCTAAAAAATTCAGGTTAAGTCTTCGAAATGTCACCAATGTAGACGACCTTTAATTTTTTAACAAAACAAAAGGCAGTCTTAAATTAACTAAAAGGTTAATTCTAGAATGTATTACCATAACATTTCCATTTAAAACAGTACATCCTCATATAATTTATATTTTAGATTCCTCAACTACAGTTGGTTTAAATGCTTAAAACTGTTTAATTGCTGATTTTCTACTATGTCTGGCTGATAAAATTCGAGTTGAACCAAAACTGTGCTAGAACTCCTTTGTTAAAATGCTAAACAAGCTAGGCAATGTGCCTCTCATTAACCACCAGCTAATTCTTGACTGACACTGTCGATTGCTTGCTAGGCAGCTCACCCTACAATGGAAATTATTTTATGGTATCTACCTACAGATCTCAGTTTGTGCTGGACTACTCCTCCTTGCTTCTTTCATGAACTGTTAACTATAAAGTAAACATACAGGGCTGGGGGGTGGGTAGAAACCCTGCCTTTTCAAGCTGAGAAACTCCAGGCTTCAGATGACAGACAGTACTTAATACTATTTACAGTACCACTGTAATTATTTGGTAGCTGATCAAACTAATAAACACACCATTTGGCAGAATGGGGACTCGTGACTGCTTGAATAGATGTGAGCTCTTTTTCTTCACTGAGACTTCACTTATAGCAGATCTGATTTAAGAGATGTCTCTCCCTGCTATAGCATTCCCTCTCCACATCCATGCCAGCCACTTATTCCACCCTTCAAGGCAGTCATTACCACACTCCTTAGCTGGACTGAATCAACTGCTTTATGCGGGTGTGCTATGAAGTGGAAAAGAAAACTGATACAGTTTAAATCTGTAGATATATATATTTTCCTAATGTTCTGATGTAGAGAGCAGCTGTAACACATAACAGGTTTGGCTAGACCTGGGAACAGAGGCAGAACTTCTAGATCTCATCCAACTGCTGAGAGAACAGCAATGTCAAGATGCAGCCTGACTGCAGAGCCCTGACCAGCCTCAAAACTGAAAGCAAGCAGTTACTTGGAGGTTTACGTAGTTGCACATAAAATGTTTTCATTTTGAGAGACACTTGCAAACACAGAATATCCTTAGTTTTGTTTTCAGATCTCAGTGAAACTTGCAAAGGAAATAATCTCTGTTTAAAACCATGCTTTAGTGAAAGAAACTGCGCTATATTATATGCTTGGAAGCAAACTAATAAACCTCCACAAAGAGAAGGGAAATGGTGTGACTTATTAATCTGAATATCAGTGGTTTAAAAAACAATGTGGAGATGTTGCACATTTAACAAAAAGCTTAGGTTCACGGATTTCCTCACGTGTAGGGCAAATCTTTCTTCAACAGCTGAAATAATGGTTACAGTAACTTCCTATTCAGTCATTTCCTTAATTAAACCATTGAACTTTAACGTGAAATGCAGCCATTACAAAACCAGAAAGGAATCTGAACAATAACAATCCAGTCAAACGGGCAGCACAATAAGCAACAGAAATGTCAAGAACACTGGCTAGCACATTTTGGTTGGAATCAAAGATGCTGTGATTCCCTGAGATATTAAATCAAGTTCAAGTAAACTCTGTCCTGAATCAAAGCTGCACGACCTGCATGATATGATGCAGGGAAAACTTGGCACAAATGGGCTCTTCTTGGTAAAGGTTACCTAAAAAACAAACTGTATGTCATCTTTTTCCCAAATTTTTGAAAGGTAACAACTTTAGTCCAGCAATAAGTATGCCTCATCATAATCTCAAACATCTCTCCTGCTCTGAAACTGAAGATTACCCAAATAGATGCATTTTTTAGTTCCTTTTTGCCTCCCTTCTACTCCAACCTTGCAGTCCCTAGTGGTGCCCAAAAGGTCAATGTTCTCATTTTAAGACTGTGGACAGTTGCAACATTCATGCCTCTCTTTGCCTTCCACAAATGGTCTAAACGCCCAGACAGCCAAAAGCCAGCACCTGGGAGGATGCTGGTCACCACTGCTCTAGCCAGGGCAGTGTCTGCTGCATGAGCGACACTTGAGTCTGTTCCTTGAGCAGTGCCAGGAACCCCGCCTGGCTCCAGAGCTGTGACACTCTGCCTGCATTCAGCGAACAGGGCCCCAGTGCAGGAAGCCACCAGGAGTTCCAGGTAGGCTCCAGGTGCCCCTCTGCCTCCACAGCTGTAAGCCCTGCACTGTGCACCCTGCCTCAGCGGCAGTAAAGCAGCTTGTGTGTGCTCCTACCTGACCTGGGCCACATCTGCACAGTCAAACAGTCCCACAAAGCACAGACCTGGCCACAGTATAAGGTTTTGATAGTATTCGATACTATTAGCTTTTTCCTGTTGTCCAGACAGTAATCACTTTGTGGGTCTCTAGTTACACAGCCAGCTCAAACTCTGGGTAGGTGTGAAGGGTCACGGAGTCACTGCAGGGAAGGGCATAATCTGTTTTCCAGGACGGCTTAGGCTGCTGGGGCATAGTACCTTCCAGAAGATGCAAAGCTACTAGCCAATCTAAACAGCACCTTAGTTTCTGAGGGATCAACAGGTCATTGAAAAAAAAGAATGAAAAAGAAAAGAGTTTACAGAACAAATGCAATCAAAATTCTGGTGCCCACTATACAGAATATAGGTACTTCTAGAGAAATCCTTACATTTGATCAGCATAATTTTGACTGGTATAACCAAAGAACTTGCAAAAGAATTGTAAATACGTATACGTATACACTGCCTTTTTTTTTTTT
>VZRN01005527.1:372379-411082 GCA_013397935.1 Dasyornis broadbenti
TTTTTGGTAAGTGAAAAGCATGTTAGATGTGTGGAACAGACTGACCTAATCGATCCATATCTACCATATTTCGGTTACACTTACAACTTTAAATTGGATGAAGACACAATGTTTAATTATTAGGTGTAAATCTTGTTGCAGAGATTGATACAGTGAAACAGACTAAAACTGTAATTTTCCCAGATATCACCATACCTCCAAGAATTCCTAGTTTAAAAACCAAACAGACAAAACCTCAGTTAAGAAAGTACTTTTAAGACACTGCTCTGTTCAGGTTGTGGAATAAGACACAATGGTGTTCTCTGCCTCAAATAGGACTCTTCTAAATGTTTCTCCTAGCTAATTTTGTTCTTAATTGGAAAAAAAAAATCCATAAAGATAAAAATCAAAAAATCCCTTAATTATGCATTTTAAAGTGCATGTTGTCTGCCGTCTGATCCAGCTCCCAGACAGTGGTTTTTTTTTTTTTCCACGTATTCAACAAGAACGATGGGTATCATGTTGCTAACTTCAATGCTGCAATCTGATTAGTGCAGGCCAGCCCAAGTGGAGAGCTACTGAAATCAGCTGGATTCTTTTCTGGTACAAGATAACAGTGTACAGATAACACTGAAGACTGAGGGCTAGGCCTCGAGCCTGCTGATTTATCTAATTGGCTGCACTCACATACCACCAGAGTGTCCCTGGCTCTGCCAGCAGAGCTCTGCACAGGAGCAGGCAGTGCCCCAGCACACGCTGCAGGGCCCAGCCTTCACCTGACACTGGAAATGCCCTGCGGTGGAATGTTCTGGATAAACACAAACCTTGTTTTCACAGGTGTTGATCCAAAGTGACTTTTTGGTCCAGTTTACAAAACCCAATTTGGAATGAATCCTAGATTTCTATGTTGCTAGGTGCTCATAAAACACCGCAAATCTCGATGAACTAGTAATTAAGTAATAATAGACATCATAAAATTGCAAAATTCCTATATACTAGATAAGACCATAATCCTGCTGGATGATATAAAGATAACCAACTACTTTTTCCTTGAAATTAAACATGAATGTGATGATGTTTGCTAACACGCTATTCTTAAAACTGCTTTTACTTTACAAACTCTGTTAAGAGGAATATTTTTCAGTAATAGTGTAAGAAAAAGCAGTATTTGTGTAACAACCCTGTTAAACAGACTGACACAGAGATATGGAGGCTTTGTTTGTAACGAAGATACTTTAATGAAGTGAAAATAAATCTGCTTTTGGGATGGATCTCCAAATTGAAAGGGTTTTACAGGTGATGGAAGTGAGTATTGTGCTGGGTCTCCAGCCTGATTACTTCCTGCAGGGATGGTTTTGTCATTGTGCCACCACCACTCCCCTGTGACTTCTAAACAACCCAGGGTCACTGTGTCCTCTCTTTAATTAGTATCTCACTGCTGGAGGGAGGGGAGAATGTCAAGGAAAAAAAAGAATAAGAAGACACTGTAAACAAAGGTCCTAAGGGGCATCTTAACAATTTGGACAAGGAATGAAAAAAATGCTCTTTTGTTGGTGGCAAAATGAAAATAAATGGTCGGGGTGGTCCAAATTTTAATTTTAGTTATATGAACTAGGATAAAATAAAGAGCAACCATGCTAAGAAAGAAACTAATTTTGTTCCCAAGAGCGCTTTATCATCCAGCAGATGAGAATGCATTCTATATTTTAAAAGAAAGCCAACTCAAATATGGTGTTCCAGCCATAAAGCAACCAAAGCCCTAAAGAATAGCCTCTGCTTCCCTAAATGCTGTAACCGAGCTCAGTTGGGGTGGTAGCAATTATTTTTATTTGCATTAAAATGAAACTTCCAAGGGGTGTTTTTTGTACAAAAGTATTTATACTGCAATTTACACCTACATTTTTCACAGAAAAATTCGGATAATCCAACAATAAAGTAAAATAGCATATAAAACAATAACAGTACCCCACCACCTTCATGCTAGATAATTAACTTGCCCTGAAAGTTTTCTAGACTGATGAATCACAAAAATAGAATATATTACTAAAGACTGGACTTATGATAAGGCAAATGTTGTGCATATGAGCACATGGGTTAAGAGTTAAAACATTTACCTTTTTCAATTTCCAGAATCAACAATATGACACACAGAGAAATTTGCATATGTTTTGTTAGCTAAATATAACCAAAATGTCAGTTCTTACACAAGATTTTATTTTTCTTAGAATCTTGAGTATTTTACAATATTTCAGATTACACTTTTTCCTGTTGTCTCCTGGTAAATCAGGAAGTGAAATTTGATTTTAAAGCAAAACTCTTCTGACATGAGGGTTTTTCTTTAAATATGACAGCATGAGAAGTTAAATGGCAGTTTGTCAGTCACTTGGCTATTGTAGCACATAGTAGGTGGCCTTCCCCCTCCTGGAATTTCCTGCTCTGAGGTAGGCCCTCAGGTTACTCATGCCAGAGTAAAGGGAAAGGGAAGAGAAACCACACATGCTTCTGAAGAAAACCATACATGTGAGGAGCTGCAGAAGAAACAGACATTTGGAATATGCTGGTGGAAACAGGAGCCCCCAAACCAACCTGGAGCCAGCACTCACACCCCATCCTAGCGCCTGCTGCCTTGAGCACTCAGGCATGGATCTCTCTCAATTTCTGCTATCAACATGGCCACAGTTTTATATAAAATAATGAAATAATGCTAATAAGGAAGAAGAATAGACTCTGTAGCCTGTGGCTATGACACTCATTCCGAATACAAGAAAATAACATTCGAGTATCTTCCCTTATATTCTGTTTCCAAACTACTGAATGCAGATATACATGGAGAGTATATTTAGGTCATTATGTACCCACAGAATTAAGTACCAGTTGAGGCAGGGCTTTACTGAAGTGCCCCAATGACAGACTCAGCTGCTCAGCCCCTATAAGGATTCAAACATTCTATTTCACTAACTAAAATTAAACACAGCTGAGCAATTTGGGTTTGGTCACTTGTCTTTTTGGTCTTGTTTTAAGGCCATGGATCATGAAGTTTCATGAACGATGGACTTATGCCAACAACTCTAACATGTCACTTCTGTTCATGGATGCATTTGATTCTGTTTTGCCTCTTGAAGCTCCTATGCCCTGAGCAGTGCAGTCTCCAAGAGGTGGGTTTCAGCCTCAACAGCCTAAGTCTGGGTGTGAGCTGAGCGTTATTGCACGGTTTCAGTCTATACCAAAAGAGTGACGCTCACCAATATGCAGGTGAGTTCAGATTCTACCTTTGGATCACAGCATAAATATATAAAGAATCTCTTATTTCATCTTAAATACGTAAAAAAATGCAGAACATCTCCCATCCCTTCTGTGTAACACTGCAGTGTTAAACTGAAGAACAATCTGATTTTGTAATTAATTTTTTTTTTACAAGATCAGATGTTGCTTTTAAATATTTCTCATTTTTTAATCAGTCTCATGATTTTCACGACCTGACCTATGGTGCCAAACATTTAGGGCAGGTAAGAGTGCCATTCTACATGCCCTAACTCTTCTCCCACCTCACACAACCACAGCAGAAAATTCTCCTTCTTAAAAAATAAAATCAAGCATATCTTCTAAACTCTCTGTGTGAGGGAGAAATAAAAGCTACATTTGATTCGTATGAATTTTAGCTTTCAAAAACATTGACATTGATTAAAGATTTCCATAGTGTACAATTTACAAGAAATTACCTCAGCAGGGTGAATGGATTCAGTTTCATAATCACAAAGTTCCCTAACTCCATGGTATTATATTCCAAGCAAGCTTGTACATTAAGTTTAATTTCACTTTTTTCAGGAAGTGATTTTACTCAAGATTGAATACAGCTGTTAGCAGAGCTCACTGTTCCAAAAATGCTTCAATGCAAACTGAAAAAAAAGAGATGTTTCTGTAGGTGAGGACTCACAGTCAAGCTCCATTTTCAGAACACTACTGAAAAAATACATGTTCAAATATTTAAATACTAAAGAATGGGAGAGGTCTGTGTAACACATTTGATGACTTAAACAAATTGCTCCATCTTCTTTGACAACACAAAGCTAGCAGACTCCCTGCTTTTACAAAAAGAAACGTGATGGTAGATAAACCTTTTTTTATTTTGTGCCAAGCATTAGTATAAAATCCCCACTTTTTGGAGGTGGGGGGTTTATTTCATTTACTATTTAATCTTGATTCTGTTCTTTTAATATACACAGAAATGTATGCTGGCATACAGAACAGGGCCTCTGCAGAGGAAACGCTGCCAGCTAAAAACACAGGATGTAATCGAGACCACAAGAGACACATACTCAGTTATAAATGTAACTATGCTGGAGGTATGGAAAGGGAAAAAAAAACTCTTATTTTTCACTGCTAGTTTTAATTGTTTCAGGGATATTTTCCCACTCTTATTTTGTGCCAGTATAATAAGAAGAAAAACAATCAAATTTAATTACTTTTACAGCTAAGATAACTGCAGAATTCAGTATTCTGCAGCCCAGACGTCCACTTCTCCTTGCAGGAGCTCCTCGGGTGTTTTACACACATCTCGGATGACAAGCACACACTCTCCGTGCAATGAGAGCTTTAGCAGGGCACTGCCTGGCCAAATAAGCACCAAACGCATAATTTAAAACAATATTAAAATAGCCTCAAAAATATCAGAAACTAAAATAAATAAATAAAATAAAATAATAATACTAAGGAAACTAAAATTTAAGACTAGTAGAAATACACAGTAATGATCCATTTTCATCTCTGACTCGCCTGCTTTGAGACAAGAGAACCAGAAAGTAAAACAGTCAAAAAAATGGGGTGGGTGTGTGTGTGAGAAGTGAAATAAATTCCTGTTTCTTCTACAAAAAAGTATTTTCTCTGAAGCAATCAAGAGTAAGCGAGGTCCCTAAAACGCTTTCCAATTTAATAATAATCGGGATTCATTACAATGCGACTCGAGACTTTTAAAATCTGTTGTTACCAGGCTGCCTCAGCCTCCCGCCGCGGGCCGGCGAGCGCGGGGCGCGGCCCACACGGACCGGGGCGGGCTCGGGCCGCGCCGCCTCCTTATCGTCCGTGCCCGGCGCTTCCGATCGCGGCGGGGAAACACCCCCGGGCTCCAGGCAGCGGGGTTGGGGGTGGAGGCAGCGGGGAGCGAAGCTTGGGGCGCCACTCCATCCGCGGGACCGGTGGGAAACTCGCCTGGCTCGGACGCGGGCGCAGCCCGGCAGCGCCCTGAGAAGCGCTTGCTGAAGCAAAGGCAGGGGTGACTGCCAAGGAGGGAGCCGTGCCAGAGCCTTGGCGTTCGGGCATAGCGGGTGTTAACTTTCCTCGTAACTTCACTGCAACAGCCCAGCCCGAAAGGCGGGAGGAGCCCCAGCTCTGGAGGCTCTCGCAGCCATCTTGTCTCACAGCCCTGAAACTTGCCGAGCAGAACGAGCCCCTAAGAAAAGCTCCTAACGCTAAAATTTCCCGCTAGAGGGAGCCCCAAAACCCCCGCGGTAGGAGGAATAAAACTGTATTCAATTAGGGAAATCGCATTTTGACTTTTTCGGAAAGTTTGAATTTGATGTATTTAGAACACTCCACCGCCCGCCCACAGCCCCAGTGCTGCAAAGCTGCCGCTCCGTTGCCAACAGAGTCCCTGAGTCACAGCAATATATAAAGCAACCTTGAAGTTTGGAGGCTATCACTGTTACTCAGTATTTATATAAACTCACCGGTTCATAATGCGCTTCAGAAATTACATGGAAGTCAAAACTCCCCCTAATATATTTTCTTTATGAGTATGTTCAGTCTGAAAGCCAGATACACGTCCACACACACAAGTGGAATGCGGATCACAAATGCCCTTTTCCCAACCCTAACGAGGCTTCCCTGGCTGATGTGCTGGAATAGGGAGTAAATTCTGGTTTTGCTGAAACCATCAGATGTTTTACCTCCGAATCCAATGGGGGCAGAATCAGCTCTAGATGACCCAAACTGGAGGGGTCCCTATGCTTCTCTACACTATAGCTCTAGGGTTCCACACAATTTGCAGGCATGAAGCAGCTCTTGGGCCAGGCATCAGCTAAAAAAGCTGTAGAGATAGGTACAGTCCTGGGATGTATTTGTCAGTTAACTGCCATCTGTTTAAAATACTCTACAGCCCCTTCACAAAGTGTGGTTTGTGCAGAAGAAATGTGTTTTGCCTTTATCAAGTGAACTGAGAACATCGCTAGAAGTTTCTTCTTTGCCTATTCAACATTTTTCCTTAGGAAATACAGTCCCTACAAGAAAGGGAAGGAAGAGCAAACCACTCTGCACAAAAGCTTGAGACCTACATTTGAGCAGTAAAAAGGCCCTGTTTGTGATAATAGACTGGAGTCTATTCATATGAAGTTTGACAATACACACTTTTATTTCAGCATATGCTGAAATCCATATTGTTACTCTTTTGCTTAAAACTTCAGTAACAGATTGCTAATAAGTTTGGAATATTCTTTATCATTTTAATTGTATATCAGTTACCCCATCATTACAGCTTACTACTCCTCAGATTCTAAACTGTACACTAATTTTGAACTTTTTTTTTTTCAACAAAAAAACTACAGTACAAATATCCAAATTTCCAAGGCCAATGTAAAAGGGAGATGATAACTTACATAGTTTTAAGTTTGTCCTCTTGAGACCCCTAGCAAAAAATGACACTCATAGTAAAGGGGTCTGGTGGTTACCACACTACAATAGGATGCAAGAGCTACATAGGTTCTATTCTGCTTCTGCCACTTTATAATTCCCCCACTGTGAATTCATTCCTCTTTCAGTGGAATACACACTGATAATCCTGGGATCATACTTTAAAGCTATTTTGAACCTACCAATGAAAAAGGAGGCATTAATACCATGATATTAGAGCCATGGTTGCTCCTTATCTACTGTTAGTTCTCCATTCTTATTTGAACATTTTTTAAAAACCTGTTATCGCATACATTCTAGCAACATTTTTTTAACTTTAGAATTTAAATAAGATTTTATGTACTTTGAGCTTTTATTTGATCCAATATTAGTTATTACTATTGACTTTAAAGCATTCTGCTTGTACACTTGAAGCATAATCCAAACAGTATATCAGCTGATAGTTTTGCCTGTGTTTCATGTTACCTGTTTGGAATCTTGATGTTTATGCCAATTCTTGACTCATACAACATTTGGGAGATCGGTCTTCTCAACTTAATATTATTGCTTTTAATCATAACATAAGAGAGAGTAGAATACTTACAGTACTTCAGAAACAACACTTAGTATGAAGAAATAACATCTAAATAAAATATTACTGAAACATGCAATCAATAGTTGGTTGACAAGCACTGGTTTAGGCAGGGTCAAGAGAGCCACTAGGTGGAATGATGTTTCAATTATTTTTTTGACCTCAGGTCTTGATATCTGTATCATTTAAAAACATCTTTTGGTGCATGAACCAGGTATATGTATATATAAAGTAGGTGAATACTATTCTTTTGGTCATTATGGCAGAATGCACAGCACACTGACTGACTACTGTCACCTAATCCTCACTGTAGTGTCTTAAAACCTCTGTAGTCAACATGGGAGACACATGACAACATGCTTTCAAGTGGGACAGTGAAAAGTTCCTTGCACTGCAGAGCTGAGTTGAGAACTGGCACCAGTACTGTTCCCTTCACACTGATTACTGTTCTACTTTGATACGCTAATAGCTTCAGATTCTTTAGAAGTAAACAGAAGAATCTAAAATATTACAGAGCTTATACACAAGGAAATAAAAACAGTGGGGATCTGTTATCTTACTCATGTTTAATTGCTGCTGGTTTTAACTGGGAAAAATAACGAGACACAATAGAAACTGTGACAGGCACATAGGGAAAAGTGACATTTTTCTCTCTACCTTGCTGAAGTGATCTGGCAGGCTACTGCAACTATTATGAAATAGATAATGGCTAAATATTATGAAATAGATAATGGCTGTATGAAATATGGAAAATGGAAACATGGAAGCAGTCACCAGACAGAAAACTGCATTTGCAGCTTGCAAACATTCATAACAGGGACTAGATCTGACCTAAGCATCTGACTGACCAAAAAAAAAAAAAAAANTAAAATAAAATAAAATCTATACATATGTGTATATATATAGCTAGATCAATCTAGATTTTCTGTTTAGACAAGAGAAATAGACATTTTGTTGACAGGTCAGCCTTGCAACGGGAAAACAAGTTAGAACTTTCTTTACCTGTAATAGGGAATGACACAGTTGCAGTATCATTCTTCCAAATAAATGCAGAGTCAGGCTTTATTTCTTTGAAGGTACAAAAATGTTTTAACTAAAGGGACAATTAAGGGATTGCAGTGTTCTGGGAGGTGGCCCTCCTGTTAGACTTATACTATCTGGACTATTATTGGAACAACCTCTTGTCTTGATTATTTGCAGACTACCCAAGCTATCCATTACTGGAAAGTGGATGACAAGCAGGTAGTCTGGGTTGGGGGAGATGTGGGACCGGACTAATGAATTCCCCATGCTCTGGGTAGTCACTTATTCCAGTGTCAGAAGACTACTGAAGATTTGATTTAGATTTATTTGAAGGCTTTGGGTAACAGACACCTTATGTCCACTTTGTTTTGCTATAAATACTTTCACAAGGGGCAAGGCAATGAAAAGTTACAGCCCCTGTCTGTCCTGTTAGGAACACACAGAAAACCCATGATGGTCAGCAAGCAATAACAAGGACATTGCTTGTTTTCTTGCATATGTGGTTCAACCCTCACAAGGAGGTGGAAGGGGTGTCCACCAACACAAATCATTGGGGTATTTTTGTTCACATATTCTTTTCTTTTTTCAGAGGTGTATCAATAGATAAAACCAATCCTAGAGATAAAACAACTCCACACTATCCTTTTCTTCCAAATTCACAGAAATAACGCTGACTCTCTAGATCTATGTATAGATGCCTTGCTCTCTTGGTCATAAAGTGCAGAAGTCAGGTCATAGGGGAGGAGAATTATGGAAATGATTCAACACTGATTTGAAAATGGCGGCTGAATAGAAGAGACAGATTGGATTTAAAATATTATCCTGCCATGGCTGCTATCCTAGGCAGCTTTAGGATGGATTTGCCTATTCTTTGAGAATAAAATGGTCCCTTAAGCTGCAGAATGCAGAGCTTCCCTGAGAGAACTCGGCCCCATGTAAGCAAAAATGGTAACATGGATCCGTACAAAAAGGAGACATTTGCATTAGCTATATAGTCTTCTTGCATGTCCCCCTCCCTCCAGCCTGTGTGTTTGCCTTTACTGTGGAGCACAGAGCACACAGATCACTCTCAGGGAGGAAGAGATTGTTGCTGGCGTCAGGCACAAGGTACTTCCTGAATTCATTATTTTCAAGTACAAAGTTTTGCAAGCCTGTTGTCAGCTCTGTCAGACAGCACTTTGTTTTTTGAGTATTTGAAATGTCAGATCTCACCATGCAACTGGAAGTTGTTCTTTACAGAAGTTGTACTTGTGCACAGCAAATACATAAGCACATGAATGTTTAAAAAAATAAAAATACATTACAGTATATTATTTATAGGTACATGTACCTATATGCACATCTAAATATGTACATATTTATATGTATTATCAGTATATATAATCAGTATATTATTTTATAGGTTTTTATTTATATCCATATATTACATATATGCATGGGAATATCATAGTTCCATAACTACATGCTGATGAACATGGTGTGTTGTCAATGAATTATAAAACACCCATTAATTCTTACTCAGTTTTCACAGTGTATAAAATAACAACCCTGGGTTCCATCTTTCCAAAAAAGACAGACTTAAAAGGCTAAATTTTGACTAACTGCTTTCCAATCTAAGTCACCTGGCATATTTTTCTATTAAATGCACAAACTTTAATTACTAATTGGATTTATTTAACATTTTTCATTCTTGAAGCACTGCACAAATAACAAAGCTTCTCAACACTATTATTACTATTTATATTTATTATTATTATTACTATTATTATTACTAAACTCTTCATTTACAGATGGTGGAACATCTGTAACCATTTTAGGGGGCTATCCTCAAGAGTAAACAGAAGACAGCAAAGTTTAAAGTCTTTTCCCCCTTTATGCATTGGTTTCTAAAAGCCTGTTCACTAACACAGCATCAAGTTGAGAACTCAGTGTCTTAACACCTTCACAATAAAATCTTCTGTTAATCTATGCCACATTCAACCTCAATGACAAGGGCCAGAACATATATGTCATCTAGCCTTAAACTTCCTTGACTAAATAGGAAATAACTACTAGCTATAGCCAATAGCTACCAAGTTAGCTGTAGCAGATCATTCCTGGGCTCCAGGAGTACTGAAGCAGCCTGTTACTATTATTCCCAGCCTCTTTATGTCCTTAAAACCTACCCGATAAAACAATTTTGGTAAATTTTTTTTCACTGAACGTGATCCTGGTTATTGCCTTTGAAATCTTAGGGTCTGGTGGTAAGGCAATTACAGAAAAAGTGATCTGAATCTGGCCTGGGCCCTTAGTTATTTGCACCACAGCCAGCATGGCCATGATTTTCACATTAAATCTCAAAAGGTTTGGTTTTTAGCAGTTAAGGATTTGCTTAAATTTGGATTAAGACATTAATCCCAAAGTTACAACTTAAATTCATCTTGAAGTTAACATCAAATTCTTCCTTTTCTACCTTAAAGGTGGTTTAGTAGCTCTGGAAATGACTAGATCACATTTTTCAACATGGGCAGTGGGAGAGGAAGCTTCCCCATCTACCCTGTGGAGTTACTTCAAACCTGCTTTTGGAAGTTTGCCTTCAAAAAGAAGGAGCGTGCAGTTCTCTTTTTAAACTCTCTGCTGAGCATTTGAGGAAGGATGACAACTGAGACAGTGGCCTCTGTAAGTACAACAAACACAGGCCGAGACCAGCATCTCATTTCACATCACCAACAAACAGTCATTGAACACTGACAACTTTGTTCCCTTCCTATTGCCTACTGTGACTTTAAACAGTAATATCAGATTGGAAATTAGGTTTGTTTGGGAGAAACAAGGATTTTTAAAATCAGCTGAAATAAAGTCATGTCAACATCATTCATGTCTTTATAAACTTACTACACTCTTGTTCTAAAATCTTGAGCATTATAAATGATGAGACAATTTGCCAGATGTAAAATAAATGAAAACTGAACTCTCAGAAACCATGCATATCACTTTTGCTGAAGTTACTTGCAAAATCTGTGAAAAGCAAAAGTAGGGAGGGCAGGTCACAGAGGCAGCACTTGATTAAAAATTATTTATCTTACAGCAATGTCGTTCAATCAATCCTTTTCTTAGTTAGGAAGAATATAAAGGATTTACCCCTACCTTCCATAAATCAGGGCATGGAAATATGCATGTATATTTAAATATAAAATGAGGTATTTGATCTGGAAAATGGATACACAAGGAGGGTCCAGAAACAAAACACAACCAATCTGAGTTAATCTCTGCATTGGTATCAGGGATGAGCACCGTGCAGCAAAGACAACAAACCTTACAACAGTGATTGACAATAAAGCCCTTTACTTCATTCTGAAGTTTTCTTATTAAATAGTTAAATATAACATTTTGAAATGATCTTTATTTCCTTTAAAAATCTTGAAAATTAATTGGGGCAAAGAAACAATTAACTCAGCCTGAAGCAGAAAGCTCTCAATTTACTGTTGAACTGAAATCTCTACAAATTATACATTTCAGGTGAACTAAAAATGTTCCATTGCAGCTGAACTCCAAATGCATTGCCTTTTACTCCAAGTTTTCAAATCCCAGCAACTCAAAAAATTCTTCAGATAGTTCTTGTCTTATTGATAAATGACAGTCCCCCCAAACTATCCAGTCTTTTGATCCACTTTACAAGGCATAAAACCCAGACAGGTAAGATATGGTTATGTTTTAAACTAATTAACAGACCCATGCTTTAAGGCAAAATAGATTTCCTCAAGGTGTTGGGATGTTAGAAGAGGTTGGCAGACCTCCTTGAGTGTGGAAGGACCTCTGCCTGTAGCACCCTGCTTCACCACAAGCCCGATATCTCAGCCGCTGTACACCGGTCGTTCGCTGCTGTGCTTTTCCTGTTTGTTTTGAACTGCAGATATGAGGTACAGTGTGCCATGCCCTATCTACATGAATGAAAAAACCTATTTACAAATACTTCTTAGCCTTTGCAAATCTAATTTCTCCCTAAAGATTACGTTTTCCATGTTCCATTTTCACTTTATGAGCTTATTTCATGTCCTGTGATATGAAGATGATTTCACCAGTAAGAACAGACTGACTGATTGGATTATTTTCTTATGCTGTACAACAGCAGTCATTCTTTACTCAGAAAAGGTAGCTCATTTTCCCTCTATTTCCACACTTCAAGATTAAATGAATTTCCTTATTTCATTTGTAATGATGAAAATAAATATGTATTTTTATATATATCTCACTTAGACTTTTGGTTTATTTTAGACTGTTGGTTTATTTTATACCAAAGACTACAAAATCTGGTATTACTAGATTCTAGAGTAAAATACTATAATACTATGGCCCAGGATTTTCTCTGGAAACCTCCTAATTCTAGTTTGAGTTTCACAATTACATTTTCCTCCACTGCATCAAAAAAATAATTTTTAATATTTAACTTCGGAAACTCATTTTTTACTTACAGATTACCAAAGTGCCTGACTAGGCCATGTTCTACATGGCAATGACATTTATGTAATAAATTTGTATCTTATATTAATATAATACTTTTTATAAGATATAAAGGTAAATAATAATAGTGATTGCTTTTCTCAGACTGCCAGGCCATTGATCTCATGTTTTACTTTGCATATCATCAGTTGTCTTCTCCAATAGTAGATGAGAATTCACTAGTGCAAAGTTTCTTAAATTTCTTTCAGCAACAGTGCTAGCATAAACATTTCCCCCCTTATCCTTCTTGTTCCTGGTATTCATTTTTGCTGTTTATTTTTAACCTGGACTGGTTCCCAGATCTATTTCATTGTATGGCCCCACTAACAGCTCTGCTGGCATAGTTGATGGGGTAATGTGGGGAGAAAGAATGGCTGAAGACAAAGAGGGATGCTTAAAGTTGGTACTGCTACAAAAGAACACATCTGAAAACACAGCTTTAGTTTTTAAGTTTTACAATGCATGTTCTGTATTATACGATACTGATCTGAACTGAGCTGCAGACCTTGGCACACAAATTACGAGCACTTAATGTTTGTCTGTCGTTCATCTCCTTTAGACCCACTACTTGCACCAGCTGCTTCTATTGATACCACACAGCAGCGACTTTGTTGACTACTGGAGAACAGTGACTGTTCTTACTACAAGTTGGGCTTTGGCAGATGAGCATTTGCAAGCCTGCCTCTAGTAATTTGAGGTACTGCTGCCTCCAGGTGTCCTTTTTGTTCTTCTGCCAAAAATGCCTGTCTAGCAGAGTGAGCAGAAGGGAATGCTTGAGCCTCAGCTGCTCCAGCTACAGCGTGTGGTATCTCAGCTCAGCAAAGCTTTTCCCCCACATTTCCCCAGACTCCTGCACCACTAGAGTTACTTTACAGGCACTTCAACTCCTGACGGTGAGAAGAATTTTATTCCCATAGGACAGACTGAGGAAGAGGCTGGACCTTCATCTGCTTGTAAGGTATTCTTTCTGTATTCTTTCTGTTACTGCTCTTCTGTATTCCCTTGTCTGCTGTGTCCTCATCCCCTTTCCCAACTAGATTCTCTTCAATGAGGCTCTACGTCCATCCCAGATGCATTCCTTTTGCACCTACTGCCTACAGCAAACTTTTTTCTCTGGTCCTAGGTAGTTACCAAGATAGGGGAGACCTTCCTCCAAGAAGCAGTGCTGATGATGCTGTATGACCAAGCAAGGCAAACCTGAGTGGCGGTCCCAAACTCTTCCAGGGAACAGCAGGGACATGAGCAGGTGCCCCCTTGCTGCTTTCACTGAGAAGGTGTGTGAGTAGGGAGAGGCTAGGCAAGGAGGGTGTGGTTAGATGGGGAAAGTAATGTTTGACATCTGTGGAAGATTCACCAGAGCTAATCTCTAAACCCCCTTAAATTATTTCTTGCATAGGAAGAGATTATAAGTGCATTTTTCTCATGTTTCTCCATTCTTTTACTGATCAAGAGCCAAGAAGCTTGTGGTCAAGATTAAAAATAAGGAGGCTCAGCCTTTGTCTGTTTAAACGTTAATGGCATCTGTGACACATCCTGAGTTATGACTCTAACAGAAAAAAATGCCTTATGACCACAGTTACTTGGGTGGAGCCTTTAGCTAAGCAAAAGCTGAAAACAGCCCATCAGTGCTTTCTCTTGATGATTTGAAATTGTAATCTTGTTATGAAAATTAACCTTAGGAAGGCAACAAGGAGTTTCCAGAGGAGGACTGTTGCTAGGGACTTGCATGGTTTGGCAGTAAAACACTGCAGTTTGTAATAAGCCATTTTCTACTGTTGATTTAATAAAATTTAATAGATGGTACTCTTTAAATTTCTATGTTATTCGTAACACAATTGCCATCTCTGAGCTTTTCTGTCGTGCTCTTTGTATATCTTTAGACAACATATGGCATATCTACAGTTTTCTCCCTATAGACCTGGAATTACACAGCTTGTACACTTGGACCAGCCGCCACCTCAATGGAACCTTGGCAGGATTTACCCCAACACAGTTTCCCATTGGCTCTGGGCTGACACAGAGTGATATCAGCATGATAAAAAATCATGTGACAATATTTGCAGGTATCCCTTACAGGTATCCCTTAGGGGTATTCCCAGCAGCTGCTCTGCTAATGGAGGAATACTGGGGCACATGAGGAAATTTTAACTGCCCACCTAGAAGAGCTGCATCACATGTCTCACGGACCTCCCCTCTGCCCTTTTGCCATGCCAGGTAGGTGGCAGAAGCTGCCTCTGGCACTTTTACCATGAAGCTGGAACGTGTTGGCTAAGCTGCAGGAGAACCGCCCCCCACCCTCCCGAATTTAGCAGGTTGTTAAAGAGGGGAGAATTGCATTTTCCCCAAAGGGGACTATACCCCAAGGATACAAAGAAGAAAAATATGAGAGCTCTGTTTCTTTGCAGCATTAACTTTTCTGGACCACACTTCTCACTGCTAGTGCTACTGTAACACTTATTTCATAATAAGAAACTTTCAGCCTTCACTGCCTAACTCCATTTGCCATTAAAACTCCTGTAAAAGGCGACAAGCATTTCATTTTCTTCTCAATCCATCTGCGACTTGTATCAGCGCCATGCTGAGGGCAGCAGGAGCCGAGGGTGCCGGGAACACTCGGCAATACCCAGAACCTGGAGCTTGTGTTTAAGCCACAGCTCCCTGCCAGCTGGAGACACATTTAACATTCCCTGCATGACTTTGGCAGTTCAGCCACTTTCCCACATTCCACAGCTGGCCTCCCACCACCGCTCAGCCTGCAAGCACACACCACACCGGGGTCATATTCTTGCCATCAATTCTCAAGTACAACTTGCTAGTGAAAGCACTGGAGAGTTCTGCTTAAAATGTGATGGCAACGTAAGACCTGACTGCCCTGGCGTCTCTAAAGTGGCAAGGCTACATATAAAGAACTACTTTCCCTATGCTCCTCGGCTCTTCTGTGTTTTATAAAAGGTCTGCATATCTTGGGAGCCACAAAATGGTTGGGTGGCAACCCTGTAAAGTCCCAGAACAAATCCCTGCTACTATGAGTAATCCCAGTGCTTTACAACACGACACATTCGGAAAAAAGTCCTTCAGGACTGCATCCATGAAGGTTTATTGTTAATAGTTCTCTTTTCTGACTGCAAATTCATGTTGCTTCACATGTACACCACATCCATTTTAGTCCTCATGCAGAAGTTTAAAAAAGGAAGCATGGAGTCTGGAGATGTCAATTTTTAATACCATAATTAGCTTGATGGGTTACAGTGGTTTGTATTTTTTTATGTCTAGAAGTTGAAACTGGACATGCCTTTTTTGTCATGCTTCTTGTGTCATGAAAAAATAAACAACAACAATTTTCTGAAAGAATTGATGAAGAAATGTAAATTCAGTAAATTTCAGTGACACTTCATGGCAGCAACATTCTGGCAATTTGTACTTAGAATTTATCTTAAAAGAAAACCTGAAACTATTCAAATAATTTATAGGTTAAGCATCAAGATTTTATGGGGATCACTAAAAGGAAAGCCTATTGTATGATTTGTATCTGGATTCGTCATTTATCTGTTACCAATCACATCAGTGGTTAGGGACTAAGCAAATAAAGAATACTTGCACAAAATTAGACCTGCATGTCTGGGTGTGTTGGGCAGAAAGGTCTTTAAAAAATTAATCCAGTCATATTATCATTAAAGTATAAAGACATTTAGCCACATTTTGAAATATCAAGTAACGTCCTCACACTTATTTTAAAAGGCTAAGTCACTGTTAAAAGGCAAGTAACACTCAAACAAGATGGTAACTTCCTCTTACATTAAAAAAAAAAATCAGAGAAACATTTTGTATAAATTGTTTTCTATAAGCTAGTTCTGAGCAAAATCCTAATTTATGAGTTAACATAACAAATGAAATACAGTCTAGCTCTAGTTAATACAAATTTATCGTGCAAACCCCTTATCTGCACCAGGATTGCTGACACCAGTACACAGAGGGAGTAGCTGCAAATGCATGCCATGCTTAGAAGAAAACCATGCTGCCAGTGATGAGAAGGTGAATTTATATTAGCAAACACTGAAGTGCTATTAAGACAGAATTCTTTACAGCCACAAGACATGCAGTGTAGCATGATATTCTTACAGTCTTAAAAGAAGTGTGGTAGTTGCAATTGAAAGTGAACAGCTTTCAGAGTTTTTCTCTCTCCATTAACTGGGCATAAACCCATACAAGTTAATGTGGGTGATGTTACCCACGGGTAGCAACAGAGAATTTCACTGAAGCCAACAGAGAAACCTCTCCAGTGCACAGTGGACACAGCTTTGACTTTACAGATGTGCAGCAGCCACGTGCCTTTATATCTGGCATTTCCTTTCACTCCCCTCAGACTACCATTCTTGCACATGTAAGTACCAGTCACTGTCTGAACCCGGGGTGTCCCCACAGGGAGCTCATTTCCAGCCTGCAGGCACAAAGTTATATACCAGCAAATGGTGAATTCCTCTCTCAGTCTACCCTGTGGCTGTCCATTAATTTTTATACCTAGACCACCAAGACATTCATTTGACTTTGCAAGCCAGGACTTTTCTTTGGCTTCCCAGAATATACAAAAAGCCATCTAATTTAAAAAGAAAGAACCCATTAGATATTGAAATAACTTTTTTGTATGAAAAATAGGAGGGAAAGGTACTGGCAACAGGAGGCACTATGGCATGAATTGCATCAGACAGTAAGTTGAGGAAATATACTTCAAAGGTAATAAAGTCCCTGTACATTCACTTCTTGACTGGGCTGCGTGGAAGAGCACTTTCTAACCCTGTTAGCAAACATGCCACAGGATTGCTAATGAAATTGTTTATCTACTTCTCCCCCAAGAGTCCATGCACTACTCCTAAATTCTGAATTTTTAAAGCAATAATACTGGCATGTCACTGTTCTCCAGCTGAGTATCTGTCCAGATAAATGAGAGGCCTTTTTTTTTTTTGAAAACTTAGTTATTCACCACTGAGGGATTGAGGGTCTTGACAACATAAAATGATTATTTTTCCTTTTATTATCAGCTCCAGTATAGAGTAGAATATAATTATTCTATCACAACTGTAATAAACTGCAATTTCAGACAGCAGTGTGAATAATTTTTGGTCAATGAACAGTAAAAACAGCTCAGTGAAAGTGAAAAGAGTGTATAGGTTAAACACTTTAATTTCAAGTCTGCAAATACTACAAAAACTTGTTTTCATCTCTGATGAGTGAGTGTTGTGATTATCTGAAATTGCACAGGATTAGTACTATTCCAACAGATAGCAAAGGTCAGGAGGTCCTGATTAAGAAAAAGAATATTTGAAAGAAAACATTATCTATTTGAAACAAATGCAGGCCCCTGCATCCAGGAAGGAATAAGCCCATGTGCCAACACAGGCTGAGGGCTGACCTGCTGGGGAGCAGCTCTATGAAGAAGGACCTGGGGGTCCTGATGGACACCAAGCTGTCCATGAGCCAGCAGTGCCCTGGGGGCCAAGCAGGCCCATGGAGTCCTGAGGTGCACTATGGAAAGCATTGGCAGCAGGTCAAAGGAGGTGATCCTGCCCATCTACTCAGCCCTGGTGAGGCACATCTGGAGTGCTGTGTCCAGTTCTGGGCTCCTCAGGAAATGAGAGACATGGAGCTCCTGGAGTGGGTCCAGGACTGTGAGGATAATTAAAGTACTGGAGCATCTCTCTTATAAGGAAAGCCTCAGGGACCTGGGCCTGTTCAACCTCCAAAACAGACAACTGAGAGGGGACCTGATCAATGTCTATCAGTATCTGAAGAGAGGTTGACAAGAGGATGCATCAGGCTCTGCTCAGTGGTACCAAGAAACAGGACAAGAGGCACTGGGCAGAAGCTGATGCACAGGAAATTCCACCTGAACATGAAGAAGAATTTCTTTACTGTGCAGTGCCTGAGCACTGGAACAGGTTGCCCAGAGAGGCTGGGGAGTCTCCCTTACTGGAGATACTGCAGAACTGTCTGGATGCAATCCTGTGCCATTGTGCTCTGGGATGGCACTGCTTAAACAGGGAGGTTGGACCAAATGACCCCCCTGTAGTCCCTTTCAAACTGACCCATTCTGTGATTCTGTGATTTATGTTTATAATTTGTTCATAAGCTTTGAATTGTTCTTCTCTTCTGTATGTTGATGGAAGTTTGAAACATTTTTCATACACCATTCAATTAGTATCCATTTTTCTGCAGTGTCATCAACGGCATACAATCTCATTAATTGTTGTACAATTAAACGTCATGTACTGTACATTTAAATTAATATCCTACATTAACTTCCATTTTTACATACAGCCATTAATATTAAGTTTTTCATTAAAAACATTCATTCGGGTATAGTCTCTACATTAAAAATAAACAGCTTAACAGGAATTGAAGGTGGCCAGTTAATGAAATAACATTAGTTACAAGCACTACAAGAACTATTATCATGTATACACATGCAAAAGTGATATCCAAAATAATTTATTTTAAAATAAAAAATTAAAAATAACTAGAATAAATATATAATAATACTGGTAATTCCGGAAACTCCTAGTGTTATAATGTGAAACAAGTATTTCTGAGACTAATGACATGCTGAACTGCAGTTACAATTCAGATTATCCACTTTCAAAGTCTACCAGCTGGCCTGTTGCTTTAGCTTTTCCTTCAGTAATTTGTGTTTGCCTTTCATGGGTTGCTATACCAAAGCAAGGATGAGTATATAGATGCTTCCTAGTCACTGAAATAAGGGTCCCCAAACCAATCAGAATTAACTCTGTAATATGTTAAATAACTATTAGTCCATACTTGCAAATTCTAAATTCAGGTACACATTCACATGTCAGAGCTGAGTTCGGGTTTTGCTATGCCCTTACCACTATTTTGTATATATCATTTACTTCTTAAGCTGTACAGGTGAAAATGCAGTCGTGCCCCTCGATGCACTCAGCCACCATGGGATAGAATTACAAGTCAATGTTCTCTCCTTCTGTTTATATTGTAAGTTCCAAGAATGACTATCATATGAGTACAATGGAGGTCTTTTTAGCAGTATGCTGACATGAAAGAAAAGTTCAGCTATGTTGTTTAATTGTGTATACGCCAGTGCTAGGCAACTCTCCAAACCTTACTATAAACACTGTTTAAGGTTCATCCAGATCAGCACGATAATGAAGCTTGTGCTTTTTACGCTCAGCTTTTAATGACAGTTGCTTTTCTTTATGGTTTTATATTTTCCTCTTCTGAAGCACAGTTAAAGACATCACACCGGGCTGACTTTTTTCTTTTACAGATTGATGGGTTGTCCTCTAAAGACCTTGTCTAATATTCTGTTTACATCTTGTTGTTTTCCTGGATGGAAAACTGATATATTGTCTTTTGTTAGTTTGTCTGGAGAACATATTCATTACTGCCTAACAAAAGGCAACACTAGATTAGTAAGAGAAAAAGTACATATTCAACAAATATGCATTGAAGACTTTAATGAAGCCAAAAACACTCAAAAGTTTCACAAAGTGTATGGTTACTCTGAAAATATCATTCATGTTCTAACAAGTATTTATGCACATAATAATGTAAAACTGGCACCATTAACTCTAATATATAACCATTATGAAGTCATTTTTGTTAATATAAAGACATATTCAACTACAAAAATATACATCTGAGACCAAAAATATAGGACATGTGTGATTCTTCAGTGGCGAGTTGTTCGAAGCGCAGACTGGGTGTGTGTAGGCAGACAATTATGAGACAAAGAACACTGCATTCCTAAACTTCAGTTCAATTTAAGAAAAAGTTCATTTATTGCTCAAAGGACATAATTTACAGTGTTCCAGGTTTCTATTCTATAAGTGCTGCTGCATTTTATTTTCAGCAGGACAGTGAAATTTTACTGAAGAAATGGCCATTAGATTTCATATAAATACATAGTCTTCACGTGAAACCCCTTTTTGAGGATGAGTACTGCAAGATGTGCTTTTTTGTAAGTGGCTTTTATTTTGCAACATAACAGAAAAATCAGTATAGTATTTATCCAACCCCAGCTATACGTGTCTAAAAACTTAGGCAAAGTACAGCACATCTACATTTTCATCTGTGTGCTTGCCAGAATCTAGACAATTCAGAGCTCTGGTAAAGACAGGCAAAATACTTCAAACTTGATCTGCAAAGGTCAGATAGAACTTCAGATTTTTAATCATGTGAATATTCTTAACTACATTAATAGTGTCAAATGCTGTTTTCATGATTAAGCATTTTATGAATTGTAACGCAGAGCTGAAGGTTGTTAAAACTGACAGAAATAAAGTGTTAGCAAAAAAATAACATCTCTGTTGCAGCTGAGATGTATATATAGGTCTTCTGACAATGAGATTAATGTGTTGCATTGTTCTTTATCAGGTCTGCGATGAGTCTGACATTATCTCCTAACATTGGAGATTTCTCTAATAGGTACCATTAGTCACAGAATATTGAACTCACAGAATGCAACAAAGTTTTAAAAAAAGTAGTAGTCTACTAAGGATTATCCCACAGAACACTTCTACTATCCCTTTTGCTTATTCCTAAATCCACTTCGTGCCCTGGGTTTCCATAAGACACAGCCCCTTGAGCCCTCACACAGGGGGTGCAGTGGATGCCTGGCCTGTGAGCAGGGCTGCCAGCCTGCTCCAAGGGTAGAAACAGTAACAACCAATAAGCTGCATCATTTGCCAAGTACCTTCCAAGTACCAGTCTGTGCCACACCATCTTCCAGAGGCAATCTTGCTGAGCACTTGGGCACATCAGAACAGAACATCAAGCAAAAGAACAAATATAAGAAAATCTGCTTTTCCTTTACTATTTCTTTCATTTCAAATAAACATCCTTTTTTATTTCCCAAGAGAATTTGCCTTCTGAAGGTTTGGCTGGATCCACAGCAATTCCTTACATCGGTCAAAGGCAACAGAGAAGGGTCTCCCCAACTATGAGAGCTGTTTAGCCAAAATCATGACCATCACCTTCCCTGGCACAACAACGCTGTAGGAAGGCAGGAGTATCATGTGAAGAAACCAAGACAGAAGGGGTCCAACACCCCTCATTAAACCTGCCCAGTGTGTGGGTTCAGTGGGTACTGGGAATGGATTCAGGAAAAGTGAGCAGCGTTGACACTACAGAAGGAACATCCACTTCAGGAGAAAACAGCTTGTTTGTACCTAAAAGGGTCTGGGACACTGTGAGAATGAATAGTCAGGAAATTACTGTCCATCTTGGATGCAACAAAGTTCACCAATTTATTTTTTGTTCTTAGTAACTTTTTTTTAATAAATGACCACTGGCAGTGCCTTAGTGAATGCTTCTGTGCAGATGTCAATAAGATTTTAGGGATGTTTGCTCCTTCCTTGCTGAAAAGAGTTGGTATGTTTGGAAATTAATTGCCTAAAATCATAAATTCCAAACTTAATTGGAATGAAAAAAAGAAGAATGTAAAAAGAAATTAAAAATAGATACTTCAAGAGTCAAACATGAAACTAATAAATTAACTCAAGAAAATACCCTTTTTTCTTAAAGAACTATTACTAAAATCTAATAAAGACCACGAAATACAAACATACATATTTAAATGCTGCATATATTTATGCTTCAATGCATCTCTAGGAAAAAAACCATATACATTGTTTACCCAGCATAATGTTCTCTTTAACTAGAAAAATATTTAATTTCAAGTATTTCTAACATGTAACTTGATTCTCAGTTCTTAGCTACATATCAGTCATGGGATACATTCCATAGTTATGAAGTATTACCTTGAGAGATTTTATGCTTCCAAGCACATGGCCAATTTCTGCCCTGGGATGCAAATGTACAATTCTCTTTGAAGTCTGAAAGCGTCACAAAAGTAGAACGTGCTGCACACTGCAACTGAGTTTTTTCTGCATTTAGCGTCAAATTCTACTAGGCATTACTTAACTCCATTCCCCTCCAATTTTAGTTGGAGGGCTACAACTGAGCAGAGTTAGTCTCTCACGCCAACACTTACTGCAATTAAATTAAATATATGTCTATATATACATCATAGTAAATGTGTTTTTTATAAAGCTAAGCAACTTCATATTCATTCCTCTGTGTAACATAACTTTTTACTTCTAAAACTCCTAGTATTTCATTAAATGTGTTAATATAATTATGATACATTCATGCAATTACTTGTGTTTTGCACTACTGCACATCCTAGAAACATTTCAATTTAAAATTGAATCCAAGATACCTGTGTAATTTCAGTACTTATAATTCTCAAGAAAGGAGACATCAAAAAGTATGCAGAGAAATCTCATCTGTGTTCTGCCAATTGTTCTGCAGCCCAGTCCTGAACACTGCAGGCAGGCAAAATGCTCACTTAGTGAAGTGAATAAATATTCATTGTGCATTTATTTACTTCTGCTATTATTGGATTTAGTCATATAATTAAAACTATTAAAATCATTAATTAGAGGACAATATAGTTAATAGAGTTTTAGGTGACATGAGTTTAGCACACTGAGTCAGCTTAATTAAGTCTTGACTATGTTTGGAAAATTACCAGAACTACTCTGAAATAACCCTGGATAGGGATGTGTAGATATGTGAACATCTATATGGGAATTTAATATGTTCAATAACTCCAGAAAAGCATTTCCTAATAAATTCCATTATATTTTTAAGTGCAGACAAGTTCTAAATCTTGTTAGCATCAATATTCTGCACCACTGACAGCTTTTACTCTGTAACACTCCAGTGTGTTTACTTCAGTATCATCAAACCTTTAAGGCCGGGAAAGAAGTAGGAATAGAAGCCTTGTGTATCCATTACCAGATTTAAATATAACTCTATCTACAAATAACGCTGTGACAAGGCAATCACCTTGCAGAATAAGAATTCCATTTTTTGTTTAGCTGGCTTTGAAAGTAGATTAAGCTCTTTTGGACAACGGTACCCTTTTTCAAGAAGAAACCTCTGTTCACTTGAAACTATTTGGGAATAGATTTCCAGAATACCTAATAAATCCCTATACCTGGCCTTCTACCAGTGCTTGCTGTGCTAATATTGTGCCCAGTGCTTGCACAGCAGTTATATCTCAAAGATCCCTGCTGTCAGAAACAAGGAAGTAGATGCCAAATACCATTCTCAGGGGATGACTGCACACAAGAGAGATGCAGGATGGAACTATATGCTGCAAAACTCTGAGATTTTATCATTTTTGAGTGCTAACATCACCAATAAATAAATTACCGTGATTTAAAAAAAACCAAAAACCAAAAAACCATCAAAAGGAAAGAAAATCAAAAGCTACAAAACAGAGATGTTAAGCCTGAATGAAATAAAAAGGATCTTCTCTTGTTTGGATGTAGTTATAGCTTCAGGACAGCATATTCAAAGTGCAAAATCACTCTGTGTTATTTGTGACTCCTTCTCCATAAAACTGAAGCCCTTTTTTGGGCTGTGTTGCTCCACAGGGGCAGACTGTGACAGAAAAATACAAACTCTGTGTGCTACTCCTTTGGAATATCATGATCTCCACCACTGCCAAAGGCCATAACACACAGTGATTCTGGCCACTTCACATAAAATATGAATTAAAATATACAGATCATTCTATTTCAGTTATAGAAACTGCAAACGCAGTTCTGCAGTGATGACTTGAGCACTGCTAACCTGCTCTTGGTCCTGCTTTTCCCTCCAAGTGATCTTAATTTAAACAGAAAGCCCACCTCTCTGCTCACCAAAGCAGGCTGGAATCTTATTTCTAGTCCAAACATGGGATCTCCTCAGGCTGCAGTGATGGACCTTAGCCTTGAGCTGACTGATACATGACCAGAGCAGTGTGTTTGGACACAAAAGGGTTCTGGCATAGTACAAACAACACAAATGAATGAGGAAAGTTTTAATGCAAGTAAGCATATCTCTCTATGCACAAAGTTTAAAGACAAAAACATAAGTTATAAATTCTAAGTTTCATTCTGACTGATATACTGTATAATTTCAACTGAGCTCTATTTCCCATGCATACTCTTCTGATCTTTTATATTGAGATAGAAGCCTTCTGGGTTTCTTTTCTGTTTACCCACTTCTGCTAGGAGCAGTGATGCTCTGTCTGCTAAGTGGATATTAACTCCATTTAGTCTTTTCTATACTGTATATTTTCTTGGATTCAGATTCATGCCAGACCTATCAGCATAAGAGAATTTCTGAACGTATAAAATACCAAAAAGAATTATAACACCACCACATCACTTGAGAGGGTGTTCAGGAAGTTCTTGGGCTTATTCTAGTTTCAGTGTAATAAGAAAACAAATGTATAAGCTACAAGAAGTAAAAAGAAATGCCAAACTCTTCAGTTCTGAGAAGGTTACCTCTGTAACTTTTTATCTAGTATGACAACAGGGCTGCAGCAGATAAGAGGCAAAGATAACTGTCACATTTGTCCCAGGAGCACCTTCTGTCCTCTCACAATCTGCATAAAACAAGGCCTTTCCCAGAGGTCTTGTCTGTCTGTTCCCCAAAATCATCCACTGTTTGTGTAAAAATAACCTTTCATTCTTGCTGAGCTTTAGCAGTCCCCAAACTCAGTTCTTGTAGAATACTGCCTTCAATCTCCTTTTGTTGGAGATGGAACTCCCTGTGGATAATCCTGGCAGCTGGAGGTGTCTTCTTGTGCCATGCTCTGGCACACATGCCACAGCCTCTCCACTGAATTGGGCTTCTGCTCTTCTCTGCTCTTTTCACTTATTCTTTTCCCTTATCTGCTCTCTACAGCAATTTTCCTCTTTCAAAATTAGCTTTCCTTACATTTTCCCTCCATCTGTCTTTGTACTTTTCAGTTACCTTTTCCTCTTTTCCTATCTCAAATGACAACACAAGGCTCAAGAGAGGTCTATAGCCAGCTTTTAAGAGTCTATTTAACCCGCTTCCAGAGAAAAGCTCAATGCTGGGGGCAGAGAAAGCAAACTGGATCAGCCCCATTAAACCATCTCCCTTCTGTGCAAACCCACCACTCTCAAGACCAGGTGCTCTGGGCCTCAACATGGGAGCAAGGACTAACAGTGGGTAGTTCTACAGGTGCCTGTTGCTTCAGTGAAGCCAATATTAAATAAAATTACAGAACCTGGACTACTTCTCTGCTGTTATCTCAGTGGCATTTTGAGACATGATTTCCTTTCCTCTTTTACAGATGCTATTCCTATACGTATCAATTATCAAAAGATTCGCACTAAAACTGTGAAATATTTGTCATTCCCAGACATGGCTGTCAGCTTTGTATTCCCAGAAATCCCAGCTCAGTCTCCTAACATCTTCCAGTAATTAGGCAAGCCAGAGATGCACAAATTTGTACATAGCCCTTGATACCAGTGAGTCTTAGTGCTGCTGTCTCCAAGGCATCCAGGGGCTCCTGAACTCTGCCTTAAAGCTATTTAGGCTGTCTGCTATGGTCTGGAGATTTTCCAGACCATTTAAACTGAAAAATGGGGGGGCTGTAATAAAATAAATGTTAAACTTAGTATTATAATATTTATTATTTCTTGACATAAAAGGAAGATTCTAGTGCATGATTTTCCTGCAAAGACTAGATTCTAGGGACATTTAAATTAGCAAACACATGGAGCTCAGTATCAGAGTCAAGAGAAGGACTGAGGTCTTAATTTATGAAAAAAATCACAAACTAGTGCCCATTTTACACATGAATGCCTTCATTACACAGACAGAGAAACCCAGCATATTTTATAAATAATACATGCACATCCATACTTCATTAGATTGCCCAATATCTAAATTATTTCAAGCACAGGCTATCCTGCAGAGTAGGCACCACACTTTCAAAGATCAAAGAATAACAATAACTAGTCAATCAAGGAAACGGAATCAACTGTGAATATTTTCTAACAACCCATAGGAAAATCTAAACTAGACTATATATCCGACACATTTTAAAAATGTGTGTATACAACCACCACCAGAGCACTGGGATGTGCAGCACCCTCCCTGGACGACAAAAGTAGCACAGTTTCCACCAATGAGAAAGAATACATTTTGGAAGACAAGGCTCAGATAAATTCCTAGTCTTAAAAGGTGTGCCACAGAAATGCCAGGAGTTCTGTTGTTCAGCATATACACATTTCTAAACTTCATATAAATATCAATAAAAGAGCAGCCATTTCTGTTAACCTTGACGGAGCTGAATAGAGTGTAAGTAAGCACGGAAAATCACCCATTATATTTCATATGAATAAAAAAGGCATCTATTATTCATTTAATCATTATTCAATTATTCATCTGACATAGAATTCCACTTTCAATTTTCAAAGAAGGAAAGGAGCAGCAAATATAAAATACGCACAGGTGCTTTTCTACCTCTTTTGGGGACAACATGGCAAAGTCAACTTTTGCCATTCTCCTTTCATTTTTACTAAGGTATTTGCTATTTCTCCCAGAAAGCAGCATGTCTATTCAGCATGTAAGTGTTAGATGCTTGGTAACACTCCTCCCTAGCCCTAGGCCCTCAACTAAATAAAATGATAAGAATAACATTTAAAATCCCTAAGAGCAAAAACATCCCCAGTACACAAATGTATCTTCATTTTTTCCCCAGTTCTTTATTTTTGTAAGAATCTGCACTTTTTTTTATATTCCGATAGCCTAGTCACCATCAAAATAAATACTCCGGGATAAAGAAGAAAATAAAGAAGTGTTGAATTGGTAATTTCTTTTCTGTTATAATAACTTGCAGTGATAGTGCTGCTATTTTTGACTTTCTAGTGATGAAAGTCATCTTAGAGCCAACTTAATCCAGTGTTGAGTCCCTAAATATATATTCTGGCACCTAACAAGACACCTGATTTTCAGAATTAATGGACAACTATGACCAGTTTAGTTAGCAGTAAAAAAATGAGCTGACATGTGGTGGGTTTTACATGTTTTTCTCATCACCAATCTGGTTGACAACCATAGCTGTGATTTCGCTTTTTTTTAAGATCTAGTAAAAGCAGCATCTTTAAGATTAACTTCAGGATTTGGGAACATGTGAGTTCCTATTATTATACCTGCCATTGAAAATCCTTAGAAAATCTGGGGGAGAGTATATAAAAGACACTGGAAAGAAGTGCTAATAAAAGCAGAGCAAGCTAGAGAAGCTGAGTGGGTGGGTTTGAAAGCCTTTCATGTATCCATAGCTCCTGCAGCTGATGAACTTACTGTAATTTGGAAGAAAAGTCATGTGAGATATAGCAGAACTGCTAGTGAAAAGCAATAGGAACACGTAAATTCTTCCAATCTTTTCTACAGAAAGAACACTGCCTTCCTCAATATTCTGCTGTACCTCTGAAAAATGTCTGCTTGGAAAGAAACAAGATTTATTTAGGGGTTAATTACTGTTTTATTTAATTTTTAATCCATGTTCCAGACAAAAACTTATCAACACATTCAGATTTGATGCAGGAACAAGAAATGTCAGCCTAAAAAAGTGGTTTGGTATAAGAATGTATACAAGTCTGTCACAATTTACAGCATAATTTTGTAGCACTATAATGTTCTGCCAGGAGAAAAACAAATAGACAAACCTAAAACCTCAAATTTTAAGCAGCTTAAACAAGATATTCGCTAAAATGGGATAAGGGAATTTGCATGATTTATGACTATTGAAATGCCATTTTTATATTTGTATAATGCATGTTCTGTTAAACAGAAAAGGATATTTCTGTCTATACCTTTCCTTTCCAAATTCCATAGCACAGCTTACAATGACGGAACACAGAAGGAACAGTAAAAGGTTCTTTAGAGCCTCTTACGTGGATGGATCGCTACCAGGGCCAGCCTTACAGAATCACACACTACTTTGGGAAGGATGACTGAAGGTCATACAGTCCAACTTCCCTCCAAAAGCAAGTTGCTCAGGACCTTGTCCAGCTGAGTGTTTTACCATCTCCAAGATATTCCAGAACCTTTCTCAGTACCTTCAGGGCACCCTTATGGTGAGAGAGAAAAAAAAAAAAAAATTCTTCATATCTATCTACAATTTTCTTATGTCCTAGCTTGTGTCGCACCCTATTGTGTATTCCCCTTTACGATAAAACTACCAGCTCTGTAGACAAGGGGAGAGCAGTGAATGTCATGCCTGTACCAAGTGGAGCACCCCAAGTCTCTATACTGGGACTGGTACATTTAACATTTTTACATCAGAGAAGTGCAAAGTTCTGCACCTGTGAAGGAAGAGTCCCTTGAAATTATGTCAGCTGAGAACTGACTGGCTGAGCAGCAGCTCTGCTGGAACAGACCTGGGGCTGTGGCAGCCAGCCAGCCAAGCATAAGCCAGCAGCATGCTCTGGTGTTCCTGCTGGGCTGCATTCAGAAAGGGAAGTGACTATCCCCCATGTGAAAGGCTCCATTCAGAATCCCACATGCAGTTTTGGGCCCCCAGTAAATGACACTGATAAGCCGGAGCGAGCTCAGTGCAGGGCTGTCAAGATGGCTGGGGGCTTGATCACATACTCTGTGAAAAGCCGAAGGAACTGGGTTTGTTCAGGCTGGAGAAGCAGAGGCTTTGGTGGGAGTTAATAGCAGCTTTCCATTCACAGATCGGAAATTTCTGAGGAGGTTATCAAGGAGGGGCCAAGTTCTTACAGTGGTCCATGGTGTGAAGATAAGTCGATGAGCTTAAGTTGAAACAACAGAGGTTCAGACTGGAAATAAGAGAAAAAAAATCACTACAAGAATAGCTAGCACTGAAACAGGTTGTGCTGAGAGGCTGTGCATCTCCATCCTTGGAGATATTCAAGAACAGACCGAATAATGCTCTAAGCAACGTGGTCTGATCTTCTAGACAAACCTAATTTGAGCAGAAGGCTGATTTAGAGAGCTCCTGGAGTCCCCTTCCAACCTGAATTATCCTGTGATCCTAACCCCATGCATCTCCAAGAAGTGTCTGGCTCCACTTCTTCAATGCATTCTCATTTGATACATTTAGACAGCAATTAGATCTCCCCTTAGCCCTCTCTTCTTAAAATAAAGCCATTTGTAGAGCCTGGGCATAAAGCAGGGAAATACCCATATTCATCAGAGAAAGGAAAAAAAAAGCCTCGCCCAAATACAGATGTGGAAAGAGTAGAGAACAGCCTAAATATAAGCATTGTGAATAGAGTCCAGTAAATGGCCTGAGCAGTGAGAATACTGAATTGGGGAAAGAAATTTGGGACTGAGAACAAAGAAACTCCTTCTATGATCCATGTCCCGTGTGTTCAGGGAAACTGGAGTTTGACTACTCTGCCATTTATCAAACACATCAAAGAAACTACTACATATAACCCTTTTTTCCAGCTACCTGGAACAATAATAATCAAAGCTTTTGGCTAACTGACTGGGTCAAAAGAAGTAAGAGGTATTCTGGAGTCTTTGACCCTGATAGGAGCTACGTTTCCCCCTCCAAAATGTCCCCGTGTATTCTCCTCGCTTTCACATCCAACAGTCAAAAGCAAATAGTCACTAATCAGGAAAGCTACACAGAGGAAACCAGAGGGTCACTGACACTATTCACAAAATTCAAAGTTTGTATCATAAACCCTTCTTTAATGTTTTTTCTAGGAGACAGAATGTTTTAGCTAGTACTTTTCCAAATGAGTCACTAACACCCTTGTCTTAATTCTGCAGCTGCTGCTAATTTGAAGTGCCAGCCTTCTCCCCTCTTTCCCCAGAATGAAATAAAATATCAATGTTGCACTGTGCTGAAAATGGAAAGTTAGATGTAACACTATGCTACACGGCCTCTGGAAGTTTCATTTACATTTGATTCTCTCTTTCCTCCCAGGCCTATACCTAACTTAAGCCGTCTCAGCAAATTATTTCACACTTACTTCCACAATCATTGGTCCTAAGAATGAAAGACAGACTCAAAAGATTTTTTAACACTTAGTGCACCAACATCTAACACAATTTAAAACAACAAAAAAGAAGTTAAAGTCATAGAAAAATTATGTTAACAGTTATCTGCATTTATGTGTAATAAACAGATTTTGGTAACCTAAAAATCCTGTTGGCCAAGGCCCCAGAAAACCTTTTATTCAGAAGAGCTACACACCACCACTGCGTCAGACAAAAGTGAGACCCATGAGGGTGGACTTCTTTTGGAGACAACTTCACCCATAGCCATGCAAATCTCAATCTTAAGTATCTCATTAGTTGCTCCACTGTAAAAATGTACTGCAGCTGGGCGTTTGGGGTTAGTTTTCAGCCAGACTGGGTTCTTGATTCAGCTCATTGACCCATCATACAAATGCTAGGGCCGGTACAGAGGGAGAGGAATGGGTTGCTGGGAGCAATGGGGGAAGACAAGATTACCCTTTTTGGCTGCTGTGCATAGTTATGTAAAATTAAAGTGATTATGTAGCTATGGCCTGAGGGATAGAAGAGGTCACAGATACTACCACAGCCTATAAACTGCTGTGGAAATTGTGTCAGTGTGTGTTGCCAAGAGACAAGCACGGGAATTCATTTCTTAACCTGTTGTAAAATCCACAAAGTGAAGCCTGTTCACTCTACCTCTAGAAAAGATCAACATTTCACTCTCAATGCACAAGAGTCACACCGAACATTTTGTGTTCCATTTTGTATCAGTAAGCTCTGTTTATCTACCTGGAATGATTCTGAAGCATTTCTCACAGGCCTAACATGCATGATGAGATCTCAGAAATTTAGCTTAAATATATTTTGAAACATTTTCATCAAGTCAGAGCAAATGAGACTAAATGTGCACTTACAGTCTCAGACCATGAACAAGAACACATTGCTCCAAAAGCTACGACGGAACAAGTGAGCCATGTACCTGGTTATACCCATGTCCAAGCTCTTTGTCTTCCTCAATTCTGAGGTAACATAATTCAGCTTAGAACTTACTGAAATAACATTTAAATGCAGATCTTGGTATTTTCAGCTGAGGAAGACTATGAAGATGCATGAAGCCAGATAATAATTATCATCTATTAACCATAATAAATACAACCTGAATCTGTTGTGTGTTTTGACTGAAATTATTTAAACTCAAATAGAACAGATTTTTATCAGCATGCTTTTCCAATATTTTCACTTTTTTAGCAAAGTAGGAGCTTTTCCAGTAAAAACAGTTGTGAATACTACTTTGCACAGGCCCCAAAAAATCTATACAATACAACAAAAGCAAGTATATCATTTTAGCTAAATCTGAGCATACATCTTCAAGGGACTATTTCTCAAACCAAAAGTGTAACTTAATGAAAAACAATTTATTTTTTAACATCATTGTTATTTGTTCTTGATTATGGAAGACTGAAACTGAAATATTTAACTGTACCAAGCTATATTTTCCCATTTATTAATACACTTTTGTTCAAACTTCTTTACTATCATCATACTCACATTTCTTTCATTAGGAGTACTGTGTTAGTAGCATCAATTACCTTTCTGAGTAAGAGTGATGCACCTACTATCATCACTGATAGCTCAATCTTTGCTACTTGTGCTTCAAAGGAGGTGAAAAATTGTGTCCAAGGCATTTTTTTTTCCATATATCCTTAAAAGATATGTTTCTTGAAGGCACTGCTTTATAGAATAATAGACTTAAAAAACAGTGCTTTGCTCCATTCATTCATTGGAAAACATCAATAGTTTTGCCTACTTTTTCTTTGTTCTTTCAACACTGAGTGGAAGCTCAGAAATTTACTCAGGAAATTCCATCCTTGAGACTGAGACCTAGAGACTTATGCTCTAACTAGAAGCAAAGTATTTAGAAGTATATTGCATACTCATTCTGGCTTAAAAATAATAAGAAAAAAACCTACTATTATTATGAAAATGATCAGCTGAATTTTGAAAAAAATCATAATTTAAAGAACTGTTTTATTCAAAGAAAATTAGCTTCTCCCCCCACAAACTTATTACACACCTTTCATGACTGTCCTAGGATCCTGTGCTGAAGGTAAAACTAGAAAATACACTAGCACAAATCAGATATTGTCTAATTCTGGCTTCTTACAGCTGTTGCCTACCTACTGGATATAAACTTCACAGACACAAAACCAGTGCCTGGAGGGGGTTAACAATCAAATACAAGAGGAAAACAGCACTGAATAAGTGTCTCAAGCCTATTTCAAGTCATATATTGGTTTATCACTTTTCTGTAAAACTCAGTCCCATAAGACCATCAAACTCGGGATCTGCTCATATGTCTGCAGTAAAGTTACTACAAAATCACAGAGAGGGACCAAGATTTTGTTGACATTTGTTCAATGAGGCAAATCACACAGTATCAAATTAAGCCCCAAGCGCAGTGTACTCTAGCGATGAGTTTAGTCTCAAAGTTCCAGAAACTACAAAGCTAATAAGAACCTGTAATTTCTATCATTAATTCAGCAAATATTTTTTACTTTGTCATTTGCAAATTCAGTCTGTAGTGTGTGTATATTTATATCATTCCTCTCTCTAAGGAGGTTGGATTCAGGGAGAAAAGTTGTGGCTTTTTAACAACCCTTTTAAAAGATTCCCTAGGAGAAAAATACAAAATTAACACACCTTATGGATGCCATTGCTTCTTTTCCTTGATTCCAGCCCCAATCACACAATCTCTATGTTGCACTCCCTAACTTTAGCTCCTCTGAAGTGAGGATTATGACCATCATGTCATTGCAAATCACCTCCAAATCAAGCATGATCAGCATAACCCAACCGTGAATCAAGGTTCTAGTAACTGTTGCTTATCTGAAATCAAAAGCAAAACTCATGTTGACTTCAATGAAGCCAGTCATGGAGATGATGGTGTTGTGAAGTGTTTCTACATTTCAAGTTCTTTTATCAGAGTTATTTAGAGAGTTGCAATGATGTATATTAAAATACATGATATGGATGTTTGCAGAGCTTTGTATGAACTTTGCTCAACCCATTTCTACAAAGGCTTTTGCATATTTAAGAATTATTCCAGCAAGAGTTTCTAGAAATACTTTCTGAAGAGCATATTTCTAGTTCATCACAGGCCACCTGAACCAAACTTCAGAAGTTAAAAGTAGCAGTAACTGGGACAAGAATAGAGCTGCCCCTCACAAAACAAGTTAGCTGGAACAATTACGTAGAACAATCATTGTGACCAGTGATGAAAGTTACTGGTCTGATGCATGGATGTAAACAGACATTCCCAGTTTTGGACTGGGATGTTTGGAAGGAGAGAAAATGCTCGTTCTAGAATAGTTTTTATTTCATTTTACATCCTCTGAGATAACTTTATAGAGTCTTTATATAGACCACCAAAAGGCTCAAGTTTTTCTTAAAATTGGTGAATTTTCCAATTCTTTCCCTTCCACAATATAGTCCATTTTTGGAAGGAATTCTTTGATACTTGCACAATAAACCTCCAGTCTGGCTGGAATGGGAGAGAACAAGAGGCTGAGGAGGGTAACGGGATCAGGTAACTGTGTGGAGACAAAAAGTTTGCCTGCAACTAACCTGTGCTTTTTTTCCTTTTATTTTAATGAATTTCTAAGCTCAGTCAAGAAACACAGAGATCACAATTATGGACAATTAATATAACTTCCCAGAACACAAAATGTGCAAATTACTTCTATCCAAAATTATAAACACGCATACTCTGCTTTACTGTAAACTTGTCTTTTACTATGTACAGATTTTGCAGTCTTAGTGGATACAGAATCAATTTAACTAAACTGATTATAATTAGTAATCATTTATGCCAATGAAAATCAGCTCATAAGCTACTGAAACTTTTTAAAGGGCAACAGACCTGTGCTTGGTGCGGAATGCAGTGCCAAGGTACACATGAACAGCTAACAATTAGCAGGTCCTACCTCTTCTGCTTTAGAAGCAGAAGGTTCTATATCAGTCTATTAACTTCACACCCTGACACTAAACTGCAGCTTATCCAGTGTCTGCTAATAAGACAATTTCATTTCTACTTTGTTTAATACTTTTAACTGATTCCCTTCTTACTCTGCCATCAACAGGCTAGGATAAAAATTAAATGCTCCCATTTTAAAGTTTGCTCTCAACAGCCTGAGAACAAGGCTTTGACATGGCAGAATCTGCCTGCTCACTACAGTTTATATCTACAGTCCTGCCTACAAACCTACACAACTTCTAGAAATATTAGCTCTTCTCAGAGCTGCCAGGGCACCAATTTTGCAGCTACCAAATGATAAAATTCAAAGCCCACTCAAAGGTAATTTAGCAAGATTCACAAGACTTCATTTCTCCTAGGTTTTGTTACCTAATGCCATACAAAATAACTAGAATTCAAGTATCACATAGATATTATCTATGACTATTGAATGCTTGTACTTTAGATAAGCCATGCTGTCTATAGGAAATGTTGCCATCTTCTACAAACTCTCTCTTATACAAAGAGCTTTCCTTTATGATAGAGAAGCCTACTAGTGGAATTAGTCATATTGCCACATTACTCTCCACGGGAAAACCAGTAACACAGGTAGTTGTCACAATTTAGTTGTAAACTGTTGTGTGCCTCATGACCCTGAATTCCATTTGATATAGGAAAACAAAACATAAATTCACTTTTATTTCTTACTTGACCAAAGCAAACAAATTGTGGCCTAGACATGTCTATAGACATTTGTATTTGTTTACGTGTACTCTGCCTTGTTAAATATTACAATATTCTGCCTGGCACAGCCAGGTTTTATTCCTGAGCAGGTAGGCCTTTAAGTATGAGTAAAACACATGTAATTCTTAATGAAAACAATTTTCCAAAATGTTGAAATACAAAATCTCTCTATTGTAAATAAAGCTGTCAGTATGGGAATGACATACAACTGAGTTGAAATTTGAAGAGCAATGTTAGAGAAATACAGTTAAAGAAAGCACCTAAACCATTAGAAACATCCATCGAACTTGGAATATAATTTTTATGCTCTCTGACAAGCCATACAATGCTGCAATATAGGAACTGTCCTAAAACATACATTCATTAGAAGTCACAAAAATTTAGCAGGTATGTCAAGCATATCATTCCAGAATAAAAACTGTGTCAGTCCAAAAAATGAAGGCTTTACAAGCTTCAATTTGAAGCCATTTCAAACTATTTTCATTGCCATAATGATTTTTCATTTTAAAAGCCCTCTTCTAATGTTAATTTTGTTCACTTCATTTAAGTCCATGGTTTCACTAATGTCTTTTGATGCTGAGCTCCCTAAGACTAGGGGGAGGGAGGTGCTGAATCACAGTAAATGTTTGTATTTCCACACAGAATATATCACAGAACCAGCTTGAATACTTCATGAATAAGATTGTGAAGATCATAACAGCCAAACACAAAATCTGTTTTTCAAAATCTATAACATATTTGTAGCAATTAAAATAGTTGATCACATCAACATTTTAACCTGAAAAGCCATTAGGAATGTAAGCAATTTATCTACTGAGTATTTTTGAGCACTCTGCAGAAAAATCCACCTTCAAGAAATTCCTATCACCTCCTAGTTATCAATTTCCAGATTATTAGTCAGCAGATTTTCCATCATTATTTAAATAAGGATGAGAAGCAAAACTTCTGGTTCAGATTTTCCTACCTGTCCCAGTGTAATCATGTACCATTACCCATTGTTCATTCAGCCAAGGCTATTCACTTCTATTATCATTTGTGTTTAATCAAATTCAAAGGTTTCTCCAGAATTACTGAGATAGTGGCCAGAGTGGACAATGAGCTGTTCTAGGGCCCAAAGAATAGAAGAGCTGAAAACTATGAATTAAATTAATATTTCTACATGTTTAGAGGGGATCCATAGTGGGAAGATTGCTTATATTACTGGATTCTGAATATCAAAACTTACAGTGACTAGTCCTTGTATCTATACAAGGAGATACCTATTTTTTCTTTTATTTCTTTCAAAAAAATCAAGATCTCTGAAAGCAGGAAACTTTCACTGGATCTCAGCTATTTAATTGCATGTGTGTAGGTCAAATGGCTCTGTGTTTCTCTGCTGAAACAGAGCAATGTAATTTCAGGCTGTATAATTTTATAGCAAAGACTGCAAGACAGTTTGAAGATGTCATTGACTGTAATACAAATCAATATCAAATTATCTGTACAGGAAACATTTTCAAAAGATAGTCCATCATACTTTCTCATAGGATCATGGATTTCTAGGATCATTCTTTACTAACTACTATAAGCTATTACAGTTTCAATTATTTATAGGTCAAAAGAGCCAAGTGATACTGCTTTATAGATATTCCATGTTATGTACTTGGTTTGTAACTTACTATTGCCATGCAAAACCATGAAGGTAAAAGTTTCTGAATAAAGACATTTGCTTCATTTGAGAATGTGCATATAGTCATACATCTAAGTGATGCAAAAGGCTTCCTTTAGGCATTCTACCTTTCTTTAAAATAAAGCATTAAATATATATATATGTAAACAGTACTGCAGTGATTACTCTGCAGCATAATCTTTAAATGGCTATAATCTGTGCATCTTGAGCCTGATGTTGATTACACATTTAACAGATTAGTAATTTCAAATCACCTAAAGACCTTCATCACATTTCTATCAATTTCTGTATATATGAAAGCACATTTCAAAGCCTCCTCATCGCTGCCTTGTAAAATATCTCATGACTGTCAAACAGAATTTATTTTTCAGCCAAGCAGTATAAAATACATTTCACAATACAGTAATACAAATACAGTAAAAAGAAGAGCAAGTGGGCAAATAAAGGGATGGGAATTCTTCCTGTCATTGCCAAAGAGGCAAGACACTTCAATAACAAAAAAAACCACCCCCACCCCCAAAAAAAAAAAAGGAAAAAACCAACAAACCAAAACAAAACAAAAAAAAAACGAAAAAGAAAAAAAAAATCACAATCGAACCCCACACCACGGTTAAAACCTCTTTTAAAAGTTCACAAATTGAAGCCTCATATGGGTCTGTTTTGATTTGTGAGGGGTGTCACTGGTGGTTGGAAAGGCTTAGGCTAAATGTTCCAGACAGCTGATGCAACCACCTCTGCATCTGCCAGTTTGCAGCATGATGCTTCTAGAGCAGTGGGGCTGGCTGCCCTTAAAGACTTGAAGGAGAAAGGGAAAAAGGTGGAGATTCTCCACCGCAAGAACTACTAACATCAATACCCCCGCAAACAGCAGCTACCCGTGTACAACATTAATCATCAGGAGCTGGACCTTTAACACGTTTTTTAAACCAGTTTAAAAACTGCGAGGTGGCAGCTCACAAAGGTCCAACTCCACAGACAATGAGTATCCACCCGAGTCCGACAGCTTCCCCAATGCCCGTATTTAACAGGAATTACGTCCATGCCCATGGCAGCAGTAAGCACGCCCTGCCACCCCTCGGGATGTCACAGCACCCCAGCGGCGGCTGAGGCACGGCCATGGCAGCCCCAGCCGGCCGAACTTCGAGTCCTCTCCCCGCCTTCCAGGGGCTGCGCTGGGCGAAGGCAGCGGGAGCAGGGCCCGCAGCGCTCTGCTCTGCGGCAGGGTGGCCGAGGACGTGGTTGGGAAGGAGGAGACACGCCGAGAGCCCTGAGGAAGAGGAGGGACCGACAGCGGGAGGGGGAATGCGAGAGGGCAGTCAGGTCGGAGACTGCACGGTCGGGAGCGAGGGGAAGGGGTGGAAGCCCGGCGGGGGCTCCCGAGGCGGCGGTGGGCGGCAGGAAGGGGCTGCCGGCTCTTTCCTGTCTCTGTCCTCCGGTGCAACCTGACCACCTCCCCCGGGCCAAGCCCCAACCGCGGAGCCCCCGCCCGGGCTCGGCCCTGTCCGGCCGCCCGGAGCGGGGCCAGCCCCTGACCCGCCGCGCCGCCCGGCGTGCCAGACCCTACCTTCGCCTGCAGATACTGGGGGTAGTAGTAGGTGGTGTACTGGGGGTACATCTGCTGTTTCCACACTTTGCCCATGAAGCTGGAAATGTAGCCTGCAGTGCAGGGATGGGGGGGTACTTTGTGGGGCTCCAGCC
>VZRN01005527.1:411352-567975 GCA_013397935.1 Dasyornis broadbenti
GACGGGGCGAGGGGAGGCGCTTAGCCCCGTTCGGCACCCGGGACGAGCCCCAGCCGTGGCCCGGCGGCGGGGCAGCCCCCGGGGCGGGGGGGGGTGGGTGGCGCCGCTTGGCTCGAGGGCCGCTCCAGCGCCGGGGAAAGCTGCGGTGCCCGGCGGGAGCGGAGCGGAGGCTTTCCACGCTCTGGAGGAGAGGAGGAGCAGGGCTGCAGTGGCCGCATCGCGCCCGGCTCGTCTCTGACCTAATTAGCCTGGTTGTGCATTGTTACCGCCTTCCCTCTTTGTGCATCCCGCTGCTGAGCAGTGGTGCAAGGCACAAGCTGGAGGGGAAAACTGGGTACAATTTTGGAAAACCAAATTTGGCTTCAGTCTTGCCTGACGGTACAGGGTCCATTTATCAGCCGGAGCAGAAGAGACTGCGGTGCTAAAATCAGTTTACAAAGCAGCAACCACAAAGCCTGACCAAATTCTCAGTCTGGCCCATTGCACGTTCTTAAATTTGTACTTTAGCCAGTGGTACTGAGTTCTCAAACAGGAAACATTTCTGTTCTAAACAATAATAGTTCTGTTTTTTCACTTCAGTATTTTCTCTCTGAAAGCTATTTTCCTGAACATTAGAAGTAGGGACTGGCAGCATAGTATGCCTTATTGTTGTTTATAAAAAACCCACTTAGTCCAGTGAGTTTACTTCTGACAAACCCATCTCTTTTCAACCCAAAGATAAGCTCTGATCCTCAGAGCATTAAGCAGGTGCCATTTCTTTGTCACACTAATCATAATCATTTTTGTCTTGCAGTACTGTTTGATTAATAAAACGTGTATAAGGTCCACCAAAACTCCTGAGTCTATTAGCATCAGCCAAAGTAAACGTGATAATAGTGGAAAGAAATATTAAAAACCTAAAGGATGTACAGGCATCCCAGTGTGATAGCAAAGGCAGCCTTTGTGCAGCCATGAATCCCTGGTGCAAGCTGAGCAATGAGAGGTAACTGCAGATATTCTTCCAAATTCCAGCTGAGCAGAGGACAATTACGCAAATGACATTGCAGCTCTCCTTGCCAGCTATTAAGATCACTTTAAAAGTTTTTTTTCCAGGGAAGAGAATTGTACATGCTTTATGATCCACACAGATTAAAGGACTAGTTGCATCTTTAGGAGGTGGCTTTTTCTCCAGAAAAGGCATGGGAGCTTTTGAGTTTTGATTAGGTTGGGTGGGTTTGTTATGATTGTTTTGGGGTGGTTTTTTGTTTGTTAGCACATGGCTAGAATGACTATGAAAACAAGGAAAAGCACAGAAAACATACAGTTGATAACGTCTGCTGCGGGAGTGACAAAGATTAAGCTACGGAAAAGCTGAGCAGAACAGAAATATCAGGTGTTTGATATTAAATTTGCACATTTAAGAATGTACATCTGGAGAAGCTGAAATGGCCACGGCCAAAATCAACTGTCTTCTGTTTACTGACATTTATGCAGTGGAAAAAGCATACAGGCTGCAATTATCACTAAAGAATGCCAGGTAATATGGCTCCAGGGTAGTGCATGGTCAGAGGACGGCAGAAATGAAGTTTCAGAGCTTCATTGGGAATTGTGTTACTACAGCACAGATACGTGAGGATGCTGTTGTAGACTGCTTTGAGAACTGACAAACTGTGGTCTGAGGTTCTTGGTTGAACTACAAAGAACGTGGTGCTGGCCTCTCATAAGATGACAGGTTATGGGTGCTAGTACATTTAGTTTCCTTCTGAGAAAAACAGGACAAGGAAGAAGAAATAAAGACTAGTAACTGATGGATGCACTTTGTGGGGATTTTCCTGAGGAAAAGGAAAGAATGAGATCTGAAAGTAAATATTATACTGAAGACATCTGGAAATAAAAGAGTGTTTTCCTAGAATCCATCTTCATGTAAACAGCAACTGTGGTTGTCACAAGTACATTGTGCAATCCTGAATGAGGAGAAGCATGCAGAAAAAAAAAATCTTTACGAAATGAGGAGAGGGGAAATGCAGCCTTTATCATTCCAGCATTTACAACTGAACAGTCTCCAGCTTAATTGTGTCAAGTTACTGGTAATGCCTGATGGCTGCCAGCGAGAGGAGCAGCAATACACTCTGCCACAACGGCTCCTGGAAGTGATGAAAGAACAAATCTGGCTAAGAGAGTATTTGATTTCAACTCTAACAGCTAAAGCTGATCTCCAAGTTCCTTCCCAGTCTCTCCTTGCAGAGACTTAGAACTTTCTCAGACAAAGTCTTTTGCTCTAAAGATTAATCTCATTCCCAAACATGGGTCACTGTTAATGTAATGATGAAACCAATTTGGTTCCATTTTCAACCAGAATATTTTCTAATTAAAGATCCACTTCCATTGGAACATCTGTGAAGCTGATGTTAAAGAAGTTCAAAATTCATAGTTTAATATTTACCATTGAATCAAAAAAAAAAAAAGCCTGCAATTTAATACTGAAAACTTTTACAGTGCACTGATCCTAGTGATGATTAATGAGAGTTTGCAAGTAATACTCAGTTTTTATTAAAAAGAGGTTAGAAAATATAATTATTGTATTGGAATCATTTACATGAGCTTCAATTACAATATTTTAAAATTTTTTAAAATTATATTTAAGGTGTTTACAACATTAATGAAGAATTCTTAGGTCAAAAAAATCAAATTTAGCATGACACAAGGCAGTCTCTGCTTCTGTCTTTTTAATATGTTGATTATTCAGCCAACTTAGTAATATGAATGCAAGTTGGGCAATACAGACAGGATGGCATTGCAGATGAAACTCTAAACCAAGTGACTGATTTCTTAACTTTTCATACTAATGGAAATGTTTGGATTTACTCACTTGTTTTATGCTCATTGCAAGAGCAGATAGAAACTTTTAAATTGAAACTGCCGTCTAGTGGTACTAACTCCTGTCATCATAACTAAATACTCACAAGGTTAAAAATTCTTCCCCCATTTATGCACCACACAAGGTATAAGATTAAGACAGAAGATAAACACTGAAGTGTGTTCTGAAGCAAGTAGATACCCAAAACAGTAAAAAGCTGACTTCCTACAAAATGTTAAGGAAAACAGTACTCCATAATTTTGTCCATGGTCTGTGTCCATCACTGAGAATTGATGGAACAACATTGAATTCTACTTTCTTTTCCATTTCCATTACTTCCTTATCATGGATATTCTCTAACTGCTCAGGAGTGATTAAAGTATGATGAAAACACAGTTGGGTTCTTGCTGCAAATGCCTGAGAAGCGTTGTATGTGCTGCCTTGTCAGAGGAGTTTTAGGGCAACTCAGTTGAACCCAATCACTGGTTATGCACTGACTCTAATATAAATGTTGTAAGAGAAATCCCATTCATACTGTACAGATAACTGAAACATTGGGAGTTTCACCCTAAGGCAGAAAAAGTCAAATGCAATGCAGAATAGGAGGGAAATATATTTAAACCATCTCACTTCAGGAACCAAGGGAACTTCTGTACTCTGCACCATTTGGGGTCTTTGCATTGGTTAAGCTGAAAGACACAGACATGTTTATGCTGAAATTGTTATTACTATGACGCAGTCAGGGATATTTGAACAAGAAGTTTTTTGGGTTTTTTTCTGGTTAAGATACTATCTTGAGTCTTGGGAGATCTTTCTTTAAAACCAGATGTACCACAGCATGTGGGTGAGAGGGTGAGCAAGTCACTAAAATACCCTGTGCCTTATTTCTCTTTGCAAACTGTGTCAAACATTCATCCCGTTCTTTGCCTTTACAGGGCACCACAATCACTTGCTGAGAAACTGCATAGTGCGATTCCCATAAAGGGACTAAAACAAATAGGAGCAGTGGCAGTGCATCAATTGTGAATGCAGAGAGGCCAGGTACTGCATCCTAATTCACATACAAATGTTAACAAACCAAGGATCTATTTCACATCCTCAGACAGTGAGTTAGGGCTACAGAAATACAGTGAGGTTTAAGCTGTCCACCAAAAACTTCTTTGCTCTTCCCAAGGCCTTCAACACACACTGTTCCAATTACTTGCAAAACCTTCTTGTTGTAATACCACCCTTAGCCCCATCATAGGGCTTTGACTGCTTTGCAACACAAATAAAAGACTCTTCAATTTAGGTCGAACTAGGCCACACTCGAGCACAAAGGGTAAATAAACGGCCATTGTTCATGGGCCACCAAGATGAAAAGTACTTGATTGTTGTCATCAATTAAATCAGCTCTCTAGCTTTAGTGGCTATTAACCCTTTCAGCAAACTCTTAAATATTTATTTCAACAGAATGACTACAATTCTGTACTTTTACAGTAGCCCTCCTGGCATAAGAGCATTTCCCTGGAACACTGCTGAATGTAGCATGCCCTTGTTTATCCTTACAGCTGAGCCATGCGCTGCACTGGCTCAGCTGTTCCTGACAGCTGCAGGCACTGTAATTCACTTCTGAAAATCTACAGGGCTATACACTATTCTAAGATTGTGCAAGTGAAGTATTTAACTGGCACTAACATATAGGCATTTAACATGCTTCTGCATTTGAGTCTCCCCTTTCATGGTTTCATGCACACCAGGCAATGCTCCCACTACTGGCAATGCATGCTCACAAAAGATGCCACCACAGTGCTCATGAAAATGGTTTGTGTTTGCAGCTACACATATCACCATGAATTTGGGTGCACTGATTCCACAATAACCTTTTCCTAATGTTTAGATAGGTCTGGGAGAATCCTTTCCCACGTAAGCACCCCATTTTCTATATTTTCTATATTCTGGTTTACCCCAAGATGCCCAGCTAACAGAGATGATGGCATACCAAAAGTAATTTGTTTTTTTTTTTTTTTCAACATTCTTCATAAAACCTTGTGAGGCACCTCTTGGCCCAGCTTACAGATCTCATTAATACATGTATGTAAATAGTCTCACTGATAGCAAAAATGGGTTGTACTACAGAACTGTGTTCACTCTAGGGTGGAGGTAGTTAAGAATCCCACTTCTATTCATACATTATTTATCAGAAAATTTCATTCCACACAGTTCCTAACTATCTTGGAGTTTCTCTGGCAATACAGTCTTCACTGTGTGAGCAGATGAACAAGGAACAGAATAACCTCTATAAAATATTGACCAGCTACAATTCCCTTTCAATCTTCTCATCTCAGTTTCAGGGCAGTTATTTGCCATTCCTCCCCTTTCTCCTCAAACACCAAGCCCAGCCTGCTTTGGCTACAGCATAATAAGAATAACTGTGGGTGTCTTTTTACCAGCTTGACCAACCAGCCATGGTTGGTCCTGATGGAATTCAAACCATTGATTTTAAACACTTGTACATCATTTGGAACAAACGTGGTTTATTTTCCTGCCATGCAAACAAAAATTCAAGTTTAATTAACACAGACAACAGCCACTTTCTTTCTAAAGACTTCAGGAACATACTGCACTATCTTTAGGCACATCTTAAGCAAGCAAAGGTTACATCCTTCAGACTTCATTCTAAAATGACCCTAAATGTCCCTAAATTTTCCTATTTTTGGAATAAAACTATTCCAAAGCATGAAATGTCCACCTTCCAATCCACACTCAGTTGTATTTTAGACAAGTTCTAAAGTTTATAAAACATCTAGCAAGTTTTTCCAATGCCTCAAACTCTTCCTGCTGCTTTCATTACACTTGAGCTGCCCCACACCCTTGTGTGGTCCCACATAAGGATGAGCTGACTTAAGTCAAGTGCTGGCCAGCCAGATGGCCCAGGCTGAGCCCCATCTGTGGGGCTCTCAAGCGGAACACCAGCTTCCTCACCCTTTCCCAGCCACTGACTTTCAAGCAGTTTTCAGGGTCATCCTACCTGTGACCTCTGCTCTACCATCACCTTTCATTGGAATCACCTGAAGGCTTCAAAAATCATGATGGCATAAGGAATGATGAAGGTGAATAGGGAAAACAATTGCACGAGCTTTATTTCCTTAAGAAAGCACATGAATAATTCAAAATGCATAGGCAATTTACCCATAATCAAATATACAATATTAGGTTCTACATTTTTGATGTCCTAAATTTGTAATTTAATGGAACTAGACAATAAGTAATTTTAATGTACTTTTAAAACCCCTTTGCCACATGAACCAAACACTTACAGTATGTATCTCAATAGATACCTACCAGTGCTATTTTTATTTGATTTTCTTTACAGAGAAAACTTCTTGCTCACGAAAGGACCAGACCACATTGCCATTTTGAATTAGTCCATATACTTGAGCTTCATTCACAATTTGTCATGTTTATCACAAACCATTTGTAAATGCTGGACACTCAGCCTGTGTACAGGCAGATTAACACAGTGTAACACATTGTCAGAGCTAATAGGTGATGTGTCTCTACTGCATAATTCAAAAAAACATTAAAGTGTCAGCACCCTTCATCTCCTGTAAAAATGGAAGCTTCCTCCTTGGCTTTGAATCAATCTCTGCCGTCTAGATGAAATGCCAGCTCTTCAGTAGAGCTGGGGTGATTCATTCTAGCTGATGACCCTGCTGTGGAAGCCCCAGCATTCCCTGCTGAAATAGTCCTCAAGTCATGCAACACTGACCAAGCAAAGTTGAGCAACTTCATTTCTTTTCCTCTGTCTGGCAGACAATGCTGATGGGAATTTGTGGAACTAAGAGCAATACCCAGCTAGATGTCCCAGTTACGGTGTATTTCTCAGTGTTTAAAAACTTCTCTTATTTCTGAAAACTGATAGAGGGAAAGTGTCAATTTGATAAATTGAGACTCTTCTGGGTCCATTTGGTGCTGTTTCAGGACATGCCAATTTACATGGTAGTGTGACTGAGAAGACAAACACTTTTGCATTTAATTATAAACATTTATGGTGTTTATAAGCCATCCTTTTACTGTACTGTGATAATGTCACTGTATTTTTTTGATTCATCTTCACAATACTTTTCTAAACCCATTTTTTGAGTGCATTCACAGATATGAAACTGGGATGAGAAAGGTCTGTGTGACTGTTAGAAGATTATAAAGGCCATAAATTTAGTTGCAAACAATAGAAATAAAACAACAATATCTATTAAAAAAAAACTCCCATAATTTTGGATTTTCTGATTTCAAGGCTAGTTCTCCAGTTTTGGGCCAGCTTAATGAGTTTGTTGTTTCTAATATAAATAAGTGAATACGCTAATAAAAGTTTTGAATTCTCATCTGTAGATTTAACTGATTTGTATCTTTCGTGTTTGCTAAACTATGACTCTCATCTTACTATAGTTCTTCCCTTCCTTAGGATTTCATACATGTCAGAAACATTGTATCAAAAGAGTGTTTCAGATAGACAGCAAAATGTTCTTAGCATTTAAAAACCTTTCCAGTTCTTCTGTTTCACACCAACTCTTTATAAATCAAAGTGTATTTATTTTGCTGGAAAGTTACCCAAATAAAAATATTGTATTTGCAGTTCTGGTCTCTGGGGCTTTAATCCACTGAGAAACTTATGAAAGTACTCACTGATCATGGGATAATATTTCTATCAGATGCTAGCAGTATTTATTGCACCATTTTATGAATTTTGACTCTTTCAAAAAATAATTTGTTGTTTATAAAGCACTTTTGCTTCCATTTTCACTAGGGGAGACACAAAGACATCGAATCTCCAAACATATGTTCCTAGGGGGCCTAAAAACTGTAAATAAACAAGGCAAAGTCTGAGCTGTAATCAACACATCTTTAGCAATGAAGAATGTTAATAACTTTTTCTCAGAGGACTTAGAGACTAGCAAGTATTTGATAAACTTTGCAATCATCTTTAGGATTTATAGTTTGGGATTTTTATACTTTAATACTGGCTGATCAAATATGTTAGGAATTCATAAAAGCTTTTTAGTTTTAGTTTATTATAATTTCAACTTTATTTACAACCTTAGACTCCTTACGAAACCTAAGGAACGCTAACATGTGTGACAACAGCTGTAGTGCAGAATTTTTGGACTATCACAGTTCTGTGCATGGGACAGCCCTGCCAGGCAGGAGCAGCAGTGTCTTGGACAGAGCAACACGTGGGCAATCTGGATCCTCAGACCTCATCACAGTCTACAACTTCCTCACAAGGGGAAGAGGAGGGCCAGGCTCTTCTCTCTGGTGACCAGAGACAGGACCCGAGGGAGTGGCATGAAGCTGTGTCAGGGCAGGTTTAGGATGGGAATTAGAAAAAGATTCTTCACCCAGAGGGTGGCTGGGCACTGGAACAGGCTCCCTAGGGAAGTGGTCAAGCACCAAGCCTGACAGAGTTCAGGAAGCATTTGGACAATGCTCTTGGGCACACGATGAGACTCCTGGGAATGGTGTAGTGCAGGGCAGGGAGTTGGACTCAGTCATCCTTGTGGGTCCCTTCCAACTCAGCATATTCTGTGATTCTGTGAAGAAGCAGTTCCTGACGCCTCAAGAACAGCCTCCTGCAGGCGGTGCCTCTGGCCGGCTGTGACAGTGGGGACAGACCCCTGCCCGGGGGTCGCAGCCTCCAGCGACGTCCCCGGCTCCCCGCATGTGCTGCACTCCTGGGGAAGGCATCCCGGGCGCTGGCAGGAATCCCGGGCTCTGGATCCGCTCTCCCCGGCTCTGGGTCCGCTCTCCCCGGGCAGGCCCCGGGGCGCTCCGGGCATTCGCCAGGCCCTGGCCGGGGGACAGCGTCCCCTGGCGGCCAACCGCGGGCCGGGATCCCGGGCCAAGCGGCTCCGTGCAGGAAAGGCAGGGAACTCGTTAACAGCAAAACAACAGGGGATGCCGTCATCTGGACACCCGGGGAAACACCATTTCAGCTTTTTAATCCCAATTCTGACGTCTGAAACGTTTGATGCTGCGTTTGGTGCTCCTCGGTCACAGGATGCCATGAGGGAGATCATCTCCCATGGGAGATTCGGAGCATTCTGCAGATCCCATGGCACTGCTCCCTGCCTGTATAAGTATCAGCGCCAGTAGCTGTTATTTTCTTTCTCTATAAGCCTTCCAGATTTTGGCCTTTCTACACGTCACCATGACGACAGAATCACAGAATGGTTTGGACTGGAAGGGACCTTAAACATCTATTTCCAACCCCCCTGCCATGGGCAGGGACACTGTAGCATCATCTCCGAAGGCTAAATAAAATACATTTCGTTCCTTATTTATTATTTGTATTTAAAAACAGACAGCAGACTGTGTTGAAAGTCATTCTACCTTTTCATTTTTTTTTTTTTAATATTATTTGTTTTAATCATGTTTAAGGCATATAATACAGTTTAGAAGTTTCTTTAACTATGGATTGTGTATTTTCTTACCAGCCCTGGACATATTCCCTATCTCAGAATCCAATTAAGTATTCAAAACACCCACAAAGGAAGTAAAATTAATGTCAGAGAACTGAAAATTTGAGTAATTAAAATAACTGAAATTAATACTTGTTGATTATATGTTTATATAAGTATTTAACAGAACTAAGCAAATACATCACATATCTTTTTACATATTTATACAAGATTTTAACCATGGCTGCCAGTTTTTAGTGCAGCACACAGATTCTTGTTACCAGTAAAAGAAAAAGTAATCTCTTTTTAAAATATAAATTCTTAAACCAGTGGATAGGTTGTTTTGTCCTTTCAATTTCTTCTTGTTTGATTTTCAAATATAATTTTTTCTTTCTTTCCAGTTATAGTACATTCTTAGCAGGATATAGTAACACAAACATTTCAACTCATTTCTTAGCAGGATATAGAGGTGAAGATACTCCTAAAAAAACACATGCTCAATTAAAGTCCTTTTACAAAATGTATATATGAACCAACTCAGCTGGGAGCAGTTAAGCACTTTTGTGTGTGTGTATGGATATTCTTGTAGGCATAAATAGACATGGACATCGTGAGCTCAAATGAGGGAATCTGGTGGACTGTGGATTTAAAAGGCCTCCAAATAGGGAGGAGCCTTTTTTCAAAACCGCATAGTTAAAATTACAAGGAATTACATGTTTACATGAAGAATGCTGATATTTGACTTCACATTTCAGCTAAACCTCTTCACTTTATCAGAGGAAAAGATAAGACATGGCTTCAGTCACAGTTGCTCACAGCCAACATCTGCATAATGACCTTTTTTTCCTGTCTGCCATTCACTCATGGCATGATTCAAATCCAGGAGTAATTTTTAAGTCTCAATCTTTCCTTCCCTGCGTACATTCAGGAAGCCAAGAAAATTGCTTAGGAAGGATCATATCTTCTCATGAACAACATTTATTTTATTGCTAAAAGGTAAGCATTACACATCTTTTAACGTGGGTCATTTGGCCTTTCCTTGTGTCTGATGATCCAATTCTTATGAATAGTCCTTTTCATGGGTGTGACAGTCACCCAATTACTTTTACTTGCACAACTATTTTCATGCTGCTGTCCCGGCCCCCGTTTATCACCCCATCTCTGATCCTTTCCTATTAGATTACTTTAAATGGTTGAAGGGTCAGAGATACGGGGTCATCTATGCTAAGGTTCTTTAGATCTTAAAAATATAGACGCTTACAATTTATGAAAAAAAAGGTGTGTGAACAAGGTACAGCAGCTTTCCTATAGAAAATTTGCCTAAGCAGAGAACTTGTAAAGAGGTTATTCATAAAGAGGAAGCTGATGTAGTAGACTTTGGACTCCATTCCTCTGGGAATAGACTGACTACCATGAAGAAGGAGCACAGGACTCCAGCGAGCTGTAGGTTTTTGTTTTATGCACCTAAGCTCACACAGGATAGGAAAAAATGGCTTTATTTCCTCTGTGTCACTTTGTTGTTATAGTCTCCTGTGTTGCTGTAATGACTCCTTTCTCCAGGAATACCATCAGGCTCTTTTCTTTCTGGAGTTCTGCAGGTCTGGACTTTGGTTTCTGAAAGTTATAGATGAAAAAGATGGGGATAGGAGCAGAGCTTATTGAGAAAGAGCTGTTTTCCCTTGCAAGCTTGTCACCTAAGAATATTTTCTTTCCCTTTTCACTTAAACATGCTCACAGACACACAAACACCTAAATTAGACCTGACTCTGTCTCAGGTGGAGAGATGAAAGACTACTTTCTTGGGTTAGAAAAAGAAGTTGCAATATGTGCTCTCAGATAAATTATATAATTATCACACTATCAAGTCTTGTCTTACACACAAAGGTAAAAAAGAACTGCTCTAAAACACTGGTTTGTCCTGCATTTTGCATAGCATAGAACTCCATCAGACCTCTATGAGAATAAGATTCTTATTGAATAAGACTTGTTATCAATAAGTCTTACTGATAAACTTTTTACTCAGCACTAGTGTTCACAGTAATAATTTGCCACGGACATCCAAATTCTTACAAGCAGTTTCTTCCTTTAAAACTGTTCCTTGAGATGTCTGTTCGTTTCTCAGTAGCTGTGCACTCACAGCAAGTGAAGATACTTTGTTGCACCTTATTTGTACGAACTAGGGAAAAGAGAGCTGCACAGAGATATTTTTCTTTCCAAATCATCATGTTTGACAGTTCTGTTTTACACTTATGGAAGACTGTCAACAGTGCCTTACCCTAACTGGATTGCCAGTGACCTGCCTGGGTCACACCATAAAGAGTTAGCAAACTCAGCCTAAACTAAATGTGACTTCCCAAAATACTTTTTTCATGGTTATTCCAGGAAATTAATTGTGATACATTGGACAAAAATCACAAAGAAGCTGGTGAGCTGTGGTTGTCCCACTGAAAGAATAAATAAGCACAGGAATTTAGTCTCCAAGGACAGCCAACAATTCGAAAGGACAAACCGGCATCATTTAAGGCACAGTGTTAATGGTAGGCAAACATTAAAAAAAAGCCCAGATCAGTTAGCATTTGGCATCCAGAAAGCTCAGTGGCTTTGTTGAACAGCTTTGGACCATGAAACTTGTGAAATTTCCGCAGGGGTGTTAGCACTTCCTGGCTTTGGCAAGGCAGGAAGTATTGCACAAAACAGCCCTTATCAGGGTATTTTGGTGCTGCCAGTCCCAGTGCCAGCAAAACCCAACAAGTCTCAGGCAATTATAAATGCTAACACACAAAAGAAAAAGTGAAAGTCTCAGAATATAAAGAAAGCATAAACTTTGGATGCTTTTCAAAAATTTAAACCAACACAAGTCTATCCTGAATTAATGTTGCCTCTTAAATTCAATAGTGTCATGCATTAAACTGTGAAAGAGCAGAGAAATACTTGCTTTGTAAATATTTTAGCAGAAAACATGCTTTAAATGATTTGCTTTAGTGAAAAAACCCCAGAATTATGCACATTACAAGGCAAACATTAATAAAAACATGTAGGGTATGAAAATAGTAAGGAACTAATTGATGTCCCAGCTATATTGTCGTTATTATTCACTACATATTGAGGATGCTTTGTATAAGAAGCTTTATTTCTGCCTTCAAGAGGATTACAATCTAAACTAACACGTACCCAGAACAGATGGGATAATGAGGGAAGGTAAAAGTAGAGAACAATAGACAAGCGCAATCTACATATATTCCATTTTTTTTTTAATTAATGCTTTCATCGCATTTTGTTGGAGACAAAAATCAATATCTCCACCTGGTCATGAGAGAAGTGCATAGATGGAGGGGAAAATGCTGACACTGTAGTCTGCATTCTTTCAAGAAAAAAATATTCCCAGGCATCCTCAAAGGAGTAGGAGCAGGTGAAGAGGGGATATGATGAAATGTCAGTCATTCTCCATAGCATTATCATGACCAGCCCACTAGAAATTTTGAGCATAATTCAATGATACTGTATAAGAATTAATTATAGTGATTCATCCACCACAATGAGAGTCTTTCTGAACAGGGACAATGCATCTACACTCTCAAGGATAGAGAGAAATTTCTGCTAAAACCTAAGGTAATTTCTTACTTTTTAGCTTGCAACACCTCTTCAGTGGTGAAAAACCCTATAGTTATGAGGTGTGGACCTCTCTTCAGAGCTGTAAAATGCCCTTTCCACAGCATGTGAACATTCTGTGCTGAAGAGTACTTTGGCTTTGGTTGAAGGCAAAATCTGGAATAACTCAAAGTTAGCGTGTCCAGAATAACTCGAAGTCAGTGTGTCTGCATCGGAACACGTAAGATACATGAGAATGGGCAACATAAAGAGTGTAAACCTTTTAAAGCTCCTCTACCTCTTCATTCAAGCTGCAAAATACATGTTCTCCTGTTATAGCTGTCCTTGGTTCACTACTTCCTTACTAACAGCTTACAGCACTCAGAAACTGTGCAGTGACAGTTTCCTTTGTAAAGCACTTCCCAAAGGCCCTGGAGCAGAGTAAGATTTACAGCACACTCTGAAAGCAGGCATACATGCTTACGTACATGGGACAAATCCAAATACAAATTCCTTAATATAGGAAAAATTGAAGCCATGAAGTCCACATCAACTTCTACACAGACATCTCTACATAGACAGAACAGTAAACCAATCAAACCCTTGTCTTTCTGCAAAGTGGGAGAATTTGAGAGTGATGAAATAGAAAGAAAGAGGGCAAAACAGGGAAGTTTCTCAACGCAATTTTATTATTGCATATATTTGTACAAAATCCAAATAACATTCAAAGTATTCCATGAACAGCACACCTACCAAAGCTTGATTACCTGTGTGTTTGTGCATTGGAAACCTCTCATCACCATCTACCCAACTTCATATCCCCTACGACAGCACAAGTCCTGTGATAAAGCCAGTTCCTACTGTGTTCCCAGCCACGCACATTCCCCGACACTACCTCCACTGCACTCCTCTGCCTCCATCTACTGCTTCAGCCAGAGGCAGCACATCCAGCCCCTGGTTTCTAGTCAAGAAAGTGCTTGCTGGCCAGGCAGCATTTGCTGATTGACTGATGACAGTCTGACAGGACTGATCACTGCTGAGCTCATCATGCAGCCTCTCCCTTCCTGGGGGCACTGCCTGGTGTCTCTTTCCTTCTCCCTTTCTATTCATCTGATTTTCACAAAACTTGTAGGAATCTGATGGGTGAGATTTCTGCCTTTCTGCCTAATTTCAAGTAATCTTCCACAATTTCAACACCAGGATTGAAAATTACTATGCAAAACTTCAGAACTTTGTTTCCTGATGACACCCAAGCTCTTAGAAAGGCACGTTAAGGGCCTTCAGAGAAAATATTGCTCACCAGCATTGGTACCAAACACCAAAAATGATGGGATCAGTGCTGATCCTCTCAATTGTCTTTTGAGCCTGTGATGGGTCCATGACAGCTCAGGTGTATTCAAAAACAATAATAGTGTAACTGTACTGAGCATACCAGTTATATACACCATGGTAAATTCTCACAGGTGAATAGTGATATGAATTCTATTTTGTGTATTCAAAGACAGCTCTTCTACAGAGCTATGTCACACAACAATGAAGCTCTGTTGCTAGTTGCCACATTTATTTTAATTCAGTGTAATAGCTCAGCTTCAGCATAAACCAGCAACAAGCTCAATTGATGAAGTCAAGCTGAAAAAAAAAAGTACTTTCTGAGCAAGTTAGTTCTAGTATCTCTCTGAATAGGATTTAGATCAGTGAATCTTTGTCATTCTGCCATTTGGCCTCGTGTTTGCTGTGGGTTCTGCAAGCATTCGTGCCTCTAGAGGAGAATTTTTCCATGTATCCGTTGGTTGCTCTACAGTAACTCTCTTTGATAAAGCAAACTGATGAACCCCAAATTAGAAAAAGATACATTTTAAAAAAGAAGATCCATCTTTCTGCTCATTCATTCCTCAACTCTTTGCAAATATTCCTAGCTGCAGTATCTCAGTAATGGTGTTTATAAAGGATGAGTGATCTCTTGGAATCTTAATGAGATCTGCAGTAACCAGAGAAAAATAAATGGTAATCAAAGGCAGGGTGGAGTTACGATTATATTCTAACACTAGCATTTTCACAAGAGAAAGGCCATTTTAACTTATACATAGAATGGACTTTTTCTTTTTTTTGAGACAATTAAAGAGCTGAAAAAATAGATAACAAGATGGGAATAATTAAGAAGTTCTTAGGAAAGCTTTTGAGATAATGAGTAGGATACTAGTCTACAAATTCTGCAAGCTTGGTAAAGGTAGAAGAGCAAGTATTGCAGCTTTTCAAAGGATAAACAAGAAAAGCCTGTGGGATGTCAATTTGTAAGGAAAGATGATAGTAACAACTTTTTATAGCAAGAACAGAGATATTGCTGGACAAAAATGTTCCCACACATCTCCACTTGCAATAAGCTTTTGAGTATTGAAGAATAACGGGTAGGATTTTATTCTACAGAAAATTTTAAATATTTTTTTTTTTCTTTTCATTCAGGGAATCAGGTTGAAGAAGATAACCTGACAAAAAAATTACGTTGATTTGTCAGCAAAAATTGAGATTTGTTTTGGATTCTTTTAGTACCATTTATGATGTATGAGGAAATGATTAAAAATATTTTTTGCCTTTAAGAAACAATTCACAAAACCAGGAATTTTCTTCTAAAACATACTATATCAGAAATGTCACTATAAGCAGAGCACTGAATCCCTGTCCCATTTACTTTTGGGAAATTGTGCATAAGCTGCTAAAGATGCAGACAACATCAATAGCCTCATAAACCAGACAAACCATCAAGCAAAACAATGCAAATAGTGTAAATAGTGTATAGGAAACAATAAAAATCAGGACATTTCCAGTGATTAATTTCCATGCTCACAAAAGTCTCTAAAGAAAATAGTGGTTATTCAAACTTGGCTGGAAAAAAGAAAATAGATTCTTTGAAAACAATTTGTGACTAACTTAGGTTGGGGTGGGTGGGTAGTTCTTTTTTGATTTGGGGTTTTTTTTGTCCTCTTCCGTCATTTATTGAATCATGTCAATCACTATTATCTGCCAATGGCAAGAGGTCAAATTTGAAAGGAAATTTCAACCTGTGAACTTTATATCTTGCCCACTTACTTTTTCTTATTTATACTGAGCGACTTCACCCAATTAAATTTGTGTTTCTTTCCTCTGTTGATTCACCGATGCTGTCAAAATTTTTAAAAAATGGCCAAATAAAAACAGGAAGAAGAAAAGACAGAAATCAAAAAAATGATAAGCTTTCTCTCTTCCTATCCAAGATAATCCAGGTGAATAATGGTTATGAGCTATGACTCAATCACAAAAAGGAATGTTAACTGATACTCACTAGGATGTGAAGAAAAACTTTGCTAAAGTAACTCTTCTTTGATTGCTATTTGGCTTTTCTAATCTATCAGGATTCCCATTCATCTACAAATACTTGGACATTCTTCTGCCAAACATATTAGGCATGGAGACCCCTTCAAACTTGTAGGTAAACATAATAAATTCACCTTGTTCAGTTCTCTCTTGATTTGATGTAAAATTCAACTGGAATTTCAGAAATGACAGACTTTTTCTAATGTGTGGGAAACTCTAGATTCAGAAACCTAAATGCTTGAAAACCTAAAACTTGAATATATACATCAAATTGAACCAAATATAAACCAAGTAAAATCAAATGTGTTCTGAACAGATATTTAGTGGATAACACCAAAATAGAAGGAACTGAAGCTTGTGCTGGTATACCAAACCTATCTCCAAGTAGAATAAATACGATAATTTTAAGGAATTAAATAGAGCCATCAAGTTAATTACAAGACATATAGAACGCAAGGCTGAAGGTATTATCCAAACACTATAGAAGACTAGTGAGGAGGTAAATCTGAGAATTCTTGTAAACTTTATGTCACAGAAAAGGACAAGACAGAGCACAGCAATCATAAAAATCCCAAAAGCTGTACTCTAGGAATCTATTGGGAAATCAATGTTTAGACACTGACATAAATTTGGAGTTTTGTTAGAAATTGGGTAGTAACATATGATTTCTAAATATTTATGAGAATGCATTAATATTCAGAAGGGATTAACTGATTTCCTGCTGGAGGCATTGGAAGCTTTTGTTGGTCAGACTTTTAAAAATCAAGGTGTTTATTTTGATTTTAAGGACTGTGAACTCAACAGCTTGTTCAGAGTTTGATCAGAAAGATGAATTAATTATGTAATTGTAATAAAGTTTCAGAGTATATCCTTTACACCTGATCATGCCGTAGGAAACAAATCACTAAATGCAATCTCCTAGTTTTCTTTTTGGTTTTTTTTTCTTGACACAATGTTAGATAGGAATTTGAAAATCTAGATAGAAATGAAGAATCTCTTTCTTAGTGCCTGGTTTTACTGACTTTTCAGCAAAATTATGATTAAATATTTACAATGTTGATACTAAGATTATGAAATAACACTACAATATTTACTACCTAATTTATTTTCCTTTGTGCCAACAGCTGCTTTGTGCTATCAGTGATGAAATCACATATTAAAGAAAAGGAGAGGCCTGTTAGATCATCTCCTGTATCTGCTTCCCTCCTCCAAAGCCAAATAGCTCCTCCCTGCTTGGAATTTTCCAAATGGCCCTTATGCTTATGTTTATCAACCTGAATTCCCTGTTCTTTAAGACTATGGTTAAAATTTCTGTAGATTTTGATAACAAAAGCTTCCATAAGAAAAGCAACAGAGTTTCTACCTTGCAAAGCTATTAATAAATGTCATCATTAAAATTTTTACACACATTTTCAGTTTTCCCAATGGCTAGAATCAGCAACAGCATAAAGAGATAATTGCTGAGTGACAATAGAATAAATTCAACCAAACTGCAGTATGCTAATATTATGCAATGTTACTTTGTGCATATATTTATTAGTATGAGACCTTTCCTTATTTACCTCAGACCACTTTTATCAGTTTCTTGGTGGATGCTGTCATTTCTGAACAGAATTGTCTACATGGATATTGCATGACTCTATGTGTCTCTAAATGCTGATTCTTTTCCCTCTTTACCTATTATACTTGTCACAGGAGTCTCTAGCCTGAAATCAGCATAAATGAGTGTGGCTGGCACTGTGTGCATGCACAGTCACACAGCCTCATCTGTGAATCTGCAGCAATTAATTATATTTATAGTGAAATATCTGCAGAACATTTGCATGTATGAATTATGTATTGGGGAAAAAGCAGTACACTACGGTTTATGCATTTTTTATTCTCATGAGAGCCCCTTTGTATCTGTAATATATGCTATGAAGCAAATCAGATTTTTATTAATTTGTCTATCATCTTAATGATGAAATATAATTTTAAGTAAGGACATTATTTTTAGAATTGTTTTTTAAATAGGTATTTATCCTGATTTTGTCCTTACATTTTCAAATAAATTGCCCATTACTGTTAATGTATTTTTTCTTTAACACTAAATTTTTCTAGCAAACAGCAAGGAAAAAAACCCCAAAACATCAATGAATACAGGCCAGAGTTTAAGGCAATGAAGTATGCATGAAATACAAACGTGATATGATTATCCCTCTTATTATGGTTATTACAATACATAATGAGCAGTGTCAGCCTGTTATCTTATCATTTTATTATTTTGTGGATTCACCCAAGAGTAAAATGTAAATGTAGTAACAGAAGTAATGAGTCAATGGGCTGGGAAGCATGATAAAGAAATAATAAGAAGGTAGTATGCTGCAAAGACTATTCTGAGCTAGACTAATTGTACACTCTGAAATTAATTATCTGCTATAAATATGACAGGTGGCTAAGACAGCTGTGAAAGAAAACAGGACAGAATATACAGAAAACCTTTTTTCTTTGTTGAAGAACTTTTGGAGACAATATTGAATTAAAGATTCACATACTAAAATTAATCTGCTTGAGGCTCCTGTTAAGAACTTATTCTTATTTTTCACATACTGTCCTAAATAGGGATGCACCAAATACAGCTTTAAATTTTTCATGCCTCCATATGAATGACTAACTTTCACATTCAGTGTATATCTATATTTTTCCAAAAAGCAACAAAAAATACCTAAGAAACAACAAGAAATCAGAGAATTTGTTTTTAAAAATGGTATAACAGGCAGTTGCTTAAAACAACTCACAAATAAATTTTATTAAAATCCCAATTTCTTTAATCATTGGGCGAGAATTCTTTGCAGCACTCTCATGGTGTGACTGATACATCTATTCCATGTGCCTGTTTGCTTTGGCAGAGCTTTGCATCCTGGAGAAAGATTCCAAACATTAAAACTGAAGTTGTTTAAATGAAATCTTCTGTGAATATTGCTCCCTAAATATTCTAGTTGTTTACAGTTACCACAGAATTTCCACAGATCAATACAAACCATTAAAAACTAATAATTATTATAACACTTGAGGAGAATTCTAAGATGAGATTGTTTTTCTTTCAAAATTATGGTCACAACATAGCCACGCACTCCAGTATTCCTTAATTTATTTTGCTGTAGAACAGTACTCAGTCTGGAATTATCTTAGTTAGGGAGGAGGAGGGGATTATATTATTCTTCAAGGTTCTGTTGCAGGAAACATATTAGCATTCATTGACCTTGCAGTGGTAATTTGTACTGATGAGCATCATTATATGACTGGTATATTAAAGCAGCTTATTAGAGATAGGAAGCATCCTATGCTATTCAGAGACACTATTACCATTTGAGATGTGGCTGTCATGGAGTCTTTACATACAGAAGATATTTGGAACAGTGGAAAACTACTAGAATAGCCTTGCTAAGCCATCAAGTTATTGTAGCTCACAGCTCAACCTTTAAAATTCAGATCGTATGAAAAATTCACATCGATACCATTCTGGTAAATAAATATAATATTTTTCTAATTTTAACCATAGAACTACCTTCTATTAGTGGATGAGTAAATATTAAATGGTATAGTGAATGAGAAATACACATTTGGGAGTACAGATCACTCCCCGTTCTGACCACGGAGATGCTGGCCGAAAATAGAACTGTGATTGCAGTATTCTAAATAGAGAGTCACCCTGCAAGCTCTTCTTAGGAGGTGCAACACATCTCATTACCACATTTTGGAAGAAATATGTTCTTAACAGTGGATTTTCTTCTTGTATTGAGGCCATGAATATAATTATCACTTGATAATTTACAGTGTGCCAACTGTTTTACTGCATCTAGTAAGCAATAAAGCACTAAAGGGAACATGAAGTTTGTGGCACCTGCAACTCATTAAAAGAGCACTGTCAGAAACAAAATGTTAGGTTATCATATAGTGCTTGGCTATACACAAGCATTATTTAGGATTAATCTCGGGATGCTTGCATAAAGGACCACTGGCAACGTAAGATGTTCAGGGAGTATATGTTCAGAACACAGAATATAGGAAGCCTTACCAATTTATGAAGGGAAATTAATTTTCTTCAAAAGTAGAGCATAACATCTCTGACATGCCATAGGAAGTTATTTTTCTTAATGGTCTTTGTGTTTTCTCTTGCTTCTGATGTTCTGAACACACTTCTACTGATAAAAGTGTTTACTATGTAACCACAGATGAGGACGTTTCAAATGAATAATTTCACAAAAGAATCCTCAACTTCTATTTCTTAATGTAATCAAAGTTTCCCTAAGACAAAGTGGTTTTTCAGCTAAAACCACACAAAGTATTTGAGAAGTGTTATGGCAACATTTGTGTCGCCAGCTCCTGTGGGTACCGGCGACCTGTGCATCCACTTCCGCATGAGCAATCGAGCATTCCTGACACCCTCACTGTGTGCACTCTGTGCAGAGCACAAATACCAGATCAGTTGCACATGCATTGCAAACACATCCACACATGAGGATTAACTTTTCGTGCTCCAGGACTGCCTGAGAAGAGGAATTCACAGAGCCGGCTCCTGCTTGCCCTCTTCATTTGAGGCAACTCATGTGCTTGCACAGCATGAGCTGACAATTGTATGAATTGAGCTGGGTATACAGCAGGAGAGGGATCCTTGGGGAATAGTATCTTTGTAAGGTGAGCTTACGTCTCCAAGACTGTCCTGTTGCCACTCACAGGGTGCACAAGAATCTGCAGGATCCAAATGCAGGCTGAATACTGGACAGCGTATGGAGGTAAAGAGGGAAGAAATTCTGGAGAAAGGAATCTGGTGATACTGAGACTGGGTGGTTAAATGGAAATGGGAATTAATAAATAGGAAGTCTGGTTGTGTTAGGGTCAAAAAGTTGTTAAGAAGAATAGAGGAGGCCTGTGAGTTGGTTGGCTGGGAGAGAATGATCCCAAGGTAGAACTGACCAAAAAAGGATTGCTTCAGTAAGTAAACCAAAAATAGGAAGACAATAGGAAAGCAGTGGAACAGCTCAGGCATGTTTGGTAACAGCCTGGATTATAGGCTGCTCAGCCTATATATCCAGTCAGAATATTGAGAAAAGGCTGACTGGGCAAGTAGACTGAGACCTCTAGTGAGCTGGGTTGAATGTTAGATGAAGGCTCAAAATGGGACCTGAAGGGTGGATGGTGAGCCAGAGTAAAGAAAGATGTGAACAAAGAGGCAAAAGGAACCAGACCAAAAATAAGAATGAAGAAACTGAAAAGGGAGGAGAGAGATGAAGCAAAAGAACCTGGAATGATATGGGTAGTACCAGAAGGGCTAGGAAACTGTGGGATTAGTGCCAGGAAGCAATATCAGGTAAAATAGGTCTGTCTGAGGAAGATGAAGGCTAGGATGAGAAATTAAGTATAAGTAAAAATTAAATTGGATTGCTAGGATGTCAAAGTACATCATGATGCAACAAAGCTGTTCTGACTGTTGCCCTTTACTGGACGCTCCATGCTAGAGCCAGTATGAACCCAAATGTTTTAAAATCTCACCATTCCTCTCCTCTTAGGAACATCTGTAAATCCTACTGAGCTACTCTCCCACCCTGCTGCTGTCCCTTCACCATCCACAGGAGAGTCCTGCTATCAGCTATGCCAGCTGAAGTAGTTGAGCAGTGAATCACAAACTTCAGTCTTATAATGGCCCATATGCACAGGAATAACAATATGCAGCCATGGACAAACTTTTACATTTTTTCTTTTAACTTTAAAGATTTTTGAAGTTACATTGACAAGAATCTGAAAAGATTGGCTAAAACTCATGCAATGGTAAATGCTTATAAATATTTCTGTGCAACTTTTAAACTTCAATACACTATTGTGACCCTTCAGGCTTTTAGAAGAAAGAAACGCTAATGTGAAACATTAGAAGCATCCAGTAACATGGGAGATATTAAGTCTTATGGGCACTGCCTGGAGATAGTTTGTTCATGATTCACAGTTACTTGTACTGAATGAGTCATCCTAAAGTGGATAATCAGCAATCTTCCATCCATTTCCCTTTTCCACCAGCAAGAACTTTGTAGGCTTGAATTAATGAGAGGCTTTAAAAACCAGCTGAGAGAAGAGAATTCTCCTTTTATAGAGATCAATGTACATAGAAATTAATCTTTTTAAGAACTAAGTAACTCACTGTTGAATGCCTTTCTGTGCTTTATACAGAGAAACCAGTTAGGCCTCCCTTTTCAGAATGAGGTGCTCAGTTTACAGCAACAGCTTTGCACTTCAGCATTTGATGCAGGCATGTAGTATATGGCAAGTAACAATTAGAGTCAAGTGAAAGAAGAAGAGACCCATATTTGTTACTCATGGTTGAAAACTGATCCAATTAAAGTCTGTTAAATTGACCTATTTTACACTAGGCTAACCCTGAATAGGGCTCTGGGTAGAGTTTTTGGGTGTGTGCCAGAGGAGGCAACATTGAATACACACTCTTACATATGAAGTGGCAAATATCCTGTAATGGGACAGAATGATATCAGGACCAGCTTTCCAAGAAAGAGTTTGAAGCCTAGCCTCCTAACCTTATAGTAGTCAGAGAACTAATTTTTCCTCCTTGCACATTCACTGCACAGTGCCAAATATTTTTGGTTCTGTGAAAATGTATGCAAATCCTTACCTGACACTATTTCCTACTAATAAATTATTCTGCTTGTGCTTTTTCCCACACTGTTGTTTCTTTGTCCTTCTTATCATGAGGCAATTGTAAGGGAAAAGCAAAAAAGAATAGATCATTAATTATAACAGACTGATTTCTATGGAAATGTGTTAGCATCAACAATCAAGATCAGAAAGTCCTTTCTGTGGATGTTTTGTGGGTTTTGCAAAAATAATGACAAAATCAAAATGAAAAGCATACAATTTATTATTTTTTAAATTATCCTCAATATGCTGCATAAAGAATGAACATACTGGACCAATGATCTGTAAAACTTACCTTAAAAGAAAATAACCATTTCACAGAATTTTTTACCCCTGCTGCAATGGAAAAACAAGATAACCATATAAAATAAGCCCTACCCCCTCACACTTTTGTACAGTCCTATCTCAATCCTTTTAAGTCCTGAAAGAAAAGTCATTATTATAAAAAGACAAGGCATCTTGTGGGTTTTGAAATTGCACCTGGTGCAACAGGGACAGCTCTGTCTCCCAAAGTAGTGATGCAGCATTTAACGCAGTTAGCCAGATGTAGTCTTTGTGACTCATGGGTCTTCAGCAGGGTTATATGGGAATCAGTCTGTTCCAATAGACTTAGCTCTTTCTTTGGAATGCCACCTACTTTTATCATTTTAATTAATATTCCAAGGCTAACCTCCAACTCTCAGCCCTCAAGCACTTTCTATTTAATTCATTATTTATTGCTGTTGCAATGTCTTTTGACGTAGTCCATTGTTCAGATTACTGTTCTCAACAATGTTTTATAAATTGCCTAATTTTCTAAATAACAGTGATCATTTTTCTTAGTTATACCTTAAAGGAAGAGCCATCATATAGAAGCATTTTCCACCTTTTTGTTGGCACAAAGGAATGGGAATTCCTCTCCTATATGGACAAAAAGCAGGTTTGAGGTTTCTCCCAAACACTGCATCAAGAAGTTGCACTGCAGCAGCTTTAGTAAGAATAGGATTTTTCTTTTATCACAGCAATGAATCAGAACTGTTTGTTCAGTTCTGATTAATATCAGAAATATTTGCTTCATGGCAGCAGAGATCTCAGGTTGGATTATATGAAACTTACCACTGAGGAAAGCAAAGCAAGAACAAAACTCAGAGCAGGAGAAGAAGATTGCCGTTTCAGTGACACAGTTTGGAATAATTCTTTTCTAATTCCTCTGTTAATTTCTTTAACTTTACCATCTCGGAGCAAAAGAATCAGTTTTCACTTTTGGAGGTTGAATGTCGTGCCCAAAGCCCTGAGCTTTACTGTGCTTTATAAAGGAGAAGCCTGAACATTTTTGAGATCCATGCAAAAAAATCCCAGTCAATAGGTACATGAATATCTGCTCCATGTCACAACTTGGCTTTGTTAACTTTCAGGTACAGGGAGCCATAGCAAAAGTGCTATTAAAGGCCATAAATCTTTGCTAATATTTAGATACAAGAATATAATGAAACAAACCAGAAAATCAGTATCTGCAAGAGTCAATCTATTAAGGTTTGTGTGTGTCTCCATATCATACTAAATTAGTCCCCTTCAAGTATTTAGCAGTAAGATAACACCACCTTTTTCTATCCTGCCCTTCCTCTGCCTCCAGAAGAGAGGCAGATATTGCAATAGGTTCCTCTTTTATCAGTTTTCTTGCCTACAAGTGGGAGTGAATGTATTTAGAGACTGAGGTTAACCAAGATCCACAATTCAAAACATTAACCTAGAAGAGTAGTTAGAAGGTACTATGAAGGACGAGATTTACTCTTCCCTTTTCGGAGACATCCAAATACAAAACCTCAGAACATTCCACCAAGGAGAAGAGAAAGCCTCAGCTAAGCTGATGCTCTGCAGCACAACCTTGTGTTGGTTGCCTACACAGCATCCCCCCTGCTGCAGTCTGGGTGGGCTTGTGCTCAGACGAGTACAGATAGCAGAGCACTGCAAAGGCTGTTTCTATCTTCTTACTCTCATTGTACTTATCCACTAATGTAAATATTTCCAAAACAATATCTGAATTGTACAGTCATAAATGCATAGGCTGGCAAATCTTCTCCACTGCATTAGTCACTTCAACTGCATGTCTGAAAATTTGGTTTGGATAAAAATATTTACAAGCCTAAGTCTTAAACTCTGTGCTTCACCATGCAGACACTGAAAATTCCAGCACCAAATATTCTTATCAGATACACCTTACTGGAGACTTTATTCCAAATGTATACCAAGAAAATCCCCAGAACAAAAACTGTAAGAATGAGAAGAGGCCACTATGTGTGGGAACCGACAATTAGCCTGATGAGCCACAATCAGTTTGTACCCATGAGAATTCTACCAACAGAAGCAAGATGCAAAAACAACAGAAGGAGGATGTGCAGCTGCAAAAGGGAGTCTGTTATTTTGTAAGAAAGTGTGCTAGTTATAGGTAATCAGTAATATTGTAATGCAGTAAGTTAGGAGCCAATGAACATGTAACACGAGTCCTAAGACATTGTATAAAAGAGTCTATGTAGTAATAAAGAGGAGTTCTTCTTTTTGCTTGGAGTTGTTGGTGTGTGTCTGTATGTGTGTTGTGCCCATCTCAACAGTGACAACTATATTTTTCAAAACAGCAGATTCAGAGATAACCACTACTTCTTCAGTCTTGGGTTGTAAATGTACATCCCATCACTGACTCTGCTAATAGCTGTTAGGATGGATTATTCTTACAGCTGCTAATTAGGAGCTGGATTTGAATACTTGAACAGCTTTGTGATTGGTTGCCATGAAGTTATTATACAAATTTATAAAATACACTCATGTGGCATAGCTGCAGTAAAATAAAACTCTTTTTTTGCAATACAGCAGATTTTCTCCAGCATTTATCTTGCTGCTTAGCAGTTCAAAAGGAGCAAAATGGGACAGAGAACAGAGGGAAATGCCCACTGTCTGGAAAGCCTCTCATTTCAATCTTTGCATGTACCCAAGAGCTGAACATTAACAGGGGTTGGGGACCCTGCTCTCCTTGGACTGAATGCTAATTTAAATTTTCTCTGTGATCTGATATGCTTTAAAATGCAGAAAATCCCTTATTTATGAGTATAAAGGCCATGAAAAGGCTTTAGAATCTAACCCTAGGGGGCTCTTCAAGTGCATGAACCCAGCAATGTTTAACACTTACACTTAGTCTTGAACAGTTGCTTGAAAAGGATAGAGAAAAATACCTGGTAGATGACCTCTTTTCTGAGCAGTTGAGAAAGCTTCTTGCATGAAATGAAAAAAATTTCTTATGGAAATGCTTTCTGGTAGTGTAGCTTTTGCACTTTGCTATTTAGAATTCGCATTCCTAGGACAGAGCTGTTGCATACATTTTTAATGACATAATCTCTCACATAAATGCAGTTCCTGGAATGCTGACAGGCCAATAAAGAAGCCTTGCTATAATGGGGGAATAAAAAACATTTCAGGTCTAATATCAAAAGAATTATTAAATGTCTTCTTTGATTTTTGTAATGTGAGTTTTCCCAAGTAAGTCCACAGCACTGGCAATGAGACATTATAAAATATGAAAAGATGTATTCTAAAAGCTACAAGTAATTAAAAGGCAGTGTATTCTTCAACTAAGACTTGAAATATGCTCCATGAAAAACAAGCCTAAGAAATTAATTCTGTTAAGATGATGCAGAGTCAGATAAGGTACTCTGGGATCAATAGTTATACTTTGTAACTCTTGGTTAGAAATTGCTTCAATGACTTACATTTTGCTTCTGAAAGTGTTTGTGTTGCTCCTAAGAAAAAGAGCCCTTTCATAAAATTCCGGTGATTCTTTGGGATGGTATTAGACACCAGTCTGGGGTGTTCCCAGCAGTTTGCCTTCCTCCCTCTCCTCTTCCACTGCCCAAGGTTAGCATCCAGACCATCCTCAGTAAAAATTATATTAAGAACCTTCATCCCCAGGGTTCACAGCCAGAAGCACTAGCATCAGCTGCCATTGGTCTTGGGTCATAAAAACATACCAAATAGTGAATGTGGAGAACACTTGGAGGCTGACATGCAACAGGTATTTGCTTTTGCCTTCCTTGTTCCAAAGGACAGCATTCTCTCCAGCACAGGGACAAATTGTTGCTGCGACTGGGAAATGCTCAAAATATCCCTTCCTGCAGGAGACTCTTGCAGGGCTGATCTGCTGGCATCCCAAGAATTGTGGTTCTTGACAAACTTCAGTATTAATTACTACAGTATTGCTCTGACTCTTCCTGAAACCATGACGCACACAAACACTACCATAGCTGCTCATTTTCATTAGTGCTTCCTTCTTGTAAATAAAAGAAAGCATTCTGATAGCACACAACTATGCAGCACATTCAGACATATCTAATTAAAAGCTAATTTCTAAAAAAATTTGTAACAAAATAAAAATAATTTCCGGTATAAATGCAGGCTGCATGTTACAGGCTCTTTGAAAAGGGAATACCTTCCCTCTTTAAGCAAACTATCTAGCTGCTATCAACCTGAAAGCCTTAGCAAGAGCAGAAGCTATCAGTACTTATGCTTTAGCTTTTTCAACATCTCCACGAAAGTAAATATTCAGTGCCATTTAAGCCCAGCCTCCTTGTGGAACCGGTCCCTCCTGAGCAAATTTACCAAACCATGAAGCTATACGATTCTTATACAGAGTGCTCTCACCTGGAGTTCTTGCTCTGTTTTTCCTCTGACAGCCTACAAGTGAGGTCACTGATAAGTCACTGAGGACAGCAGGCAGCTTCAAGTCTGTTTGGGAGCTTTATAATGCTGCCCTATTCTAGAAAACTAGAAACATATAATCCAGTTCCGTCCAAGAACGGGAGCAATATCCAAAATGTGATATGAGAATTTTATTAGCAAAACTAATTAGCAAAAACATCTTTTGTATCATACCCACGAGTTAGTGGAAATCAGCGTTTTGCCCAAGAAGTACATGCATAATTATATAGAAAGAACATTGTATCAAACAATGAAAAATGTACAGTGTGGAACATAGAGTTTGCCATACCATGTAAGATTGATGGTCCAGTGCTTCATCTATCCCATTTTAGACAGTGGTTAGTAGCTCATTATCTGATGAAGAATCCCTGAAATGAGCAGTTGTGGATTTCACCATGAGAAAAATATCCTAAAAACTCTCCCTTAGTCAGTAGAGTCTGTCTGAAGGATCAGGAGAAAGTTAAAAGTTCAGGGTATAAAAGATCTCATAAATTTGTACAGAAATTGAAGATGAAAAGGATAAGGAGATTAAAAAAACCCCTAACATTTATACTGCATGGAAAGACAAAAAAGATTCATCCTCGTCATGCAATCAAATGGCAAGCAATAAAACTAACATTCACTCTGAATATAAACTGATTTATTTACATGGGACAGTAAAATTACTATGAAGTGATACTAGCTACAATCCCATAATTGATACAATTAGAAAGCAGGAGGGCTCAGCAGAGGAGGCCTAGCACCACCTGTCATCTTGCCTCCTGGACTGAGTTGGCTCAATTATCTTGAGTCTGGCAAAGAAGAAATGCACAGCAAGAGAGGTGTAAAACATCCAATTCATCTCATCTCAGTACATAATTTCCAAATTAAGATTGAAATTCAAGGCCTGGATGAGTCATAAATCCTCAGGGCACTTGAAACTGTTGTGTAAGAGAATGTTAATAATACATGTAGGTATGTAAGACTACTCGATATATACATATAAATATATCCTAATTTATTTTGTAAAGTCAGAAAATAAATTAAAGTGAGTGGTTCCAAGTACTGACATGCCAGCATTTTTGTCTCTGTGCCAGATTTATATATTACTTTTGAATGGTATTTTTTCCTTTCTCTCAAAGTATAATGATTAATTAACTGATATTTGTATAAATTCAAGGAAGTAAAGCATACTATGCATAAATGAGGAATTACATTCCGATGAAATCCCATTCTTTTAAAATAATTCAACATCTTGTTACTGAGTGCGACATCTGAATTCATGACTTAGGAACCTGATTCACAGTACCCTTTTGCCTTAGCCATGGTCTGAAAGATTAACTTCTAATTACGTGAAAGGCCTACTATATGACAGGGACAACAAACTGCTTCCAAATTCTGTAAATGTAGACCAGGGTTTGCTCAGCATTGGCCATGTTTACTCCATGCCTATTCTCAGGGGCTAAAAAGGAAACACTTCATTCTCACAGAAGTTCATTTTACTGAAAAATTTTCCAACCATATATTTTCCTCCCTCCTTTTCAAAACTACCAAATTAAAACATGACAGAGATAAATGGATAAATGAATATTCTGTCGTGATTTTCACTGGAACCCTTTACTTAATACGGCAGACTTAAGTATATAGACAACAGGCCAAATCTAGCCTGGGTTTAAAAGCTGATACAATTTATCCAGTAGCTTATCCTGAGTGGAAGTTAAAACCATGTACTTTATACTGGCTTCTTATTTAAATGCTGGTTGATAGCTATTCTTACATTGCATTCCATGCTACAAAGACAGAAATCTAAATCTCACTGAAAGAAAAGAGAAAGATACGCACATTGCTCACTGTTCTTTGACCATCAAACTGCAGATTTTCTCAGAAAACAAAAGTATTCTATGTGCCAACTACACAGTTGTAGACAATGAATAAAATTCTTATGAAAACATAGAAGGGAGATCCTTATTTATTTAACACTTCTTTGATTTCCTTCAAGTTATCATTCAATCTCATGAAAGACTAATCATAAGAACACATTCACATAGAACATTCTACAAACACATACTAGCCTTTAAGATGATTGAGAGTAATTGATTAGCTCTATGCAAAAGTAATCATTTGGACATGTGGATACACAGGAAGAATCACATTTTACTCACAGAGGACTGATGACATAGAATATACTGTGGTTCTTCATATTCTTTTTTGATGACTTATTTAGTCCAGGCTCCTTCTGGAAGCTGCATTTACCTATTTTTTAAAGCCTGTTCTTGAAAAATACGATTTAGAAACTAGAATAGAGTTTCATGCTGTGAAAAAGTGAAAGGGGCTTTTTGATTTTTCTAGACTACTTTGCTTAAACTTGTAGATGTTCCTACTATTTGCCAGCTGGATTATTTTATCAGTGAAACCTCTTAATTTAGGTGGTTCAAACAATAGTTTGTACTTGAAGAGTTTGCTCAGGATTTTAGTAAGGTTAAGCTGTGGAGGGTGAGGCATGATGTTGCAAGATGGCATTGTCTGATGTGTTTGTACTACTCACCAGAATAAAAGCTAATTCTCAGTGTAGACCATGCAGAAGTTACTGCACAGTGTAAGCTCAAGTTTCCAGTAAGGACAGAAGAAACTGGCAAGAAGTCTGAAATTTGACAAGGTTTTATCAGTTCCTTTTGCAGGGCTACTTAGAATTTCACTTTGTGGAATATTTCAAGGCTGGCAATGTTTTTCAGGGAGCAGCTTGCAAAAGCAAGTTTTAGGTTGGAGTTTTACAGGCTAATAGTAGGGAAACTGCAGCAACACACTTCTGAAGAAGTGGTATCCCGTGAAAAACATGACTGAGAACAGGATAGGAAAGAATCCGAGAGCGCCTGAATTTTATCTCCCAAAACTGAAGTTGATGAACTATAAGATTGCAAAGTCACACAACTGGTATGCTCTGGGTCTGCTTGCTCTTGGCCCAGTCCTACACCATCAGAAACACCTATAAGAGAGAGTGCTGGAGCCTGTGTCATCTCTGTTACAGTTCTTTCCTGGTCCATCTTTCTGTATCTGTTTGTGATTCCACCTTCTGCTTTCATGTTGAGCTTTCTAGAGCAGATACTCTTGTGTTGAGAATACACAGTGGGACTATAACAAAATGCAGTGAAATTACCAAGGGGAGACCTAGTCTGTGATTAAATAGCCAAAGTATTGTGATAATATGAATAAAATAACAAGATAAATAGACATGTGAATGCAGGTAAATGCTTGTAACATCTTCCATATTGTTTTAGTGGAATATGTTCTACTAAAATGCCTTCATATTAAATGGTGCTTTGTACAGGCACTAGCACTGGGCTGACGTTTTGCTAATTTTTAAATTTATTTTCCTTATGGCTAGAAAACCAACAGATAGATACTATTTAGAACGACCCTTCTATTTTAGAACTGCAGTTACTAAATCAAAAGGAAAAGACCTCCTCACAAAAATACTGAAAAAAATTCCTTATGTCTTCATCACCCTCAAAATGAGTACCTGTGGAAAGATAGAACCTGTATAGAGATAAGTCAAGATTTCTTACGGATTACTCTTCTCACTACTCATGAGTCATCACTCATGTAAGTGTATAAGGAACACTGAATAGATGTAGGTAGGACAGGTGTAACTTGAGGCCAAAAATCTTCACTGGACATTTTAAGAGAGAGCTGTAAGATCCCTTTTTTGGGGTTTTCACTTCAATAAACAAGGCTTCCAAATAGTATTTGATCCTAAGCATAATTATCAATAACGGTACTTATTCTAATTTATTTTTGTTCAATGTTTCCAATATCTGAACACCCACCTGGCAAAACACCCCTGCACTGAATCCAACATTCTGATCTTGATGTCTGAAAACTTTGGACAGGTTATTTTGAAATGGTCAAAGGAACTGTTTGACCATGTTGTAAGAATGGATTCCATATTTCTGTGGATTTCACAGAAGAAGTGTCCCTCAGAAACAAGAAAAGATTCATTACAATTGTGAAAATCTGGGACTAGAAGACAAAGAATAAAAAATGTTGTGCATATATAAACAGCAGCATAACAACACTCATGAAGATTAGATGCACTTTCCACGTTGCTCCACTTGTCTGAACAGAAGAGAATGGGAGAACAAATAGTAAAAACCCTCTTTAAAATTTATAGCACAGCTATCTTCTTTTTAAGGTAATCAAACACTCTATAGCACCTGCAGCTGTCAAAATGCTTAGGTATCTGGACTGATCAGGTAGGTGAGAGCCATGGAATGGAAGACACACTGAAGTTACATGTTTCACAAAGACTGCAAGCTAATGTTGCTCTTAAACAACCACATCCATCAGTGGTCACTCTTTGTTAGAGAAGACCACTTTCCAGCACTTGTACATAAGGCGTTTGTTTCCTTCGTTTTTATAAGGTAAACCACTTTTTGGCAAGGAAAGAAGTATTATGTACTGTAAATATTTTAAGTTGCTTTCTGTGCACTTTCTTTTTAACCTGTGCCTAATTACTCTGCATAATATATTTCAAAATAAACAAGGGTTTTAACATTGCTGTCATTAAATTACTTCAGTTACATTTATACATATCAGAATTTACTCTGCAGTGCTTTTTGGGATTTAAAGCATTTTTAACATGCCCAAAAAGTCCTAACTAGTTAGCCATGTCTGAACTGTTAAGGTAAGACTGTAACAGTCTGAACTGTTAAGGTAAGGTCCTAGTCTAGGCCAGTCCTGTTTTTTCATCCTGAGCCAATCACAGTACCTGACCTTTAAATTTCAGTTGTCTTCTCCATTTCTCCTTTGCTCCTCACTGAAACGACTTAAAAATATTTGTTTCTGTTTACGTTAGGTTGCCAAAAATACGCTTCAATATTTAATCAATAAATGTTGGTTCTGAGATTCTCAGGTGAGCTGGAATACGCGTGCAAAAACTGGTTTTGGAATAGGACAAATTAAACATCTCTTCAGTGTGTCCAAGTGTTTCCATCTAAGCATAAAACATTGCATTTTGAGTAATTTGTACCATAGGGAACAGGAATTTGCTCAGTTGCAATGCATGATGCAATAAACACGTTATCTGCTACACCTATACCGATGTGCAACATGGAATTAAAATGCTCATATGTCTCAACCATCACATACACATGCACAGGTGTGCAGTGGTTATGCATATAAATTTATAACATAAAAATAATCATAATATGTACTTTAATTCTTCACTGAATATATTTGGCCCTCATTCTCTGCTACTTCCATTTAAGGCTGTAGTAGTGAAGAGAGCTGTATGGAGTTTCTGCCCAAATTACATACAGGATAAAGTAGTCTATGTTGGAGCAGCCAGCTATGTTCCTTCAGAGACTCCACTGTAGCTGAGAATTGCTCAAACAGTCTGTATTACTTATTTTGCTTGGCACAATCTCCATAGCTTGGAGCTGTAAGAAGAGAAACTATAAAGTGTTTTAGGAATGAGCTGTGCTGATCTTAAGTCTCATGAGGACGCCTCAGCACAAAAGGGTGACACTCTGCAAGAATTCTCTGTGAGAATGCTCAGTGCTGCCTTAACACCAGGAAAATGGGAAGAATCTTACTGGTCATGAGTTAATGGTCCAAAGAAAGGAGATATTGCCTCACTGTTCATATGCATCTGGCCCAACAACGTTAACATTAACATCGTTTGTTCATTGAGGACAACTAGGGCTTATGTCCTTAAGTTAACCATGAGACTCACGGCTGCAAGGAGGGGCCTGCAAATCAGTTGCACAAAGAACACAAGTCACAGATGTAAGTACACACACAGCTAAACACATCACACATGTGAAGATGAGTCTTCTTTTCACAACCATGTAAATAGTTCACAGAACTGTCCTTGAAAACGATAAAGGCTTCCTTCACATGTGAGAATATCCTATTTACTACTGATTTTTCTCAATTCTGTGCAATTAGCATGCTATCCTTCTACTCTACTTTAATTAACAAGATATCTTAGTCCAAAGACTGCAATCCTAGGGTTTTTTCAAACTATATTAGGCAGCTAAAATATGAAATTAAAAGAAAACAGAGTTCCAGCCAAGAGAAACAAGTGACTCATTTCCTTGTGAAAACACACAAGGTTTATGTTACTCTGGCAACGATGTTCACCATTCCAGAATAAAGTCTCTTTGCTCCCTTCAGAGTTTTTATATATTCCTGTTACAATCTATGTTCCACTGTGACCTGACATTGAACCAAGTTATTCAGTTATTCACAAGAGACTGTAAATTATGCTTTAATTTAGACAGATATTAAAATTACTCTTTTGACAATGAATTAGTCAATACATATACTGATTTTCATGGCGAGGATTTCAGAAGAGAAAAGTTTTTTCTGAGGCATATTGGTGATACGTGCCGTATCAGAATTGTGTGTTGCCATGATGAACTGGAATGGCTGTGGCTGCATTCACACAACCCTGCAAGCAACAAACACATCAGCATTCCAGCTGCTGGTTTTCACAGGGAAGTTGATTCAATGGTATCACATATATCAAAATACAAGTTAGGAAAAAAGCCACAATATATAATCTCATTGTGAAATTAACCACATGTGTCAGGAGAACACCACTGAAATGGGGATACAGAAATTCTGCCCTTCGGAATCCATGACAAGGAAAAGTTTTTTAATACAGAAGGTTCCTCATATATAAAGTCATAACACCCTTGTGCAGTGCGAAAGAAGTAGAAAGTTCTAGTTTGAAACCAAAACTGTGATTTGGTATTTGTTACTGATTTCCTTCAAGATGTGTCCTTAAAAGTTAGATGAGAGGTTGCAATTTAACTGACAAGGCAATTTTTCTGCTTAAATTTTGAAGTTGTTGCCTGTGTATTTGGAGATTCCTCTGGAGTTAAAGAGGAATTCAGGAGATTTTGTCTGCTACAGCTCTTGCTTTCCTTGATAGAGTAGTAAATTTCAGTTTTAAAAGAAGCATTTTTATGGGAGACTGAAGACTAAAAATTCTAAAATACTGTGTAGGAAACTCCCACAGAACACATGATGAGCAGAAATACATTGCCATAAACTTCTGTGGAGTAACCGAATTTGAAAACCATATGCCAAAAAATGAAGTTTTATGACATTTACGTGAACACATAGGTGCTTGGCTTCCTTTACCCGTCTCTAAGATTTTTGTCACTCATGTACAGCTTTGTCATATAAATTGGGTTTTAGCAAACTTCCTTCAAAGTCCCTGAAAGCTTTGTTGTTACCCTTTTGAGGGATCAGGGTTTCATCCCTGTCCTCCTGAAAGTAGCAGGAAAGAACACACAAAATACCAGTTTGTGCCCAAGTAATAAAACATCTTCATTTGTACTCAGATTTTCCCCATTTCATTTTATTAATATTATGCTGAAGATTCATAACAAGAAAGTAGAACATTAAACCGAATTTGGATAAAGATAAATGAAAGCTCTGAAAAGCTTTCCTTGAAAAACTATTGCTCCTTAAATAAAAACTTCCCAAAAAAATCACTGACACTTTTAAAATGCTTCCTGGGCTTGGCTAGAATCTCATTAAATTACTGATCTTCATGATGCCTGACAATGAATTCTAGTATTAATCTATGGAACCCTCAGCCATGAGTTACTATTAAAGCCAAAAACATAGCAGAATTCAAAACATGATTACACATATTGATCCAAGTTCTTGGCTCCAGTTCTTTCTGTTGAACATAGCTGAGACAGAAAGAAGTTTTAAAGGGGCAGATGTGCTTTCCCTGACATTGAAAAATCTATGACTGAGGCAAAATTGGAGATTAGAATATACCACCTAACCCTAATTTTAGCTTCTAAGAGATGGCTCAGGATTGAAAGATGGCAGGGAAGCTGGTACCACGTGATCCTCAGCTACCTCAGATGCTGTGTCTCGCATGGAACACCTTGTAGCCATACTTCTCACAGTTTGTGGAGGGCATTTGGAGCACTGCTGAAAAAACCAGGGTTTTATATACGTATGAAAAATGAGGATTAGATGGGATAAATTCAGTGGGGCCATACTGTTCTAAGACATACAAATATATTACAAAGCAAAAGCTGCCTGCTAGCTAACTGTTGAAGATCAAGATGAAGACTCTTTTTCTATGACTTCCTACTTGTTTCAGCAAAATACCTGAAATTGGTCATAACAGAGGCAGGCTACATATTTGGAATACTGGAGAGATTTCAGGTGTCTTTCCACATGGCAGTTCCTCTGCTGCAGTTCTGTTATCACATAGTAATGCAATGCCTTCACAGAGATAAGAAACGTAGGAAAGAATATTTTGCCTATTTTTTCATGTTTAATAATTGAAACAAACAAGATATAGCAGAGCCAGGCAAAAATTGCTGGTTTATGAAAGTCATTAAAGGGAAAAGGGTTCTTCCACACTGTAAGATCCCATAATACTGAATACTACCATAAGCATTCTTGGATATTACAAGGCATTGAGAAAGTACTACATAATCAGCATCTCCTCCAAATACTTGTTATAAAATATGCATAAGCTGTAATTGCCTGTGAAAGCTGAATGTTGATAAGAAGTAATAATTGTGGTTTTGGCCTTGGTCCTTAAAAAGATGTCTCACACTAATAAAATACAATAGCTAATACAGAAATCACTATTATCTTATGAGAAACATAATAATTCTGCCTAGACTAAGTTGACAAAGTATATCCATAGTATATAAATGTATTAAAACAGATTAAATGGCACTAGTTTACATGAGGCTGATTCATGATGTTCATTGCTATAAACTCACAAAACCATAAAAATAAATTTCATCTTAAACTGTCAAATGCTGAATACCAACTCTGTTATTCAGTTACTGTTACTGGAACATCCTTCTCATAGGATCCAAGCACACAGAAAGAAAACATTATTTGAGTGCAGGCACTGGCAAATGACAATAGCAAACTCTTACACTGACATCTCTGATTATAGCAGAGGTTCAGTATGATTAACAACAGTTTGCTCATTCCTGTCATTTCTACATTTCTTTATATCTTCCCAGAGTGTATGTTGTCAGGGTAGTAAATATGCTAATATGCTAAAAAATAGGAGACCATGTTGTACAGCAGTTTTCGCATTCACAAACCTCCCTGCAGCATTATCCACAATCTAGCTATTATAAGAGACAGAATTGCTGTGAGAGTCACAGTTATGGCTGGACAGGAGATTTCTTAGATGTATCTTCCATTATGAGGGCAGAGACATACACCGAGTGTCTACCTCCAAGAAGCCTGCACAGGCAGAACAGTATTGATGTGACTGGTTGCTTTCGACCTGTTTTGCTGAGGAAACAGTCTGTTACTTTTTTTACTAGCTGGATTGTTTGGGTTCTGCGGGCTTGTTTGTTGTTTGGTTTTTTTTCCCCCCCAAGCACCCGACAGCATAGTAAGGTACAATAAATTACAACAACCAAATGCACAGATCAGAAATTTATTATATGTGCATCCTCCTGTGTCTCTAACCACCTTTTTTTTTTTTTTATTAAAACACTTCAAATGACCGCTCTTACCTGCAAAAAGCAGTTCTTTTAAAAATAGTTTTTGTTGCTTCTACAAAAAACAAGGACATGGGGAAATACACTTCTCTTTCCCTGATTTAAATAACATAAAAAGTTCAATTGTCAAAAAATGTAAAAACAACATTACTTGTGCCCTACAGTAAACAGTGCCTTGAGTAAAAGCCTGTGTTAGAAAGAATATGCACATACAGCTTGGTTTACGAGTGCCATTGGAGTCACTGCAATGAGGTTTGGGTTTTTGCATGGATTTGCTGTTAGAAGAAACTTTCTGTCAAAGCAAGTAATTACCAAAAATACCCAACATTAGTTATTTGAGTGGGTCAAAAATCTTGACAATCCTTATTGAAAACATTTGATGGCTCTTCATACCTTTAATGGCAGGAATAGTATCCTTTGGAGATCAGTGTCTGAGTACCAGAAGGAGCTGTTTACGCTGAGGACTCATGTCAATACTATGAACACTGAAGAAGCTGCAGCCCTCCCTCCCTTGGTGCTCAGAGTCCCTGGATATGAGCAGCTGTGACTGTGCCCTGATGGCCTTCTGGCTAAAGCACCTTTATTTCCATCCCATGGTATCCAGGTTATGAAGACCTTGTCAGTGGAGAAAGTTAAAGTGCACCTCGGCTTATACCTGGTTTATACAGAGCTCTGTGCTGTCAAGCAGGAAAGCCTAAGATCTTTCTAAATTGGCTAACTGGGGACTACTAATCAGCTACCTGGAAGCAGAAAACCACGGAGCTCTGTGCAGGCTTATTGCCCTCCTGAGAAGCACTTTCTTTTGGCTGGACCTCCTATGCAGTTAGAACCCATCTGTGGAGCAAGTGTTGAGGGTTGTGAAAGGAGCTGTGCTCACCATACTCTGCATGGAGGAAAGGAGCAGCTGGCAAAATCACAGCAGAACAAACCTCAGGCCAAATCTGTAGGTGGTGTTAACCTGGGATTCATTACTGAAAGTGAAGTTATGACAGTTAACAACAGGTCTGGAATCCAAGAACACTGCTTTACTTACCTTTGGCATTTTGGGGTAGGGTTCTTTTTCTGAAACATGTGCCTTTGTATTGGTTACTACTGACTGCATGTATATACAGCACACTGCCAAGAACTGACAATGGTTTTCTGTGTGCACCCTGCCAGCCATACTGTGGATTCTCTCCTATGATTTATTGAGTAAGTGCCACCTTCTCACACTAAATAAAGGGTAAAGTGGGCAAAGATGGGAAGAAAAGGCAGCTCAACAATTGCAATAATGTCATTATCCGTTCTGAATTGCAGAAGGGGTTCCTAGCAGAGATGTGGAGAAGGTGGACCAAGACTTTAAAAAAGGAAAAGACTTGAAATAATAAGCAAAAGAAGAAAGAACTTTGAAATCGAAGAACAAGGCAAATAGAAAAGGAAATACAGCATGGCTAAGTGGAAGAGATTTGCACTAGTAGAAAATAAGAGAAAATACAGGAAATTTATTTTTAATAGTAGAGATAACAGAGGAAGAAGAACCAAAGGAAAACAAAACAGAAGAAAATAAACAATCTAACAGAATGGATCTGAGAATACATTTAGTAAAACATAAGTAATAATATGAGGGAAACCTCTGTAACTTAATAGAAACCAGTATTGCCTGACCCAGGCTGTCTCAAATCTAAAAAAGTACAGGTCATTTACATGGACTGTCTTTTCAGCTAAAAAATGCTCACATAGGCTAAAGCAGTTGATGTTCTCCTACAGTGCAAACAGTATCTGAGCTGAGTTTTGACTCACTAATATCCCAACTTACATTCAGACCACCATGAAGTCCTGTTTTTAAAAATATCAAATACAGATAAGTGCTTGTGAAAAGTCTGAGAAGGGAGTGGGCCAGAAGAGGAAGGCTGGATACCTGACTTTTGCCTACAGGTAAAAACATACCTGTGCTGAGTTTTCTTTACCTTGAACTGCAATTCTTCAGTACTATGAGATTATTTCTAAAAAACTTTCTGTCTCTTTAAGATGGGGGCCTCTGTACTGCAGTGATGGTATTCAGGCTCTGCCCAGGAAGGTACATAAGGAATATTGTGGTTTTGAGTTTATCAGTGATTACTCTACAGGTGGCACGGACAGCTGGCTGTGACAAGTCCACATCAGTGTGAGGATCCACCCACATATGAAACATGTATTAAGCTCCTGCTCTATGACTCACACAGATTTACTTACCATAATACTGAGCTGAGGAAAACAGGCAGGAGGACTTGGTGAATGCTTGCCTTTGTATTCCACAGAAATTTGCCTGCATAAATATTTTACTTCGATTAAATAAAAATATCTTAAAATGTTTTCTCTACTGTTCTGTTCAAATGGTTTTTGGTCCATAAAATGCTAGCTTCAAATTCACATCTGGCTAAGCTCAACGTTTGTCTTCGTGTTCTTCATTTTATTTTTTCTTTAAAGGATTTTGAGTGTTAAGGATGATAAAGTGCTGACATTTATGGGAACATTCCATTATTATAGTTTGTATTTGATAAAAGTACATGATTGAACTTTACAAATAAAATCCCTTCATGCTTCAGCAACTCCAGTTTTTAATGGGAAGTCTAACATACTATTTTCTATTTTATTTTTTATTATTTTGAGTAAAAGAAATTAGATAAAATCTCAGCTCAAGATACTCGTCATCTGGGTGGCATGCAGAGAATAGATCAATTGCAAATAAGATAGGATCCTGGTTTAAGAATCCAGAAGTGAACATCTTTAAAACACAAGTTGATGTCCCATTAACTATTGCTCATCAATTGGCAATGATTGCTGCATGACAGTTTGGAGTAAATAAAGGACAATTATTCCTCATGATTTCTGTTTATGATAACTGTCATAAGAACATTAAGAATGTGTATCTTTGAATTTGGAAATGTACCTTTCAGAAGATAGTGTAAGAAAAATCATTACAAATGTAAAAGTGTAGAAGCATCATTGCTGTTTTCTCCTGCTGCTTGGGGGAATTCCAAGAATTAATCAAACAACACAATAGGATGGGGTTGATATGGTTGCTGTTGATATGTTTAATGATTCTTGAAGAAGATGGAATTCTTTAACCTAAAGTTAATGGTGAGCTTCCAAGTAGCTAGGAGAGTTCTGATATTTATTGGAGCTTTCCAATATTTTTTAAATGGGTCTCTCAATGTGCAGTCTGTATGTTGCTTATTGTAGTCTGGTTTTCTTGCCTCTTGAATGTGGTTCCAAATACTCCTTAGATGTGGAATTTACTGTTTACACGGGTTCAACCTCTGATGGGATAGGAACACACAATGCAATTCAGCTAAACCTCTCTCTCCTTACTGAGGGATAGACACTAAAAGCGAAGTGTTACTTAGAGTCTTATTTAGTTAAAATACTGGAGTTTGACCCGGTCTTAGCATGTGGCTCTTGAGGAAGACATAAGAATATAATCTCCTGAGCATCTGAACAAAATGGATTAACTTCGAGAGTGCAAATACCTTTAAAGTTAGAATTGGATTTATACTGCAGCTATTCTGTGTGATGTTGCATTGGCAAATTGTGTTTAATTATGAAGTCATAAATATGTAGATTTATGTCTACAGATAGAGTCATAAGATCGGTAGGTTTCTGATAATTTTCAGAAAATGGGCTTTCTGATTCTAAAAGGAATTCCTACTACAGTAGAGTGCCTTTTAAAGAAAAGCATCCTTCAGTCCTACTCCCACCAATGATAGCTCTACATTTACATGATACACAGTTTATTAAGAAATATACTCCACAATTCCTAGAATGTGGCAAAGGCAGGTATAGTTCATTTTGCAAATGGCCACATAAGGCTTCCAGTCATATTTTCAGGCAATGCTTCTACTAACTACCAAAGAATCTTAATAGTATAAGAAAGTAAGACAGCACTTGTCATTCCTTGTGTTCTAGATTGTCATTTTCACCATTTGCTGTGCTTCAGGTAAGTGATTTTCTGTGCTTGTGACCCTCCAGTTCAGTGGAAGATGTTTTGAGTAGGGAAAGCAGCTTTAAAACAAACACTTTCTTTAGTGTAGAGAAAGAATGATGACTTCTGAGACAGAGCAGCTTGCAGTAAATAATCTCCATTATATGTTGTAACAGGGGGGGAAATGGCCCTGAGGTGGTTATGTGTGAATACTGACAGTCTGGGAACATTATCTCACTTCAAGGTGAGAATTGCATGCACAGGAATCAGATCTTGCATAACAATTGCTTGTGACTTCCACAAAGATGAGCTACACCATGAGTGGTGGTGGCAACATGACAAGTGCTTTACTTCAATTTAGTTTTACCACAGAATTAGGTAAAATAAGGTAGGATATGAAAAATACAAAGATTCCACTAATGTAAATGTCAGTAATCCAATAATTTCCTTAGAGATATGTACAAAGAGATAGAGGTATACAGGTACTCCTATACGCAGATGATTCATCCTGGAATAACTGCCCAGATAAATACAGGCAACCTGCTGACACAATCTTTTTAGAGCGCTGCCATTGCAAGAGTCATCTTTTCTTTCAGATTGAAAAGACTCCATTAGACATCTTGATTTGTGATCGAGAATGATCACATTAGACTGGTGTCAGAGAGCAGGGCCTCTTTGGATTGCCAGAGAGATAAAGAGATATTAAAGACCTACAGGATGTCTCTAGAGGAGAGCAGAAAGCAGGGATTGTTCTCCTTGAGCAGCTAAGATTTGTTCTAAGCGCAGTAGAGACAGCATAGCTCAAAGACCTTGTGCCTCAATTTACAGCACTATAACTGCACTGACACAAATAGGATTGCAAATCAGAATTTTGCCTAAAAACCCATTAAAAATATGAACCATGGGAGCCATGTTAATGTACCTGTTTGTAAGATAAAATGTTATATTTTAGACTTACATTGAAAGTCTTCTACTATTTGAATTTTGCATAGCTTGAGAAATTAACAAAACAGTCCTAGGTTGTATCTCTGCTCAATTTTAATTAAAAGTTAAAACTTTTTAATATAAAGATATATATAATGTATGTTAATGTATGTTAATTACACAATATGTAATAGCAAAAATTAGTGTATTAGCAGCTTTCTCAAAGAAGCGCACTTTCCTGAAATAGAACTTTTTCCAGAGTATGTACTATAAATATATTTCCACTGCTTAATCACTAATTTGCAAGCCTGATTTTGTATTGGTTTGGAATTCAGTATTTTGCTCAGTTGCTCAGTTAAGAGCAACATTGAACACAGAATCCCAATGGAATAAAATTATTATTCAAAAAACTTTAAAAAGCAGGGGAAGCCCTTTGCCATTTACATCAAATGATGGCAATTGAACCATTAGATAAAAGCAAGAAGATGAAAAAATAAAGTGATTGATTTAGTGCATCTTTTGAGCTATGAGATGATGAGTTCATTAATGAGAGCAATGAGAGAAAGAACAGAATTTCTTCCCAACCATTTTAGAGTTTTTAACTTTTAGAAAGTCTTGTGAGATAAAAATTTTGCAGCAGTCAGATTTCATTTAATGATGACTGACAAAAAGTGCCTTTGAACAGTTATATGCACTTCTCATCATCATAAAGTTTTGACATACTGTTTCGTTTGCCAATTTCTAACCAAAGGATGAAACAAGAGATGGGCTCTCTAGCATGGAGAGTAAATGTGAATGCCTTGGTTTCAAGGTGTTCAAATCAAGATACCTCAGAAGAAAACTTCAGTCTCTGAGTAGCTTGTACTCATGGATCGCCCAAGAATTTATGTTTCTTCATTTCATCAACTTCAGTGAAAAAATGTGATTCAAACTTTCCCAATCCAGTATTTATATAGAGCGATAGATAGATAGATAGATAGATAGATAGATAAGAAGACACACATATCTTGTGTTTATGCTTCTTGCACATCCAACCTAGTGAAAATTTTATTTTTCAGATAAAAGTAGAAGTAATTCCTCTTTTGGTGGCTACAGTATGCAATTTATTTAAGAAATTATGTTCATCTTTGGAATTACTATTTTTGCTCATATGTCATATAGTCAAGACATGTTTAGCACCCTTACTACGAATTGTCCTATGGGGATGAGGATGTATCTTCTAAATTGGTAGAGTTTCAAGCACTCATGAAGTTACAAAAACACATCTCCAGTTTATTTTTTCAACTTGTTTCATGAATCACAGAGGTTTTTTTCTTTACTATAGTGGACGAAAAACAGAGAACAAAGAATTAAAGTTATAGTCAGATTAAAAAAGTGACACTATATAACATTTTGCCTATGACTAAAGGTAGGTCAAATTTACTTGTTGTTTATTTAGCCAGTTTCATTTCTCAGGTCACAGTAAAATGATACCAGAATCTTTACAACTGGTCTCTAAAGCATTTCCTGCTATCCAGCAAAAGGATAGTTATTTGACCAATCTTTCATCAAAACAGACCTACAGCACTTTGTTTACTTTACCAACCACAGGGACTCTAACAACAGCCTTTGACAAAGACATGTTGCTATGAAAGCTCAATGCATTTGGTTTCCTTATCAAAAAAATAACTCTTTTTATAGATGCAAGAACTTGTATCTGTATGTACAGATTAAAAAGATTCTGTGCTGCGGAATAATTTGGGGCAGGTTTTAACTTTTCTTAAAACAGTTCTAATCTGGTGGGAACTTCCCCTAACTTGTAAATAGTCTTTGAAAATAGCATCTTTGGCAAAGAGACAAAATTAAAATAGTTTGGGCCAGGTTTTCAAAGCATGTGTAGTTTTTTTTATGTCCTCTCGGTTTAAGAACTCCAAATACATGATTTTGACAACTCGTCACAAAACCAAGGAGAGGAATGGATGCTTGCTTCATGTTTTTAGAATTAGCACCTAGAAAAGTTACTTAGCCTATTACCTTTGTTAGGGATAAAACCATGCTCAAAATATTGAATAATAGAAGCCATCACCAAGCTGAATTATGGACTGGAATTTGTATGAGAGATCCTTCTAAAACCATTTCTGAATAGTTACAGACTCTCAGAAAAATACATATTCATAGACCTACTATAATGCTAGACTATTTTCTAATCCAACTGAAACGACAAGAAAATTTCTACAGTTGATGAATTAATTTTTGTTAATGAGTCTCCCAGGTCTGCATTAAAACCGCAAGTCATAAAATAAATGCAACATCTTTCCTTTCTCAGCAAAGGATTTTCATGATCTTCCATGATCTAGGAAGTAAAGTGAGTACCCAGATCAAGGCAGGAATACTGTAGGCTATGCATCATGCATCTCTGTAAAATGCAGCTAGGGTTGTGACTTGAACATTTTATGCAACTATCCTGCTATTTTTTGAATTTCAACAATAACCAAAGTCTGAAGCAGGAATGAAAAGTGTTTATCAGTATACAATAAAACCCTTGAAGAACCTAAGTGACTTACATTAGCTAATTTTTTAAACTTTCTCAGAGGTGAGGTTCAATGGGAATAAGCCAATGGAGATCTGATGATGCTGATTTATGCTGGTGGGACTCAAACTCCACTGGTGAGTTTGAACATGGAGAGAATGAATTTATATAATATATAGTCAAATCAGACTTGCAAAGCCCACTGTTTTTGTAATGCTGTTTCCTAATTTCCAATTTCTTTTGAGATATGTGATTCAACAACAAAAATTAATTTTAGAGTCAATGTTGACATAAACAGCTGACAAGTCTATTTTAAAAGTTTCATTTGATAAAATGGCTTTACTAAACTCGATATTAAAGTAACACATAAAAAGTAGTGGTTTGAGAGGCTTTGTGATTGTTTCCCTGATAAAATCAACTTTACTTTAACACGTAAGTTAGAGAGTGTTAATGAGACCTAAGCATGTTTTGGAAGTAATAGCAGTAATTCACACTGGCATTTCCCTTTGTGTGATTTGAGGGTGGATCAGCTCACACTGCAAGCACACTGCACAGCCACTCCGGGCACTCAGCTCCCTTTATCTACACGATGTGATGACTCTGCCAGTTAAGTTGTGCTGGGCAGAGGCCCAAAGCCTGTAGCTCCCTCTCTATGATCATGTGCTCCTACTACCAGGTTGGAAAAAGATGCACGTTGTTGGAATTTGGGGATTTTTTCCCATTCTGTTGCTAGGGAAATCTTAACAACTGGGTACTTAGGAGACAAAAGATGTGGCGGAGTGTGGTGAGGGCACAAAAAGCACCTGACTGCTGGTAACGCCACTTGCTCTTGGGGCATCGGAGGGGGACGGTTTTGCCTTTCACTGGGACTGCTAGAGCCCAGCTCCACTCTCCTTTTTTTCTTCCTTGCTGGCGGAGCTTTCCCTTGGGAAAGCACGGGATCCCAACCCTTTTCCCCCTCTCCCGGAGTTTGCGTCGCCCCGGCTGGGTCCAGCAGCTGCTGCAGAGGATCCTGGCTGTGGCTGACCCTCACTCCCCACCTACCAGGATGCGGTTTCTGTCACTGCTGCGGAGTTTCTGCCACCTTTTGCTCGCTGGCCTGAGTGAACCAGCCCTGCCATCCAGCTTGCTGCTCTGAGGTTTCCCACTGTAGCCCATTTTGCTACCTGGCCACTCTGCCATCCAATCTGTCCGCCATCATTCGTGTCAGGAGGGGACCTGACCTTGCGCCACAGCGTCACCTGCAGCTGCGGGAGCCATTGCCCCTGCCCTCCTGGGAGCCCAACAGTGCCCCCTGCCGGCCGTGACCGGAAGTGCACCAAAGGGGAGGGTGGTGTCTGGCAGCCCAGACAAAGCTGCCACCGGGTTTCTGATTTGTTTGTTTGTTGTTGCTACTGTTGTTGCTGCTTGTTTTCCTCGTTACAGATAATAGTAAAGAACTGTTATTCCTTTTCCTATATTTTCACCTGAGAGCCCTTGACTTCAAAGTTATAACAATTCGGAGGGAAGGGGCATGATATTCTCTGTTCTAAGGGAGGTTCCCACCTTCCTTAGCAGACACCTGTCTTTCAAACCAAGACACATGTAAATGCTTGTTGCAGATGGTAGTTGAATTGGAATAAACTGAGATCACTGTACAAGAGGACATGAGCTGAAACATTCACCAAAGAGGAAAAAAAGGCATAATTCAGAAGGAAAATAACTACTCTACAACAGAAATATGTAAAAAAAATTCTCCATATGCTTTTTGATTTGTGGGAAAGCTCGAGTAGGGGCCATGTCACTTTTGGCAGAAGAGATCCTGCTTGATGAAATCATCAGAGAGTAAAGAAGAATTTTCACGACCTCCCACTCAATGAGAGGCCCCATAGCCACAGAAATCTACAGTCTGCATTGCAACGGAACATTGCACAATGCACTGCATGGTGTAAAAAAATCATCCTTCTGGAGAGAGGAAAACATTTCGTAATGGCCTGTCTGCAACATTTGGTTAACCCTTCTGCTCTGAAGAATGATATGTAGGAACCTGATACCCTAAATTTAGAAAAAAAATTGTTTTAAAGGTTTTTTTAAAGAGAAGTTGTATTTTATTTCCAGGTTTATGTGCTCGTAACTCCATTTTGAAAATCCCTCAGTCACTGCTGTTGAAAATCCAGCTAATAAATAAGAAGCATATCAAAAATAGGGAGGAATTTAACTTACAAATAAAAGTGCTTTGGGCTTTAACCTTCAAGAAAAATTATATCCACCACAAGAAGACATTTACTTAGTTATTGACTGTTCTGTGTTTTCAAATCATGGTTCAAACCTTTTAAAACCCCTTGGAAAGATAAACCAAATAATAGATCAAATTTAAAGGAAAAAAGTTTGAGGGAGACTATGAATCTGACCGAAGCTGCTTTGTTTGTTTCAATATTGTTTTTCTGTGTCTATATTCTGCCTGTGAAGGATACAGGAATAGTTGTATCTCTGACAAGCTCATTAATGATTTTTATTAAATTCTATCATTATTACTTACCTAACTTCTTTTTTTTTGAGAAACTTCTGTGTCAATGCATGTACCGATTTTCGCTGAAAAGCATTTACATGGTTTGTTTCAGTCTCTTTAAATCAGTGGGTGGTCTATTAAGCTGTATCTTATTTCTTTTTCTCTCTTCAGATAAAAAGGTTTTGGGATTCATTGTAAGACTCTGCACCTAAATTTGGACAATAAGCACTGCACTAATGTGGTGGTTACAGTTAGTACACAATAGACTACACAATTTTTGCCAGCTTAGCAGACAGAGGTTAAGAACCCCTGTATATAATGGTCACATTCGTAAGATATATTTTTAGTTCTCTTCAGCACTTACCTGAAGTATCTTCAAATACAACTGAAAGTTTATACAACCTATATAGAAATACATAGCTATCTAAAATATTTACTTCACAAAGATACTGAGGCAGGTAGGGTGAGATTTTTCAATGTGATACCACTTCATTTCAAACTTTAGACCCTGGGGCCTTGCTGTTCATAGGTTCACACAAGGAAAGCTTTATTAACTTACAGAGTCTTTGTGTTCAGTACATTTAAGCATCTGTCCTCTTAGTTGCTCCTAGAAAACAAGTCATTCAAAATCAAGTACATTATAATCCATCATTTGCCAATCATGAGCTGTAGGTCTCTGCACATTAAATAATAAGCAATATGTATTACTGTCAAGTATACCAGCCTCTCATACCACTAATATCAATTTTAATCGATGTCCATTGTCCTCACAACTGATCTGTTTCTTTCCAAATCCTCCAGCTGATCTCTACAAATTTCTTCACAAACCTGATGCAAAACTGTATTCAGCTTACAGCAAGATCTTTTCCCTAATGGTAGTATTAATCCACTCTGAATACAAGAAGATTCTCAATGTTTTTTTCCTTTCTAGAAAAAGATAATTTTAGGCAGAAAGACAGGATCTTAGCTCAGATTTCCCTCTCGTGCTGCTTTCTCACAAGGGAAAGCAAGTAGCTCTTGCCTTTTTGCCTGCATCAGTTGCTGACTGCCAGAATAGTTCCTGGAGGCCAGGGGCATCTGAGCACAATGACTTGGAACCAGATTGACTTCAGACAGCTTGGAGAGGACAGAGCCACAAAAGCTTTAGAGCTTTCACTTCCTTTTCCATTTTCAAGTCTTTTGCCAAGGGCAGCTCATTTAGTCTGGGGAATCTAGCCACAGGAATCTGAAATCTATTTAAAGATGTACATTCCAGAAAGGATAGTGATCCAAATCTGACTTTAACTCAAACACAATTTGAAGTTTGACTTTACCAGGGTCCAAAACCATAAGAGTTTTAGATTCCATAAACAAACTGAGCATTACTACCTACGATGGGGTGAATAAAGTGCTTTGTTTGAGAGTGTAATGTATTAATTCTGCAGCATTTGATTCAAAAAGAGTTTGCAGGTATTTGCTGTTCCTGGAATTAATCTTCAGGTTTGTTTAGAGGCCAGACTGGGAACTTCAGGAAGAAATCCTTGCATCTACAGCCTTCCTTTCTAGTCTCTGGGAATTTCCTTTTCCCCTTTTTCCAAGTGGGAAAAGATCACAAATGTTTGTGCCACTAAGAAGAAGCTATCTCAGCTTATAAGCTTGGGCTGATAACCCTAAAACACCAAACTTGTACTTAAATTGTTCAAGTGCCCTCAGTTTTAATTCTGTCTAAACAGTTGTAAAGTTTTCCGTGCTACTTTGATAATTAATTTTTATCGTATGATTACATCAATAAAATTTTAAACTCCACAAAGTTTACAGCTTTTCTGCAGTTAAATTGTTTGAAGAATATGATAGGACAAACTCTTAGCTACCAGAATTATGTGTGTAATGAGTCTCAATGGGATTAATCCTGACAAATACAAGATTATGTTTTGTTATCTTTATTACCCCTGTTTATATTGCTAAACAGTTTGAAGTATGCAAAATACTGATGGTTCTTCATATATGTCTTTCCAGATTCAAAGAAGATAATTATATTGTTAAATTAACTTATCTTTTTTGTTTTATCATTCCTAAAATCCTATTTTCCCCCTCAAATAATTTTCATTTCAATGAAAGCAAATATCAAATCAGAAAATTCACTTTAGTTTATAAATAAATATAATGTCACTTCTCTGTCAGAACCAATACCAAAATAATTGCATGCAGATTGCTTCATTTCAGCACTTCAAAAAAAAAAAAAACAAAAATACCCCCCCCCAAAAACAAAAACAAAAACCAAAAAAACAAAACAAACCAACCAACCAAACAAAAACAACAAAAAAACCCCACTGCAATAAATCTGTTCTCAAAAATTAAGTAATATGGTCTTTCCAGACAGTATTTCATCAGTACTCAGAGCATTATAGAGACAGAGGTTTTTTGATTAAATGCCCATGCTGGTGGAGTTCAAACACACCGGGTAATGTAACAAAACAAAGAGCAGTATAACAGTAATGACTGGCAGCAGTATTAGCATAGATTTTTAAATAGAAAGGGAACATAATGCTGATCCTTTTCAATTGACAAACTAACACTAATTTTTTGTGGAATTTTAGGTAATTATGGAGATTTTTACAAGTCCAAATATATTTCCAGTGCAAGATATATGGGGAATGCTTCTTGAAATTTTCATCATCAGGGTTTTTTGATAAGCCAGCTTGCTACTGATTTCTTTCTCTTATGAGGGTAATCTCATAAAGTAACCACACTTAGATTAAAAACTTCCTGTAAGGTTATTTAAGGGAAAAGGTTACGAAATTACAAATGGCTACCGCTTGCTTGTCTTTCATTCTCCTCTCCTTAGTTTCTCTAATCAGTCTTTCTCTTCTTATTAAAATGACCTTACTAGGTCACTACATAAATTTGGCTGTTCTGGATTAGAAAAGTCTTTCACGGTGAATGGCTTCAGTGGTCATTATCTTCAAAGTCTGAACTCCTCTCTCAGCAGGCCCACCTACCTAATGCGAACATGCCTAAGAATAACAGAATAGTGCTGCAGAGCCTGGACCTACCTCATTGTGGCCCTACACCCTATTACCCCCTGTCTAGAAAGCCCATAGTTCTTTTTCCTCCATCTCATAGAGAAAAAGAAATTCTGGGCTATAATGGCCCGAATAATTTAATCTGTGAAGTGATTTCTTCAATGGCTATAGTAGATCAAGTAGAAGAGATATGTGGCTTTGGCATACAACAATTTTATAGAACAAATTAAAATGCACAGGCTAAGATAAAAAAATCTCCAAGATCTAAAGGTAGTTTGAAACCATTGCACATAATAAAAAACTCTTACATAGTTCTTGAATGCAATAAGGATTCCTTCAGTGTCCTTAGCACTCCAAATTTCTTAAGCTATTTTATAAAAATTCAGGAAATTTGTCTGAATCCCAGCCTGAGCAGTGTGTTTGCTGTAAATACTAAAAAGGAATAAGCCACTTCTGGATTGTTTAAAGTACACCAGCACAGAAATACCAGCTGAAAAATACTGGAAATGGAAAGTGTAGAGTCTCTTTTACATTTTTCCCAAAGTAAAATGAAGAACGCAAAGCCAAACAGGATTACCGCCACTCCTCTCTACTGCAATCCATAAACCACTCAAAAGCAAGTACCATTTCCAATGGATATTTCATAGAAGAAAATTAGTTTTTAAGAGAAACATGACCTACAACATAGCCAAGTTAATGCACTGTTCCAGGACACAGCCATGTGCTGTGGGGTCTCACGTAAAACAGGAAATATTTGGCTACAGTTTCAGCCTTAGGCCATGATCCAGAAATCTGATCCATGTGTGTACACTACTCAGGCTGGAACTTCTGCACTGGTTGGATTCAATTGCATCAGACTTCTGCACCCTTTAACAGAAGACATCCAAGCAGGTGGTGGAATGTGGGTGGGGGAATGAGAGAAGAAAGGTACTTTTGAAGAGTGATGAGCATTGAGGAGATTGCACAGCAGATGGGTTGAAATGCTTCAATAGAGGTCAAGCGTTCGCTAAAGCGGTTCTTTCATTTTCTCACTATAACGTGAATGGGGATCCCCTCTGGTTTCCTGAGTTCTCTGAGATATCAGATCCCCCTCAGACTCCTTATGTCATGTAGTCCTCACTCTCCATCCCTGGAGGGACCTCTGCTTTCCTTACTTTTAAAAAAAACTTACACAGCAATGGGCTGTACTAGACCTTGACTTATTGCTATCCTCACTGAAAATTTCTTACCCTCACACCAGCAGCAATGGAAGAAGGGCTATGCAACCAGAAAATGAAGACCATTTCTCCAGGTACTGGTAAAGCCAGGACTCTGAGGTGCTAGAACTGGTTTCCAATTACTCCAATAGAAGTACCAGCTTCTTTCTAGCCCTATTAGTAATACAATTTGTCATTACAGTCAAAAAACTGCAGTCCTTACAGATATGCTCACGTTTTTTGAATGCTACCATTGTAAAGCTTCAGTTCTAACCATCAGCAAGAGGAGAAAACCAATATTCCAGTTATTCTGCACCTCTCTTGCACAGTCTAGGAAACAGTGACTTGTAGCATATATTGTTTACAGGACTCTAAGGTTTTGAGCACCACTTTGACGTACTTTGCAGAAGAAAATTATGTGAACTTGTATAATACAACTGATATACAAGTGTAAAGATTCTTTACCTCCACCATATCATTACCTTTGATAAAACTGCAATAGTGCAGCAGAAATTAATGAATCCAATAAAAGTCTAATGGTTACCCCAAATGCTTCTTCTCTTCAATATATTAAAAACATGAAAATATAGATAAAAGTTGACATCAAGTGACCAGTTCATAAATACCTCATAATAACTGTAAGAATATAGAGGGGAAAACCATTGTGTTTTTCAACAGTATTTTAAAAATTCTGCTAATACATGTTGCAACACTTGCCCATAGTTTGGCTAAAGAGGATGGTTTTTTGGTATTCATGTCTCCCCTATTTGGGACTCATAAAGCATTCCTGTGCCTAACTTCTAGAACCAAATTCCTCAATGACCCAACCTAACAGTACTTAAGCCTCATAATACACACGATGTATTTCACTTTGTACAAAACCCCCCACCTACTTATTAAAAAAGCAGAAGCAGAAAGGAGACTTTTTTTACAATGCAGTGTAGGGAATAGCTAGAGAATTTGGCCAGAAAATAAAAATCTAAGTGCTTCTCTAACCTGAGGGGGCTCAAATTACAGTTTTGGTCTTCTGAAAGTGCCTAAACTCTTAGACTACATACATATATTTAGTAGATACAGGGTATCCTGTGGCCCTCCTCTTGAAGCTGAATTGATATATAAAAAGGAGCACTGAATTTTGGGGTCAAAAGCAGAAAATGAAAGGTAGCCAAACTAGCCAAGTAGCCAAGATTGCTGCCACCTGTTTAAGCTACAGAGTATTAAGAAAGCCAAGTTAGCTAACCCAAGTTAGACTGGAAAGTACACATAGGTAAAAACATGAATAAGGAGTTATGTTTGAGTAGGATGTCTGTAGAATGTACTTTTTTCACTGTCCGGGGAGTGTAACTGACCTATGGCAGTTCTTTTGTTTCTTCTGATACTGGGGAAGTTGAATGTAGTCACATGAAGTTAACTCTCTGTTTGTTACTGGACAGACGATATTGTTCCTGAATTCTGCCCCAAAATAACTTTTTGGAAGTGTATCAGTGTTTGTGATTTGTTTTATCAATGTACTTTCAGTGCTCTGGATTTTCACTTTCTCATGGTGCCATACAAGTACCATTGTGAGGAACTGCCAAGAAAACAGTAATAAGATAATCTGCCTAACAAAGCCAGGCATTTCTGAGTTCAGCTTCAGTGAAGAAACAGCTTGCCACACCAGCAGCTGAACCATGCTGTGTCAACAAGATGGAATGTAACTTATTTCATGCTGCAAAGTGCATTAGAACAGAAATCAGGGCATGATTACTGCTTGATGTGTGGGTTTGTTCAGGCATAAGAACAGCAGTTTGAGAGTGTGCCATGATGGAAAACATCTGTCCCATTTGGGCCTTCACTTCCACAGCTAAACTGGATATGTCCACCAACAGGAAGCCAGCTGGTCATTCTTTTCATAATCACCAGCTAAATATCTGTTGATATTCCTTTAGGAAACGTTAAATCTGAGAGACATAGGCTCTGTGTAAAGAGAAGATATCTTCAAGAAATTTCACTGTCTTTTTCTGAATCTAAAAATCTAACAAATCACAAAACTAACACAGTTTGCTGTCAGACATGAGACATGCCATGGTGATGCCTTGGGCACAGAGTTTTTTCTAAGCCAGAAGGAAGAGGATATGCTACAAGAAAAGAAAGAGCAGAGTTCATACAGGTTTTGATTCATTTTCTCTCCAAAATTGCCACATAATTAATAGGATAACCCACAGGCATGAAATTTTGATAGGTTTTTTGACTGAAGGAGACTGTTCCATGCAGGAAGTAAAAACAGAAGAATAAAGCCTGTAGAAAAGAACAAAACTAATTTTGAAGCAAAGATGAAGTCTCCAAATCCTAGACTCAGAACGGAGAAGTAGAACCCAATAGCTGGGCATTTCACATTTTCTTTTCTTTTCTTTCTTTCTTTATTTTTTTAATCATAGTTTAGCATTCTTACAAAATACTCTCTCTCTTCTTGAGTGACAAATCAAAATATTTAACAAAAAAAGTTAGATAAGAAGAGAACACATATATATAATCTTCTGCAATATTTAGCAACTTTATGAGAATACAATCAGATTGCTCATACTCTTGCTGTGTTTCTCATCACAGTGCAAATTTCTGCTGCATTTACTGCTTATTACTTCAAATTATTTCTTGAAAAACAGATCTAATAAAGCTTTGATCATTTGCCCATGCTGTTATTTACAGTTACAAGGTTTCCCTATTAGTAAAACTTCAGCGCACATATTTTACACATATTTTGAATACTATGTTTGGTCTGACATTACTTTTAGAAAATTGAAAGTAGGGATAAAAATAACTAGTGATACTCTCACATCTGAGATCCACGAACCGAAGCACCCCCATCAGCAGGAGCTAAGAGAGGAGACAGAATCATGTATCCAACTGCACTGAAATAAAGCAGATGTGTTTTCAATCAGTAATGTTGTAACTTAATGTAACTTTTGGCATGACATCTGAAGTGCCAGTGTGCTGTGTTCTGCTTCACAGCCACCCTCACACCACTAGATACCAAAGTGGGTTCTGAGAGAATTTTCATTGTTTATTTTGCTCTTTGCTTTCTTCTCTCATCATCATACCTTCCCTCTCTCTTCTCCTAAAGGAAATCTTATAACAGAATCAAAAGATAAACAAACTCTTCCTTACACTAATCACTACATTACAAAAATAAAGAAGCAACTAAGAAGGATTCTGTAGCAAAAAATCGTAATGATACAAAGAGAAGGCAGGATTGTTCTGTTTCACTTTCTTCATGGGAAAAGTGGGAATTAGTAGCAACAATAATGAAGAAGCAGAAAAAGAAGAATCTATTTTCAGTATATATATTCCTGGTCCATAAAAATCCTTTCTAGAATTCCTACCAGATGGTAACACCAGTAGTTGTCTTGCCAATGACATTGGTAATAACATATAATGACTTAAAAGGAAGGTTCATAAAATAGGAATATCTTTCTGTTAAATAAGCTCAGTTGTTCTGAAATAGTTCTCAGAATCCTCTGGTAAAACTGCAGTCCTGTTTAAAAAATAACCAGCCAAGGAAAAACTTGCAAACACACTTTCAGTGGTTATAAGACTGAAGTTTTACTTCCAGGCATCTGAGCCCTTAGGAAACACAAGAGAGTGTTTTTAACCAAACTTGATTGCAGAATTGCACCTAATTTCTTCAGAGTGACAAGAAAGAGGTTCTTCCACTGGGCAATTCAAGCACTTAAATTAAGTATTTGCCATGGATCCGCACTGAAAGAAAGCTGCTTCTCTCCTTTAGTAATATAGGAAGCATGAGGACATTAGCCAGCTAATCAAGCTGGGTGAAATTAGGACCTTTAATTCAGTAGGCTGAACATTCTGTCATGTTTTCTGCAAGCTATTAGTGCTTATGCTTTCAATGTGTCTTGACCACTTTTTAAAAATGTATTTAAACTTTTATGTAATTCAACATTACTGAAACCTTATCAGTAACATTTTCTATACATGAAACATCTTTATATGACAAAGGTTTTGCTGGAAATATTTTGGAAGAATTAACTCATCCTGAATTTTGTAAGAGAGCTCTCCTTTATAGGCACAGATAGTTAAATGTAATTTGTACAGATCACTAAGACATTGGAATGCATTAGTATTCCTCCAAAGCAAACATTTTCTGCCTTCCTATCTTCAGAGTCTGCTGTGTACTTCAGCATTTTGTAACTGTTTCTTAGAAAAGGTAAAAGATTATTGTTAAAGAGGCGCAGTAGATTATTTGGATGAAAATAAGTTACTAGATTCCATTTCTTTATTTCCAAGATGTGCCAACAGCAACAAAAAAAAAGAAGAAACATATTGCCTTACTGGAAAGAACAAAAATACATGCAAAATTCAGAAGAAACCACAAATTCAAGCTCTTACACCACGTAAGTCATGATCATCATCTCCCTGAAAGCAGTCAAACTTCTACCACTGATTTAAATGCCAGATTTCAGAACTAAAGGATAAAGTGTGTTAAATGTAATTATTTTCTACTTCATGTTAATTCAAACGACTATGAAATACATTAGAAATCTGGGGGAAAATAGCCAAACTCTAATATTAGGTCTTTTCCTGAGCAACATATTATATCTATTGACTGCAGAGGCACAACTCTGCAGAAGTGGTAGAAGTGAGAATTGTGAAATCTAGCAGTGTATGGGGAAAAGGAAAAGAAGATGCAGGGACAGTTTCTACTTCATTATAAGCAATGCTCTGCTGCATGGTACTTCCATGAGTTATTGGAGAGTGAAAGAAGTTTAAAAGAGTAGCCCTGCAAAACTTGAAAATAGAGAAATAACACTATAGAAATAACTAGGATTCTTGGAAGCCTGGCACTATACGAAAAAGTGTATACTTATGCTAAATGACAAAATAAATATGACCTCATTATCACCAAGAGAACTGTCTGGTACACACACACTTCATGCATAGACTTTGGCAATACCCTCATTATTTTAAAGTTCCTGGCCAAAGCTTACAATGACAAATTTCAATTCATAGCTAAAGGTTAATCAATGAAACAATACTTACAGGAGTCTACAAAAAGCTTGAAATTGTAGAACTGGCAAGGGTGAATTGCTGACTTATACTAATTGATTGCAGAACTTAGTGCTCTGGAGAGATTTCACCAATGCTTTCCCATGACAGACTTTTGAGCTCAGCAGTAAATGAAAGCAAGATCGTTAGCCATCAAACCATGTAGGTTTCAGCTGTTGGAAATGCCACCTCAGAGGCTGGAACACTGGAGTGGAGAGAAGAAGCACTAAAACTGTCACCATAACAGCTGCCAGAAATGACAATGGTGCTCAGGAAAGAGAGGTCATTCCCTCTAAGTGATGTAAGCAGAAGAGTCTCAAGATGGAACCATAGAATGCAAAAATTGCTCCAAAACAATGGAATTTTCATTCTGCTCTTGAGTTGGGACTTAGAGACTAGGCAGGGGAGTAAGCAAAATCCAAGATAAATCCCTGCAGACAGCAGGGCTCTCTGTGAGAGTGATCATGAAAAAGAGCTGTTTAAAGGGATGCACTTTAGCTAAGGAGCAAGATGAAGATACACTGCAAGAGGAAAATGAGAGCGCTAACGATGGGGAAAAGTTGAAGAGGATTCATTTGGCTTCAGGATTCCTGTTCCTGAAGAGAGAAGAGAGTCTGTTTGAGAGTAGACAACAGGACAAGTTCTTTAGTTATGTCTGCCATTCACTTGCCTTTTTAATTTAGGAAAGACTGGAATTATTATTATTTGCTTAAAAATCCAAGTAGACAAAGGTGTATGCCTTCCCAGAAATGAGAATGTAAAGTCAGGATTTAGGCTAATTAAATCTGTCTGGATTAACTTGGTACTGGAAAGTCCTGCTCTTCCTAAATAAGATGAAAAAAAGGTACATGGCTATAGGTAGGGGTTTTTACTCTTTTTCTTCACCACCTTATCACAAACTTATCTAAATGATGGCAACAGAAACCTACCAGAGAATACGCTATGAAAACACTTTAATATGAAAGCATCCAATAAATTTTCAAATACACTATAAACAATTGAATATTCTAATTCTAACAGTTTGAGATACACAAATATGTACACACAAATTTTAATATATTTCTTATATAGAAGTGATTGAAAAACAAAATTATTTTATTCAAAATGTGTTACCTTTTACAAAGCATATTCACTTTTTTATTTGTTTTTTTTTTCTTCTTTCTGAATTCTTATCATACAATACTGATAAATTGTGAAAAAGGAATAATCCTAATAAGTAAATATTTGGTATATGAGATACACTTACTACAAAATAATTGGTTTTATTTTAGAAGTAATTTGTTTAAGTCAAAATCAGTCATGTCTAATGGGTCTTCCGGGAATTCTTGCGAACAACTTTATTTTGCAGATCTTTTCAAGCTATATGTTCCTATATATAAGAGAACATACATTAATCTTCACTCATATCCTGTTAAATGAAACAATGTGAGTAAGAGTTATGACTTCTCTACTCACATCACTGATTCATACAGATAAGTGGCTCTACTGGGTTCTTTCTGTTTTTCTAAAATTATTGAATGCTATCAGCAAACAGCAGGCAGCAAGACTTGGAGCTTCTAAATCTAGTGCAAAACTCCATAAAATTGATTAAATCATCCAACAGCTTTAATGTGATTTGGGTCAATCCTTTAAAACTCTGTTTGTCTTCAACAGTAATTTCCTTATACTGGCTGCAGTTTTAAATCATACCTCAAACCTCAAAACCTCAACTCGGGGGATGACCATTTACTTAGGTAGTAGATTTTTCTCCTACTATATTTAGAATAGCAAATACTGTGGTCAAACAGCGAAGAGTCAAATAGCTGGGGCTGAGGAGATCTGAAGTTTCCATTATGTATTTTCCTTATTTTCCCTTTCTTTTCTTTTTTCTTTTTTTTTCTTTTTTTCACTTTGGACTATCTGTATTGGAGACCCTTTAACTGAATGTCCTTTTGCAGCTGGAGTGTATTAGTTGTGCTCCTATTGTGCACCTTGCAGTTTAGTTTCACTCCAGAGGAACTCATTTGCATTCCTTGTATTAACTAAAATGTTACAGAGAGAAAAATCAACTTCTTCTTGCCACATATGCTCACTATAAATAGCAAAGCAGGAGGAACACTCCCTTTTGCTCCAGCAAATGCCTTGAAAAGTAACATGTTGAGATAATACAATTTTTTCACTATTTTACTTCGGGAACATCATATTTAGCCAAACTCAGAGCTCTAAAAGATAAGAAGTATAGATTTAAGGTAAAAACAGAACCCAACTGAACTGTTAATTACTGCTCTGTTTATATATTAGAAAAACTCATATGTGTTGAAGTCAGAAATATGGTATCCTCTATAAAGGCAAAGGGCTTGCAAAATATTAGACATACAGGGCACATTGTATATGTAGTGTCCATGTGGTGCTGCAGTACACATAATGAGACCAGCTGTGTGTGTATCACCTAAAAACAAATATGATGATAGCTTGTTCTAGACTGATTTAAGTGTCCCATTCTAAGAAGTTAGAACCAAGACTGAGATATTCAAAACACATTGTTAAAAAATGTGAGTTTTGCTGAACTCTGTAGTTTTGAGAGGTGCGGGAATCTTCCATGCAACTGTAATTCTTATTAAGCTGTTATTTAATTTACAGTGTTAAAATCAGAAATGTTCTTAGTGGCATCAGCATCTAGTTCCACATTTTTGTTGACATACAGATAGATGTGCAGCTAAACTCTATAGCAGTTAGCAAGTGGTACAGGATGCTTTGCACTCCCTGTGTGCTCCTCATCCAAACTATACATCAGGAGTACTGGAAAGCAGAATTTAAATGGATTTTGAAAAGTTCTGAGGACAGAGTCACTGAAGGGGAGGCAAAAGTAGAGAAAAGTTGAAGCTCATGAACTGATATTTTTATTCCATGGTATTTACCATAAATGAAATATATGAGAGTACTTAAGATTTTTCCCTTTTTCTCACTTTTATCCTACTCTCTGCATCCCTCTGTCTCTGCAAGGGGAACAGTCTAAGACTGCTACTGCACTTTCTGAGCACACATGATAAGGGTTAGGTGCTCATGCACTCAGACTAACTTGTATCTTTAAAAGCAGATTTGTAGGTGGTCACTGAATGTAAAATTCTGTTATCATTTATCTGCTTGAGAAACATATATGTCATCAGATACATTTTACAATAAGGTAGAAAATTGCCAGGTGCCAGAATCCTAATGATTTTCTAAGGTAGGTGAAAAGTATATATTTAAAACTACTTTCACATTTTACTCATAAATGTGCATGTGCTCCTTGAGCTCACATTCTGTTTATTTCCAAATTATGTTGTATCCTCAGAAATCGTAAGATTAGAGATAAAGTGAATTTTTTTCATAATTCATGTGAATTGTTTCTTTTTTTATATTTTTAATTTTTTTCTTAGAATAAGCATTTAAATTTAATCACCATTTACTCTTACTATAGGACTTATTTTTAATGCCATTAGAGAAAAATAAAACACTCAAGTGTCACTTGACTTTTTAACTTTGAGGGAAATATCATAAATTCTAAACACTTATATGTGTTGCAATGGAAAAGAAACAAATATCATAATACAAATGCATACAAAAATCACAAATATTGTGTATGTCTCATCACAATAAAATGCAGAAAAATACTTTGAATTAAACTAAATACTCCATTTTGATGTGACTGTCTTAAAATTGTATCTAGCAGGCAAACCAATGCAAGATAGTTTTGGAATGCTCTGTTTGGAAACAGCTGAAATGAAATTAATCTAAATTCTTAAAAGTATTTTCTCTCTAAGGAAACTGAAAGTCCTTGAAAGTTTTCCCAAAGCATTCTACTTTTGATAAATCAGAATTTTCCATTGAAATATTACCAAAATATTCCACCTAACTCCAAATATTAATTTAACAATAAAAAGCTTATGTTTAAACAACATTCTGTCCCAAAGTATTTTATGTTTTTCACTTATTGAACTTGTATATATTTTCATAATTTAATCATATCTTTGAGCCTGCAAAGAAGCCTTATTTGCATTTAATATCCCTAATGTCCATTCTGATTTCAATCTCTACTAATATTCTTTTTGAAGATCAGGGTAAAATTTCCCTTAATATTATCTGTTTCCAATATCTCTCTGAGAGAAGACATGTTTACTGAAATCTTATACCACTTGTCAAACCTGAGCATCTCTGTGTTGATTATACTTTCAAATACTAATGCTAGCAAAATCAAAGATGCAATCTTTATGTTTGAGAATGGCAAACACAGATCAGAAGGCTTTTCTAAGCATACAAAGTACATCAGTGTTATTTGATGAAGGATATCAACTTTTGTATAAACAAAACTGCTGAATTTCATGATAGATTATGTATTGACTGGTTTTTCTGAATAGCTATGTGTATAAATTAATAAAAATTCAAGGTAATACCATTATGACATTTTTTTGTTTTTCAAGTAATTCTACTGCAGAATTAATGCTAAAAGGTTGTACTCTTAGAAAAAAAAAATACAAAGAAACTATTATTTATACAGTTGCAAAAGTTTTGTAGACAAAAGCATTTTCTATTTGCACCTCAGCAGTCTGCATCCTTAATACATTTTAAGGCATGCTATTAAAATCCATTCAAACTACCAGATTAATTTTGAATTGTGTATAATGATTAAGGCTAGAATTTTTATTCTGTTTGAAAAATTTCAGTGCAGTAAGAGACATCAGCTATGCTAGTTCTGGTGTGATTTGAGTGCTACACATGAAAATTCATTCCTCCCATCATCACTTCCGTGACTTCTTACTAAAGACAGAAGACGAGACAAATCACATACTACCCTCATGGTATCTGCTTTTGCTTGCCTGACAGTTTACATAAGCTACACTTCAGTGCTTGTTCATATTCACCAAATACTTATCAGATAGTCAGAATCCCAGAACCTTCAAAGAACTCAAGGGCTGAGTAAGATGTTGAAATCACCAAAGCTCTGCACAGAGACAGAATGAACTGTCCTTACATCATTTCTGACGGATCTTTGTCTATCTCCTAATAAAGGGAATTTCGCTATATTTCCAAGCTTTCTCATCCTGACCTTAATTATTTTTATTATTAAAATACATCATTGAAAGCTAACATATAAACTGAAGATCATTACTTCTTGTACTGCCCTTCCAAATGTGGCAATAGATTCTACTTCTCCTTCACAGCAGCTTTGTATTGGTTACACTGTTACCAGATCTATTTTCTTTCTTTCCTCTAGGCAAATAACTTCAAGTTATTCTCGTTTGGCTTTTAGGTCATGTTTCTTGGACCTGAGCATCTCATTGCCCTCTGCTACACACTGACTGGTCACCATCTTTCTACAAGCATGGTAGCTACAGCTGGATACATTACTTCAGCTGCAGCTTTTCTGCTAATGCTTTCTGCATTAACTGCTTCACCTTCTGCTGAGCAGAACAGAAGAATTCTCCACATCTTGCAAGACAGGGTTCTGTTTTCATAGCCCAGAAAAATGTTTGCCTTTTTCAAATCCAAATGATGATGTTGAATAATTCTTGTAACAATCCAAAATAACTTCTTAATCCTTTTCAATACAACTGCTGCCTAAGTACCCCTTTCTCAGTCTGTGTTCTTGCAGTTCAGTAGTCTTACATTACATTTACCTTGCAGTTACCTTACATTTGTTCCCAATGATTCACATGCAATTTGTTCTAACGCAGCTCAAAATCTGTAAAGACTACTTTGCTCTTCAGATGGCTTTGATAAGTATTTGGAATTGCAAGGCCTCACACAGCCTATTTTTCACATCAGAACACTACTGACAATATTGAAGAGTAGCTTTGGATTTACCAGGTTTTGCAGCTACTTTGTGTTGATATCCTAGATAACAAGAAATTCTCTGGCGTTGTTCTACAGAAAAACTTTGGGTGTCGAATCACTTTAAGGCATAAGATGCAGAGCATTTCATGTGATGTTTTTTGTCCTGAAGTGGAAAATGCTCCACTGGTAATCTTGAACTCCATTTCTGTCCTTCTTTCGTTTGAAATATTTCATACTGAAAAGGAATTGTACCTTCTTTGTAAGACCAATCCATTAATACAAAGTAGTTGGAGACACAATGTTGCAGCAATAGAAACTGCTAAACCTTCTGCTTCAGAAAGGAATTTAATAAACAGCTGTAAAAATTCCAATTACTTTTTGGCATCATTTGGGAGGAAAAAAAAGGTGTTTCTATTTATTGCTTATTCCTCTACAGACAGTGTTGCTTGCTGCAGTCTCTGTTCCTGTTGCTGAATTCTGGTGAAATGTGACTTTTTACCTCTTGAATGCAAGTGTTACTACAAGATGCTATTCCATGAGCTGCATTGTTAGTCAAGTAGCAGGTTTGTCTATAGCCAGTTGTTCCCTGCTGACATCTCAGAAATACCTAAGCAAAAATAACCTGTATGCAAGAACCAAAGAGGGCAGAAATAAGGTTTTACAAAACAGTTGAAAAAGGGAGTTCTCTCCTGGAAATCCCACAGTACCTAAATTCATTGCTCTCTGTATTTATGAAGTTTCACTCCAGTTTTATGTTTATTTGCCAACATCCCATTTAAATATAAGATACTTACAAAATTGTCAGTTCACCTCAAATTTTACTGACTAGTAAGCAGACAGTATTTTATAGATCTATCACAGCTGGACAAGCTTTCAATTATTAAGCCATCACATGAGGTAAGAAAAAAAATCCACAATACTAGTTGAAAGGAGGAAACAAAAGGTAACTAATTACTGGGAGGGTTGATTGTATGCTATAATGAGCTTGTCTACAAAACAAAAAAAATTCCCTAAATGCCAGAGACTCCTCACTTTTTCTGGAGTTTCTCTGGGGACCAATTACATCCCTTGAGTGTGCATGCAACCTGTTCTCATCCTGCTTTAGGCTCTGACCAGCTTAATTTTTCAGCAACATGACCAGGTGTGAAAACACATCATCATCTAGGTGTAAATGGCAAAATTATACACGTACAAAATTTACAATGACCGCTCTGGCACATGGTCATCTTCTGCTTTGTTGGAAGCAGACCAAACTTCGACCCCATTATCAGGCCTGGGATCAGTTCTACCCACTCCACAATGATTCCTGATCAACACTGTCCACAAACACCTGCCATGGGAACAGTTTAGATGCCTGCATCATTATTATTACACATTTAGAACTCCTAGAGGCACTAAACACCTGCATATAGCTAATCATTAGAATGGCAAGATCCTAACACTCATAACTGTTTCTCCTTTCTATTTGTTTCACTGGAAAAAATGTTATCCTGGCTCCCCAACAGGCAGCTTCCTATTCTTGACTGGAGAAGGGGAATCCCACAGTCTTTGCTGGAAACATTAGTTTCCCTTCCCTCTCACCCTCATATTAACTGAATAGAAACAGAAGACCAAGTCTATAAGGCACAGCTTGTGGAATCAAAATTTAAAATCAAAATAGTTTAGACTCTGAAGACAAACTGAAAGGCATCCAGAGAATAATATGACTCATGTCCTCATAGATGTGCCAAACCACTAATCTGTCTCTAGATTATATTCATAGTTACACAGGGAAAAATACTTACCTCCTGCAGTGTTTCAATACAGTTATTTTTTCCCTTCCCCATGTCACAGAAATTAATGGATGTAAAGCCACAAACAGAAGTTAATGGTAAAAATCCAGTCTTGTCAATATTTAATATTTAAACTTTAAAAACCACCTTGTTGCAGACATTTAAATGCATGTGGTATCAAATCCCTCTGTCTCTTAAGACTGTCATGTGTAGCGTTCCATGTCTGAAGTTTATTAAAGACTTAAGATAGTTACGTGAGTGAGAATACTGTGATCATATGATATTGCTGTTTCCAATTCTTATCCTGTGGGTTAACAATAAAGGGGATTTTCTGTCTAATTAAGAAGCAGTTAACCCTCCCCCACCGCACCCCCCCAACAAATAAATGTTACTTGTAATTGTAATCTTATCTTTTGACTTGTTCTTTTGTGACATAACCAGATGTGAACAGCCACACAGCAGCAAAGAACTCTAACCAGGCAGGAAAAAACCTCAAAAGTCTCAGAATTCTCCAAAAGCAAGTAAGTCTCCAGACTCAGTTACTATGTAAACTCTATGCTTCTTAAGTCGTTTAAAGACTTAGTACAAGTTGCTCGGGGTTTAATCTTTTAATTTCATTGCTCCATAAGTTTTCTTGTAGGTTCATTGAGCAAGGAATTCAGACTAGCTTTACGGGGCCCTTTATTGTAAAAGGGGCTGGATATGGAAAATTCTGCAGTACTGAAGCTTCTAGAAGAGTTTGCAAACTAACCTCCAAATTTACGTGACATAAAAGCCATTATCTTTCAGGGATTCTAATGTTTCAGGCTAGTCACATTTACAATCAGACGCTTGCCATAGGGGACGCTCCCCATGAGCAAACATCTGTGGAATGTACTCAAGCAGTTGCAGCTAAACGCACAAATTTGTGCCACCAGGTCCAAAAAAAAAAAAAATATAGCAAGGAGAAAATCACTTTCACATTTTTGAAGAGGTTTTATAGACAGTGTGCATTGTGAAAGTTGCAGACTTGTGTGCTGGAAATCTTCAAAATATGCATACACACATTCCTGCTTGTTCTAATAATTCCAATTTATAATATAAATAACTTCAGAATTAAAGTAAATCTGGTTTAACATAGGTAGCCAGGCTTGGTTAATACCCCGAAGTTAATGGTTATATGTTGAATAACATGATCAAGGTGGGTAAGGTACACGAAGAAGAGAAGCTTCTAGCTTGTGATTTCTTGGAGAAGACATACACAGACAATAGCCAGAGGCAGACCACAGGCTGGCAAGAAGGAACTGATAATTTCTGCTTTTGATGTGGTTTGAAATATATATAGGGAAGTTAGTGTGCTTTTGCGTGAATCTAGAATATTTTACTGATTTACATATATTTTATAGGTTTGTAAAATTCAACAAAATGAATAACAGTATCAAAAAACATATGTCAGCTATCCCAATATTTAAAAGTTTTAATAATGAAAAAATAAGCACTGATATATTTTATGTGAAAAGGTACCTTAGCTTTATCCTAATGCTGTCTCAGTGACAATATAACATAGGCTGAAAGTCAACATATGACATGATTCTTCTTAGATCATATTTAGTAAAATTTTATATTACAATAAAATATTTAATAGGACATTAAAATATTTATTAATATAAAATTTAAATATTTTAAATTTTGAAACTTCTTAATCAATAAAGAAACAAGAAGCCCTACAGACTAAGAGAAAAAATTGGACTTTTTTTGTCTCCCTTGAGTTTCTGATTTTTAAAATAACATACCATAAATGTAAGTGAAGTGATTTTGCAAGACTAATTTTATCCTAAAAATTGTGTTTGCCTATTGCAAGTATCCTCAATACTGTAGTCAACAGCCATGAACACACAACTTCATGTTGCAGATATGCTGTACACAACTGAATCATTTGGAGCCAGCATGGCTAATTTTTCTCAAGTGAAAATCCAATTCATGCAAGAATTTAGAATATGTTTTCATTTCAAAGTAAATCCATATCCTTATTTTGGTGTGGCTCTACCTAGCCATGAACTATGATTTGCATTACAGTCACTTAACCTCAAGTTAGCCAATTCCATGGAGAAGGTTTCATTTGATCTAGGCTGGTGCAGTCAGAATGTGGGCTGATCCATCTGAACAGCAGTGCAGTACCTTCCCTCAGTTAAACCCTGCATGCCCAGAGGAACACAGAACCTATTCAAGAATTTTACTGGCAAAAGAAATATAGAAAAGTTTTTTAAAATGTAGGTCACTATCCTTCAAAAAGTACATGGCATATGCTTGAGAAATCCCAGTGACACGTACAGGTGAACACAGTACGTGTAGAGTAACTTTGATATAAATTTAGAGTTCACACCTTAAGAAAATACTTGATGTGCTCATATGTGTCAGCAGTGACCTGAGGTAACACTGCAGTGCTGACATGCTCATTATTATGAAGCACATCTCCATCCTCTCATCCAAGCTTTCAGAAGATAATCTCGCCCACCTTCTCCTTTAATGTCATGTTCAACCACCTAAGATAATTATACAACCTTCTACTCAAGTGTAGAAAACTATTCTTCTAGAAAAGTGGAACTCTTACATGGCATGTTAGCTTGTAAGATACTTTTAGTCAGTTTTTTCTTAGCCACAGTGGCAATATTAAGTGCATCTTGGAATCAGCAGAGACTGCTGCCCTTGGAAAATCTGATTATGGAACTTTACTTCTGTTAAATGATGACAAAACACTTGAAAAATCTATGCTCTAGTTGCATAGTGCAGTTGAACATGCTGGAACAATCTGCCACAGTGTTCAGGGATTGTTGCAACTGAATCACAAAATGCATGGCAAAGGCTATAAACCCTTATTTCTCTATCTCAGTAAGAGGCCTTATTTTGGATCCTTTCTGTCAGTTTTAAATAGGGATTTTTCCCCCTCAAAATGATTTCTTGCAAGACAAAAGGCTGTTTTATTTGGTAGGCATTCATCATAGCAAATAAAAACAAAGTTAGATGATCAAAATGTTTTTCATTAGGTCTTCTTAATGAGTAATGTTAAATTAATGACTATGCAATTCTAAGATAGCTCCACAACTTAATTTATCCAATGCCAATGATGTTTTCCAAATCACATTTATAAAATATGTTATTTATATATGAACTTTAATAAGGAGATCAGGTTTTTTATATTATTCTTCAACCCAGGATTGCAAAACACTAAGCAATATTATCCCCAGTTTATGAGAGCTAGAGTGGGAGCATTCTGAATAATCACAAGGCAGTCCCAAAACCCCAAATCTTCTAAACCTCAGTTTTGGGGACCAGAATATGTCCCTTTGTTTCTGTGGTTAAATTAAAGGCTAAATGCATCAAATGCTTCATAGGGTTCATAAATTCATGCAAAGTTTTGAATGTATGAAAGTTTATAAATGTGTTTAGTGTTAACCTCAATTTATCACTTAGAATCCCTTTTGCTAAGTCATGTGAACCTCCCATAAGAAACCTAATTGCCTTCCCTGTCTAATCATGAAGTAACTGTTGTTTGCATTTCGGGTATCTTTTCCTAAACACAGACTAAGGTACTCAGTATCTTTCCGAAATATGGGTTTCAGCAATCAGCTAAGACTCTGTCTTCTACAATTTAACCATCTCTGGCTTTCCTAATCTGTTTTGGTTTGTACATGTGATACTCAAGCCCTCCTCAAATGGAAGAAAATGTTAGATAAATCTCATCAGACCAAGCACTCCTTTAAAAATGCAGTTCAATGAAAAACTAGAAACATTTTGCGGTGATGCTTCTTAATGGGTTTGTGATAAACACTGTGGATAGCCACAGAGCAACATTAGTGCCCAATGTTGTGAGCCATAAGTTCTGCAGCCCTGTGCAGCGTCACATTAACATTTGTCACTCACATGTCCTCTTCACTCTTTTTACAGATATTTTGAAAAGGTTCCCAAACATGCATAGGTTTCTTGTAAAAATTGGCTTATGCATGGATAGTAAATTAAGTATTTTTTACTTTAAAGAATTCCTATAATTTGGGAGCATGTTCTTGTACATTCTCACCCAGTTTGTCAAGCATATATAAAAATTAATTTCAAGCCAAGATAATAAGACTTATTTTGAAATGAATGCTGAACACATTTGTTTCTGGCATGGTCACACATTTGTTTTCATGCTGTCAGTTTGGGTTTGACATTAAAATCTCACACAAATACAGACTTAGGCTTCAAATATATTTTGTATTTTTCTTGGGTAACTTTTTTTAAAAAGGAAATATTCCTGTGAAACAGTTTGATTTCAACAGAACTGTATTTCTCCAACAATTAAAATATTGCCAGAATATTCTTAGCACTGCTGAGAAGGAAGGTGAGATGGATAACACTTCTATGTGAAGCTTCTGGTTCTCAAAAACCACATACCAAAATACTTTTTTCCTGTTCTACTTGCTTCTCCAACTGCGTTATCACATAGAAAACTAAACTCTACTGCCTTTTGCCTCAGAACTTGGCTATGTGAGCTAGGAAGACTGTCTGCAGGACTGTGAGACATGAAAAACAAAGTGATATCTCTCTATAAAGTGAGGGTATTATGGGATAAGAGGATATTACTACACGACAACCACAAGACAAGCAGTGCTTAAGGAAGTTGGAATAACACAGCTTCCCCCTTGTGGGAACAAATGCATGGAGGCTGCCATCAGGGAAAGAATTTTAATTGCTTAACTCTAAAGACTTGGTGAATGAACCAAGTGTGAGCACAGTTCAGGTGCTCAGATCCGCAAAACTTTTGCCTGGGCCACTCACGCGGTGTAACAGGGAAGATGCAGCCAGACATGAGAGCAGCCCAGCAGTGAAGTGTGTCCTCCATTGAACCCTCCCCGTGCTATGAGTGCTTCTATATTGACTAAATTTGTTCAGATATAGCTTCTCACCCAGGATCCATGGATGATTTATGTAATATAGGCAATCTCTAGATGGAAAGAAAATTTAAACCACCATGGAAGGAAAGTGTAAAACACCTGGAAAGTAAATTAACAGAAGTGAGTCACTCAAATGGAAAAAAGAAAATTACTGTGAAAATAAAGAGCTAACATGAATAAGCAGCTAATCTTGGACTGCAACCCCCATGATGAAGTTTAGGCTAAATTTAATATTTTTGGAAAGTATCCTAATTTTTCTAAGTCGGGGGAGTGTTTCATTCTAACTGTGCAAAAAATTCAACCATAAAAAGAGACCCCATAACAAAAACCCCCATTCTCCACATTCAGAGTTCAAGAGAAAACATTTAAAGAATTATGGGGATTTCTTTGAGTTCTATCTAGTACAATCGCCACTTTGATTTTTTTTATCCTAACATATTCTTCAAAAATACAATGAAGGAGTTGAAACTGTACATATATTCTTTTATACTTTTCATATTCATGCTTTTCCTATTCATACAAAAAATAATTTATTAATCAAAAAACCCTGATGTAATTTACCTACTGTTGGAGTATAGGAATGTTATTCTATCTATTAAAATGAAATTTGATGCCACAATTGACTAGTATTTGGGAGCCCAATTTTTGAAAATATGGTTTTTTCTTTCTTTCTCTGCGAACATGGGGAATACAGAGAGTCTACTGTTCATTCCAATTTTTACTATCCTAGGACAGTGTATTCACATTTTTTGCAGATTTTATCTTTATCATTCATCTGACTGATTTGAGATGTTTATGTGCCCATGACTTTTGCACGAGCAGGAAAGATAAATTTCAGGATGCAGAAAATAGCATTGGTAGTACTGGTAGTAGAGTAGAAGGTCACCAAATATAATCAGCTCTCCACAACCAGTAGGGGATTATCTGGGCTGTGGATTAACTGTGCCACCCTGAAAGGGAACCTGCTATATGATACATTCGTAAGTCCAGCAGAGAGATGAGCCTTCTTGCCTGCCATGTGGTGTCATGCTTCTCACCCAGCAGTAAATTCAGCACAGAGTACTTTCCCTCAAGTAATTTTTGTATTTTCTTGTGTTGCATTACTGAGTTATTCCACATCCACTGCCCTGGGGAGTCAGAAAAGGTATGGCTATAGGACAAATTTTGGAGAAATATGGATAACATTCTGACATGAAAATGCGCCTAGGCAGAATCACAAGCCACCATTAGACTTCTGCACAATATTAGGAGGATTTTGCAAGCTTTTAGAAAGACAGGTGATTATAGCCCTCTCCTAGGACATGATTATCTATGTCGAATTAATTCTATATTCAAAAGTACAGAAGTGCTGTTAGGATCACAGAGAGCGTTAATATGGTTACAACCGTCTGTATGCCCCAAAGGTAAATAACATTTGCATGTGGTGCACTGACACTTTCTTGAGGCATGTTCTTCCTTCTCTGTGCATAATTCTCACCACTTCAATTTTTCTTTGTAGCTTGCATCTCATTAAAAGATTTCATTTTGCCTAACAATGTGTGAGCAGAACCATAGGTATCACAAATCAGCACACTGACAGTGAAGGAGCTATTGCACTGTATGTACAAAACCTGAGTTTCATGTGGGGCTTTTTTTTCCCCAAAGAAAGAAGACTAAGCCATCTTACAGTGAAAGTGAGATTTTTCTTAATATTTATTATTGTTTTCCCTTAAGCATATCATTATGAAATGTATCTTCTGAATTTCAGATGTCTGTTAGTATGAATTTCAGTCAGATTTGTCCTTAATCTACCAGAATATGTAGAAAGTGGAAATAGGGGAGTCAAAATAGTATCTTGTAGTTAGAACAACAAGAAACAAAAATGGGAATACTGTCTATCAGAAATATATACCACTAGTACCTAGTACTTACCACTTTCTTTTCTAAACCTTGGAGTTCACCCATCAAAGCAATATTTGCCTATAAAGTTAAAAAGCAGATTTTACAAAATCATGTAAATGATAGTTCTTAGTTTGACACTAAGAGCACTAATGATAAAAGCAAAATAAAATATCCGTAAAACCAGAAACACTACTACATAAAGATCACTTCTGCCTTAGTAGATTTTTTTTATGTTGCGAAGATTATAACAAACAAACATATTGATCGAATATCTAGTTTGAAGAGTCATAAAATGCTCTTGCAAGTGTGGACAAAGAAAAGTTTATTCTGTGAACAATATTGAAAGTTCCTGAATAATCTATGGCTTAGATATGAGTGTTTAGATACTACAAGATGGCTAAAAAAGAAAATAAATCAATAAAAGCTATGTTCTCTGGCTCACAGTGATAAGATTTATTTACAGCCAAATGAAGGATGATTTTTTAGGAGAGAAGAGGGGACTCTTGGTTTTCCTCTGCAGATCAGACCAAGCAACTGAACATCAGATAGTCATAAATAAATAAAAACTTTAAAGTGCATATCATTAACTTTTTCAGTTTAACAAGAATTTTTAAGAACTACGTCTGGAAGTCCTGTAGAGTCTTTTTTTGTCTTACCAAAACAGGTTGCTTTAAGCTAGCTATGAGCTCCCATGCAGAGTTGTTCTCAAGTGTCATTAAGAAGAGAGATTTTAAAAAGACCATCATTATTTCTACGTAGAAATATTATTGCACATATATAGAGATGTATGATGTACATTTATAAATATATACAGAAAGTAACCCAAAAATATACTTCAAAAAAAATAAGACAGTTCACATGGACACATGCTTCATGTCCAGTATTGCAATTCTGAAGTCAAAGGAAAATTTTGATTTCTAGCTCAAAAGACCCACGGCTGCATAAAGAATAACACAATTGGAGGTATTTTTCTCTACAATATTTTGCCTGACAGCCAAACTGCCCCTAAATGTACTTTAGAAAGTTACTTAAATAAATGCATATCTTCTATTTTGAAAGAGCTCTGTCAGGAGCTGAGAAGTGGTTTCCATCCAAACAACAATGTTCTGAACTTTGCCATGTATGTGTTCAGCAAGCGCTTCACTGAATCAAGGGTAGGCCAATAAGATTCATCAGGCAAGATCCTACTGATAACCACACTGAAACAGCAGATTTGTAGCAGCGTAACAGTGCAAAATATGCCTAATTTTTAAATAATAGCTTTAGATATAAATGGGATTGTAGTGTATGTTGTCATTTTGGATGTTTATATTTCATAGTATCCTTTTAAATAACAAGAGAGACTATACTTTATCATAACAGATGAAGGTATGTTCTTGTTTCAACACGTCAATAATTTTAACAAGTAAATTTAACTATAGAGAGTTTATATATACAAATATTTTAAAAGTTTTATTCTGACTTTTTGTTTAGTTGAGATTTGTTTTATGAAGTGTCATATACCTCTGTCATATTATAGCTACAAAAAGAGAAAGCAGTCCTTTTTTTCAAAAAAAAAAAAAAAGTAGAAGCTAATCAGATTTTTCTGTGTGTCTAGTGATCACTTTTTGTTGATTTTGATTAGCAGGAGGAAAACAGCATACAAAAAGACTTTAATCTCATGCCAACAGTGTTTATTTTGCAATGGGGCTATGAGTTTTGTGAGGACTGAAAGTATAGAAGTGGACTCAATGAACTGAAGAATGCAGTAGGAGGGGAGGTAAGACGAGCTGTAAAACTAATTGGTGTCCAACATGTTTTGGACTGCATTTAATTTTCTTGAGGGGAAGAGAGGTCAAGAATGGAATGAAGTCAATGAGAATAGGAATAAGAAAGTGGAAAGCAAAATGGCCAGCATTAAAAGGTCAGCGAATATCCCAGGGACAGGAAATGAACTTTAAACAAAAGTATAAGGTAGTGTTTCTATCCACGTTTGGGAGTTGTTAAAATTAGTATTAAAAGAAGGAAACTTAAATAACCAGATGTTTCTTGTATGAAAGCTTGTTTTAGTCTGCTTTCAATTTATCACAGGCCTTAGTAAGACCAAGATTTTGGGTGCAATGCAATTAGGAAATGAGTATTTCAGCAGAGTGCTAATGTTATTTAAATATTTTAAAAGACTTTGGTATTTCACACTGACTTGTTTCCTTTTACACTTTTATATTCTTTCTCTTGAAAGAAATCTCCATCCTGAATTGGGAAAGTAAATGTCTCACAAGCTTTAATACAGAATTTAGCCAGCTTGCCAGCATCTAGATAATACATGGACACTTTGTAGTCTACCTTAAGATATCTAGGCTATATTCATAAATTCATACATGACCTGTAAAGCCATTCACAATATTTTGAATTATATTACTTAGAGCATCAACTTTGCCCCACAATGATTAATTCAAAATCTTTTCTGCCCCTAAAGCTTTGGCTAAAATTGAGTCCCAAGATGGTTTATTCCTGTTCCTGGTTCATTTGTGTGCACATCAGAAAGAAAGAATCTCTCCCCACTACATTTAGGTTTTCATCCAAAGCCCACTAGTTTTAGCAACAATCTTTCATTTTACTTAAATTGGCTCCGAAGGCTCAGGATCTTTGTGCTCTGACCTGCTGGCTGGACAGCAAATATTTTTCTGCTCCAGAATATGTTTAATCCAAAACATCCACTAGTTTTATCACTTGCACAGCTCCACTCTTCTCTTTCCTTCCCAGTGCAGCAAATAATTTATACACGCTGATCATATGGAGTAACCCTGTTGAAGGCACTGTCCTGGTAGCAGCTAAAACTATACAACAGTTTTGTAAATACAATGCCATGCTTCCTATAAAGATTTAAATTACATTGGTGCTAAAAACTGGGCATTAGGCTTCCAAATTCTATTTCCTATGTAGTATGAACTCATGGAGTGACCTCATAGGGAGAGCAGGGTAATTTATTATCTTTTCTGCTTAAGACATTTCTGATAATACTTCAAAAGAATGAAGATAACAAGTACCATATCCAAGGACTGTGTGGATTTATGTTTACATTCACACAGCATATTCTCTTGGAGATTTTCCAGGAATTTTATGAAGGTATTTTTATGGAAATTTGAAAAAGCTTACCATGTAAGGATCAGTACCTTTAATGTACCAGTAATGCCTTAGAATTTTTTTTTTTTTTTTGGTGAAGGAAGTATGAAGCATTTGCATGTGAATAGGCCTGCACCACATTATCTCATGTTTAGCAAGATAACATTAAGGGAGACTTACCTTTTAGTCAGATCTGAAGCAAATACTTTTTAAAAGGGCAGAAGAATAACATAAGAAACCACCAGGGGATTTTGCTAAAAAGCAAAAAAGGGTCACAGTTAGAAAAACAAAAAGTCAGAAAAATATTCCCTGTGTACACCTGAAGAATACACCTGAATGGTTTTGAGTTAGTGGAAAGTCATTTGTTTCCCTTGCTTTTTCCCATTTCCCTCTTCACTCTTCCTTCCTTTTCCCCGCCTTTTTTCCCTCTTTTCTTCACCAAGTTAAAGGCTTGCAAGCCTTCACACAAGTTTCCAAAATGCAAGTTGTCTTCTCTTGGGTCTGCTATGGCTCATATCTTCCCACAAATGTCCCCTGAAGTCTCTCTTTAAATGTAACTCTCTCATGTAAGTATTTGGACCTTTCCTATTGGTATCAAAGACCCATATGGCACTGAAAATGAAAGCTGGACAGATCATTCTTCCTAGGCCATAGTGCAAGGAAAAACATCTAGATTTTATTTGTGTTGGGCTTAAAAACATCACAGATTCATTATTACTCTGCTATATATTCATATTTAAGCAAGAAGAAAAGCTAAGAGCAATTATTTTGAAAAACTAAAGAGATCCCTCATTACCTAGCATATGCATTTCACTCAGTGAAGACTGAGAAACCTCAAAGACTAATCTCTCATTAATACATGAGATGTTCACAGAATGTCTGCCAGAACTGGGAAGTCAAGTTTAGATGGAAACTTGGCATGGAGTTACTGGCTTGTCCCTTTGAGGGTTGGGAAGGAAAGGAAAAGAAAAAACAGTGAATAAAACCCTGTTTGCATGCTTGTATGCATGTACATATGAGAAGATTTTTTAACTTCATTTTCTCATTAAAGTAAAGAACAGTGAAACTGTAAAGATTCCATGTGTGTTCTTATAAACTGTGCTTTTCACACATCTTTTGTTAGACACATGGAATGTTAACTGAAAGGGCTTATCTTAAAAATCAGCAGGGTAGTTGGAATGCAATTTTACAAAACCTGGCCATCTTTCAACAAGAGTGGGTGGATTTTCAATGCAGCAAATGTTTGTGTATTAAAAAGTATTTGCCATGGTGACAAAGCTTGGAGAAACATCCCATTAGCCACAGACGGGAAGCCGTTGCAGATTGTTCTGATTATCCATGCCCAAAACTTAGTCTGGCTCTGTTTATACGGCATTTCCGATAAAAAAAAAATAATTCAACATACCCCTAAAACCTGAGCAAACTGTTTGCACTTACTTACACATGCCTTGTGCTGTGTTTTCTGGCTCAGATTCAACACATGATTAGATTCTTACTTTCCTGGAACTAAAAACATGTGCTTACAGCTAAGCATATGCTTAAATATTCTGTTGCACTGGGACCTAAGAGGATGTTCCTATATTCATGGTACAGCCAGGACATCTTGTGAAACAAATAGGAATTTTAGACTAAGACCTCTAATCTATAGCTCAGTAAAGAGATGAGTAGAACAAGTTGATAAGGGTTTGTGGTGAGATGAGGGATTGTATGAGGGAGCACAGGAAAGCATCTGGGCATACTTTGCATGTGCCTGCCCAAAAATCCTGTCTGCGTGAATCTAGGACAGCTGCATTAATCATGGTCCCAAGATGCTGTTATTAAGAACTGGTGTATTATATTATTGTGATTTTGGTTTAGAAACCTGGAACAAATAAGACATTTAGTTGCTAGGGCACTGCCATTTTCTCATTATTCTTACAACATAGCTCTTTTCTCCATGCAATATGACACTTTTGAGACCAGCAATTTGGGATATTAGAATACTGTATCTCACTGAAAAGTTAGGAGTCTCCCTCAGTAGAAACATGAAGTTCTAATTTCTGCTCCTCTTGAATACTAAGCATGTGCTTCTTTGGAATAGTAAGCAAGCAATGTGGAGCCTGCAGAAGTTAGAATGTCACCTGCCATGGTGAAAGGAAAGAAAAATCACCGTGTCAAATGGTATCTCCTGGAAAATGCTCAATTCTAGCTGTAATTAATAGGTGCAAGCAAGAGTGGTAAGAGTAGCTCTGTAAAGTGCATGTGGGATCATTAGAGATGCGAGGGGAAAAAATTACAGATCAAATCCAATCTGGAATACATATAAGTGCCCAAGTCAGATGCGAACTCATAGATTTGATACCTCTGGCTCATGTGTAATAATCAGATACGGATTAAAACATTCCAACAGAAGTGTGAAAACTTAGCAGCAAAATGTCTTTAAACACAGTAATAACTGTATTAAGCCCTGTCCCTTGAAATACAACACAATGGTCATTTTTTATATCATATATACCTTGGTTCTTCTGCAAATATTTCTACAGAAATTAGACTAAGTAATGGACTTATATAGTTGAAAGTGTGTGGGCCTCCTCTTTTATTCATTTTGTAACATTCTCACAAGGCATAACATGGGAAGCTTAAAACAGACTCATTTTACTCCTATTTTCATTAACAATGTTTATAGGCAAATGATCTTTTATGTACTGGAATGAATGACTATGCTATAAAACTAAATATCCTACAGAACACTGCTTTGAAGTTATACTTGGCTGCCCAAGGTAGATGACAGACAGTGTCAGGAAAAGGGATAAAAAAGCTTAAAGGTCATAGTAAGGTCAAAACAAATAGGACACAGCAAATTAATCCTTATCATCTGACCAGTGTGGAGCAAGAAAAGGGCAGTGTTCAAGCTCAAATCTGCTAAAATTTAGTGAAAAGGTATAAAACAATTAGCTGTGACACTGACTTCTTTCTTCTCTTCAGTTGCTGTACATTCAAGTTCCTCTGGAGGATAAAAATAAATACAATTTTAAAATATTCTAGTTAATGACCCAGGCATCCAAAAAAAGGTCTTTTTCATCACAGATAAGCTCAGTTTGTCATTGTTCACTCCAGTGCAAGTTCTGTCTGAGTAAAAGACACAGTTTGAAGAACAATTGAAAATATTCTGTCTTTTCAGTGATAATTTCATAGAAATGATTACTTCTTTTTCAAATTTGGTTCAAAACTCTGCCATGCTAAGAATGAAATCAATATGACCACAATTATCATTTGCTTTTAATACGAAAAAAATTCAAGAGATTATTAGCTTTTCAGAACTCTTTTTCCTTACAACTGATAAAATGTTCCTACTATTCAAAGACTATAATTTGTAATCAAAATGTACAGTAAATTCTTCATGGAGTTTTGAACAAATCTATTAGACTTTTTATCAGAGTATAAGCATACCTAGACACTATTTTGTAACCTTGTATGACCATCTGTACTTGCTGTTATCAATGTACTTAGATGTACAAAGTTAAGAACATGCATTCCCTAGATTACATAAGTGATGCTCTTTATAAACAGCATAAAGGAAATATTCCTAAAAATACTCGTACTTAAGCTAAAACTACTTAAATTGAAACTGCAAGTTGACAGGGCTTTAAAGGTCTCTGGAAGTGGATGGAATTTTCATCAGAGTCCTCCTTTCTGACCATGACATCTTTTAGTGCTCTCCCTGACTTCCTTTTTTGATCATGCCAATTAGCCGCGCTAGAAAGATAAATTACTTTTTTTCATAACTTCCATCTCTCCTAGGTCTGTGGGAGGAAGGCAGGAATAAGTCTAACTAAGCTGGAATGGAAAAGAGCTCTGCATAAAGCTGCTCATAGCTAAGAGCCCTTCATTATCAGAGCTGACTCTGCTGACACTGGGCCCCTCCTCTGCCCTCAGCCTCAGATGCTGTGTTGCACGCAACCTCCTTCAAACTGTCCATGCCTCTTCTCTCATTTTTCCTTTGCTTCCTTTCAAGCAGCCCACTCAATTCATGAACAACTGTTCTCAATCATTTTCTTATCTGAGGAATATCTGTCTTAGGAATGATTCAATGGCAGGGCTACAACTCTTTATGCATCTTCTAATGTCCACGTAACAGAATATAATACTCAAAATCTCTTCTATGCTGAAGAGGTACAAAAGGAACTTCTCAAATTATTAATTACCAAAGCCTTCATTAAGATTAACCTGAAGTGATTACCTGGTGATCTCCTGAGACATGCCAAAGTCTGTCAGAACCAACCTGCAGGCCCTGACATCTGGAAGAGTTTGCATGCTTTCAAACTTGTTTCTACCACGCCTGCTGCTACTGGCTGCAAAGTCCTGAGTGAGACAGAAGTCTATTTGGGACCAGTGGGACATCCCAGGTTATTTAGCTGAACTGGGCCAGCTAGAAGCCCAGTAAATGGAAGAGCAGATATATGTAGTCCATATTCTGAAGAGAACTACAAATATAATATTGGGGTAAGGATGCATAACTAAGAGACATTACAAGAAAAAAGGCATTTATGTAGTAAACATATAAATCGCCAGTGTGATCATTTTACTTATGTGCTGTAACTCTTCCTGCCCAACACAGAATTCCAGGATAATGTAACTATGCTTTTTGCTAATGTATTTCCTAAGGCTTGCAGATATCCCATGAATGAAGATAATTTACACTATTAGATTACATATTCCTGTAATACAAATTATCAAATGAAATCTACAGCAAATATCCCTCTATTGGATATGGAGCAGACTAGGTCAAGCGTTTAAGTAAATGTGAAGGCAGATTACCTTTGGGAAAAAAAAAAAATCCCCAAAACATGCCAATTCAATAAAATCAGAAATACTGCATTAAGATTATAGTATTCCAAAGTGATTTTAGAACTTCATGTGTTTTCTGAGAAGAACTTTACATTTATCATATCTCTGTGATAGTTTATATATGCCAAAGAAAAACTTAACGTAAGAGGTTGCATACCAGGAAGTGGTAACTTGTGGTGTCACATTCAGTATATAGAGTTTAAATATTTAGGTGCAAAAGTAATTTAGCTATAAGCCAGTTTCCTGTTTTAAACCAGATGCTGTTGCATAAGCTAAAAATATTTAAGAAAATGTCTAGAATTTTAAGGGATTTAGTTTGTAAATGTCCTCTGTACATAGTGTCAAAGGACAATCCTGTGGACTTGAAAAAGCAATTGTCTAGTCTTGTGTGTGCCTCAGCCTTGATGCTGAGATATAGAACTCATTTCTGTGCATGTGCACAGTGGCACTTTAAATACAAAGAATAATTTGCATTTACAATAGTTACATTTTCCTGAAAACCATTATATTTCTACTTCCCCCTTGGAAAGCTTGGGGTGGTTTTTGTTTTGTTGTTGTTGGTTGGTTGGGTTTTTTGTTTATGTGTGTGTGAGTTTAAATTATAAACAAGAAGGAAAGAAGAATGAGAAGCAGCAAGATATTTAATCAATTATTACAACGTTCCTTGCAGCTCTCAGCTCTTGGCAGGTACTGTAGTAAAGTATAAAAATAGAGTTAATCATGAGCATGAAATGGGAATGTTTTTAGAAGGCTGGAGTTTGCTCTATGATATTAAATTGGAAGAGGTTAAAGCTCCTCCTAGAAAATACGGGCCTAATTTCGAATACACAGAATGTAGCCTTAACAATCAATTAAAATAATGCAAAATCTGTCACTAAACAAAATTAAAACCAGTTTTTTCCAGCCTTCTGTATTTCAGTACGTCCCTTGAATTGGGACAAAAATCTCTTAAAATCAAAACAACTGTGAGGTAGGGCACAACTCAAATCTGCAAGCCATCTACAATAAAAAAAAGCTACTCCATTTCACATAGCTGTGTACAGACTCTGATGATATTTCCTTTCAACTACAATTAACTGCAAAGGGTGTTAAGAGAGACAACAAGCTGCAACAAGGAAATGTGTACCATGTGGTAATATGACACTATGATATCAAGTCACTGCCTTATCAGCTACTTCTCCCTTTTTCCCCTCTCAAACACAAGCATTTGACGCTTAAAACTTTGTATTCTTCACATTCTACTGCTAGGCTCGGAACTATCCATTTTTAACAGGAAACTCTAATACACTCCTCACTTGCCATCCATACAACCACAGGCAATAGGGTGCTCTGCATACTGTGCTACTGGGAGAAAATAAAGCACTGGCTTGCCCTGGCCTGTACCACAAGGTTTTCTCATACCTTACCAGCATATCTCAAATCCATATTCATACACCTGTAATCCTGGGAGACCTACAATTGTTCCCTTCATAAGTGTCACACAGACCTCCCACTCGAGGGAAGGAAGTAGGAGTGCAGTTCAGTTTGATCCTAGTGTATTTGTAAATTTTTCCTGAAATTAGATGTTGTTTCTGGTACACATTTAGAGCTACAGTATGCACTGGCCAGCTGTCAGCCCACTAACATTTCCCACCACTGCCATACCCAGCCAGCTGACGTGCTGAAACCAAACTGGTTTGCAATTCACCAACTGTGCCTGAAGACAGGAGTGCAGTCTCGTCCCTTTGATGCTGATGTTAGTTCCTCTGAAAGTTTGCTCTGACATGGAAGATGGAATAGGTTGCTCACAAAGTTTCATGTCAAAGCTCTGCAGCCACTTCTAGCCATCCTGTAGGTGCATAGAATGGGATGTCTGTTATCAACACAACAGTTCAGGCTGACAGAAATCAAGCGACCTTTGTGTCCTCCCATCTTTTGCAACCAGTCACATCTCCATACCATAAGTATCTCTAAACAACTCACTGAATGTCTACTCTGTTGTATAAACAACTCCTTTGAAAGCAGGAGCAATTAATTAAAAGGATCTGAAGCTTTCTCCTTCATTAGACTGAAGAAAGAAGGTGCAGCATAACATCTGCTCCAAAAAAGTGTGTTGACAAGCTAATCCACTTCTGCACATGCTTGTTTAGGTTGACAAGCTCTCTTTTGAATTAATTCTTAAGGATACTCCACTTGACAAAATGCTAAGAAAATCCCAGAAATCCTTGAGCCCAATATGCCCTTTTTCAGTACCTATGGAGGTGGGGAGAGGGTTGCAATTTTTTTGCCTTTGTTTTTTCCATTATATTTGGGGCATGCAATACGTGGTGTTCAGCAACCTGAAGTCTTGGAAGCAAATTGAATAACATGCGCCTGCCAAGATACAGTACAGCATAGTGTTTATACATGTCATACAAATGTAATTTATATAATTGAACCAATAGAAGCTACTGTACACGGACAAGCCTTAGTAAGTTTTCTCTCCAGACATGGCCTTCCAAATGCACATGACAGCAAGGAGAGCTCCTATGTTTATGGTACATAGAGCTTACTAGAGTTCAACGACAGAGCAGAACAGCTGTAGTACTTTTTATTCAACTACTTTACTATTTAACTCTCCACACTGAAATGGAAGGTACAATATACACAAGACCCAAAGATAGCAGTTCATATATAATTAAATTCTAAAACATTTTGAGACAGTATTTTACTTTAAAAAATATTTGTATTATTCACAGTGTGTGGAAGATTCATGAGATCATATTATTTCCTAGTACTATGCAAGGAAAAAATCCTTTCAAACAAAATAAGCAACAATATTTTTCTCCTAAAATTAAACATTATAATTATTCACTTTTACAAATAGGATACCAAAGCATGGAGGGATTCAGTCAGCTGCGCAAAATCACTGAGAAAATCTGAAGATTCCTAAACTATGATTTTGAGCCTGAGTAAAATGTTTTAATAACAATGACATCTTCTAGTTTTAAATATGTTGTGTCTTTTCAAACTAAGCACTCACATCACAGTGAAGAAAAGGCCTGGTCAGTAGCAGATGGAGTAGAAAGGAAAAGGGGATTATGTAGAGCAGCAGCATAAACATTTGCTTTAGTCTGAGCATATGGGTAGGAGTTTAGAAAGATTTTTCCACTCTAAGGCCATAATGAAGGTCATAAAACAGTAAAGCAGTACAGTTTTTCTTGATATTTCTGTGCTAAAATGCATTTTCCTTCCTTGGTCTATATCAGGGACTGTGGACTGTGATGTGGTCAGCAATAAGCCATGGCTGATGAGCATGCTGCCCACTGCAAAAACAGACTGCACAGGACTTCTCTAAGGAAATAAGCATATCCAGAGGGAGGAAAATAATGTGAAAATCTCACACACCAGATTTGTTTCTGTTTATAGACTATTTCCAAATTAAGAAATTCTTAGTGAAAATAAATCTTATCTTTATCTAAGAGATGGTGCTTCAGTACATACTGCTCCATGCCTTCTCACGTATAAGCAGAATTTAACAACGCTTCACCATGATAAGACTCTGTCTTGCACTTCAGTGGGTTTCTCAGCATTGAGCCTGCTTCTACAGAACCACTATTGAACAGCACAAATACTGAATCAACCACCAAAGATTGTTAGAAAGAAATATTTAGAGGCAGTGTTTTCATTTTGTTCTACAGCACTAAAGAAACATGGAAGCACTAATTTCTGCAGCATCCTTCAGTGTGATGCAATTTAAATTCATGGTGCTTTCTCTTGCAAGTGAGGGAAGATTTAATGACTAGATTGCAAGATTTTACAAGTTGCAATAAAAAGGATTTTTTTCCTGTCTTTTATTCAGGCAAAGGTCTATTAAACGTAGTGGTGAGTATACTTTTTTCTGAATAATGATAGCAATAGACATTTCCACTGACTGTACATTGCTTTTATGCATGTATTAATTTACAGTATCAAAAAGAACTAATACAAAATGAAATAGTATATAATGAAGTGATTAAATGCTTTGAAAAGGAATATGCATTTTAGTCATTATGTCAACAAGTCTCAATATATGCATTTGAAAATCAGAACATCATCATAGAATAGCAGTTTGATTTTAATTTAAATTATACTTCTCTTCATATATCTGACATTTAAATCTGTACCTACGTCAACTCAGATCTCAGTAAACTGTAGGCAACGTTTGTGAAGATATGGGTGAGAAGAAGAAGTGTATATACTAGCTACACTCACATGAAGCTATTTTTAAGTATATTGTAAATAACTAAAGAGAACATAACTGTTTATACTTGAATCAAGAACAAAAGAAATTTAGGAAGACTGTGGTATAATGAGATTGTGAATACATGTCAGAAAATTGCTTGAAAACTCTGGAAGATCAAAAAGATTTGATATGTGAAAGTAAAAGAGCAAAAATCAAACGATGTTATTGACAGTTAGGATTAAAAAATTAAAACAGAAGAAAAACATTGAGAAAAAGAAGCAAGTATGATTGATTAAAATAAATTGTGAGGTTATATTAGCTTTTAAATGTTTCCAGACAAATGACTTAGAGTATAGCCTTTAAATTACAACTATTGAAAAACATCCTTATATCAACTGATCTTTATATCACAGTGACAATTCCACCAACAAACATTAGGACTGTTACAAAATGGTACATTAATTTGTACCATGTATTGTACAGTTAACCCTCAAAAAATCTAAAAATGTTTTTCCAAAGACAAGTTATGAACACAGAGTCCAACAAGACCCTGTCAACATAGAAGTTAAACTACAACAGTCCCCCAATTTTTGTCTGGTTTGTAGCGCTCAGAACAACAGTATAAGAGTTGTGTTTACATCCATGATTCTCCTTTGTAGGTGGATAACTGGGAACACTCTATGTCCAACCATGCTGGATAGATTTGCAAGGAGAAATAACCGTATGTTGTGCAAGACAAAAACCTTAGAATGCTTTAAAAAGTCATCCTAAGAAAATAGCAGCTTTTTCTTGTAATTATATTCTCGGGGACTGGGGCAAATTTATCATGTGAAGAAAAATTTCCTTTTGTTCTTACTGAACATGATTTCAGGTTTGGTACCAAATACCTATGTCTAAGTCCTTAATTGGTAGTAAGAAAGACTTACAGAAGTGAAGTCCACACAAGAATACATAGAAGATTTGGGGATCTAATATCTAGGATTGGTGTCCTTTCAGGTATGCTATTGAATACACTATGGTTCTGAACAGGATAAGAAAAGTAGCTGTTTCAAGACCTTTTTTTAGGTACAGTTTGTTCCGGGGCAGAAATACTTGCTTGACTTCTAAAAACATACAAAGCAAACATCTGTATTGGATGAGGACTTCAGTCTTGTTCTCTTTTTATTTCTGCAGCCATTTGCTCTGGAAAGTTTGTCCTGCATTTATACAAAGATGATGGGATTTGGTTTTCTTATGCACATGAATTAAAATTCTAGAGATGCTGATATGGACGGACCTCTTTAAGAACACTGGCCTTATTAATTTTTTTGCGTGTTTGTTTGTTTGGTTTGGTTTTTTGTTTTTTAAACTGAAATATCTTCACTTTCCATTGGCTCACTCAGCCTTTTTAAAGATAATGATTTCAATTATTTGCACATTCAACAAGTGAGACTTTTAGATATCATAGACAAAGGGCTTAGAATCTTTTTGGTCACTACCCTTATGAATAGGATGTGAAATTCCTAAGGTACGACAATCATTAGAGAAATCAGCAACTTGAAGAGGTCAGATCTGACCACTACCTTTTGAAAACTCAAGGGCTTAAAGCTTTCCAGGCATTTTCAGAGAATAATCATGCTTCAATGAAACCTGGCTATTTATGGTAAGTAAAACTATAGTACCACATTTGTCAGTGCTGTGTGCCATGAAAATATGGTCTCATGTCAAGGCAGAGAATGCTACAAGAAATGCACTCAATAGCTTCAGCTCTCTCAAATCATCTCAAAAAGCAGGTTTCTGTGCTGTCTCAAGTTCTGTACAACCTGCCTGCTGGTAAGATATAAAGGCAATTGGTCAGCTTCACTCAATCAGAAATTGTTAGCTGAGATAATGCTCATGTAAATATTTCTGTGTCATTGTTAGTTCAGCAGATCTAAGATACTTTAGCTCTCCAAGTTCAATAGTTTAGGTTGAAAAATTTTTTGGGCTATAAGGTCTAAATGTGCGACACTAAACAGTCCAACACTAACCAGCCAGACTGAGTGTTTTAAAATGTTTTTAAAGTGATGTGTTTCGGAAGTGCCTGGATAGTAAGGGTCAGGTAGATATGAAAATCTGTTCAGAATATGCAGCAGCACTTTACTTCCCATTTAAATCTTTCTCAAAATTAAACAGAGTTTGGGCACTTTTAAAAACACAGCATAGTCAATTTTGTCTATTTAGTGACCACTGAGTTCAGCAGACAGATTACTACTATCTTCAGCAGAATGTTTCTCTGGGGTTTTTGTAACCTTTACGCAAAGATTTTAAGACAAAACTCATGAAATTTTCTGAAACTTGCAGGGAAAATGATGTGTCTATTTTAATTCAAGAACAAGTCAAGAAATGGATTATAAAAGACTCTGAAATAGCTGATCTGTTGAACCAGCTCAGTGAGAAGCTGAGTATTTCCTTTAACTACTTTAGTATAAAGCTGAGTTTTCATTCACTTAAGCTTACATGGTCCATCCTTCAGAAAGTTACTCTCTTTGGTTTTTCTTAGATGTAATCAGAACTGCTCTGTGTTTCCCTAATTACAAACATATTTCTTTCTCCATGCAATATCCCTAAGTATGCAGCAACCATTGTCTCGCCAAAGCTTTCTGGCATTTTTATTCCATTTGGATTCCAAATGTACATTTTTCTGTGAGAAAAGCTGTAGGAAAGACTGTAAACAGGATAATTATGTAGCAATACAGTTTTAAATGCAACTTTTACTTGCATAATAGTTTGAATGTATGTTTTTTTACTTCCTAGTGTGTTGTGGAGACACAATGCTATTGTTCCTGAAGCACAGATGTGTTTTCATTAATGTAAATTTTAATGATTCTGTAAGATTTTAAACAGAAAGTATGAGGAAGATCAAAAGATGTGCAGAATGTTACAAAAATTACTTACAATCACTATAATGGTCTATCACTGTAATCTCTAATCTGTGTCAATTTTGTGTGGCCTCCTTTATCTCACCCTGTGGAATAACGCTGAAAAGGAGCCAACCAATCAAAAACCCCATAAGGAATATAGCTTAGTTTTCTTTGTCCTTTACACATGCCAGAAGCACCTCATGTTAGAAAGTTTTTTTTAGAGTTTTGGAAAACACTAATAAAAATATTTTTTGAGAGGTGAGTTGAATGGGAACTCAAAAGGTGTCAACAGAATTGGACATTCAGAATTAAAATCTCCAGTGACATGCTAGAACAGAGGAGATTTTTTTTGACACAAATTTCCTGGGAGAATTTTGTAGTCTTAGAATCATAGAATATTTTGGGTTGGAAGGGACATTTACAGGTCATCTATTTCAACCTCCTTCAATGAATGGGGACATCTTCAAGCAGATTAGGTTGCTCAGAGCCTCATCTAACCTGGCCTTGGATGCATTGAGGGATGGGCCATGTATCACCTCTCTGGCCTACCTGCATCAGTATTTTATCACCCTCATTGTAAAAACCTGGTTCCTTATATCTAATCTGATTCAAGTCTCTTTTAGCTTAAACCCATTACCTCTTGTCCTGTTGCAACAGGTCTTGCTGAAATTTTTTTCTCCAGCTTTCTTGGAGGCCCCTTTTGGGTACTAGGAGGCTGCAGTGAGGCCTCCATGGAGCCTTCTCCAGGCTGAGCACCCTCAGCTCTCTCAGTCAGTCTCACAGGACAGGCTCTCCAGCCATCTGATCACCTTCATGCCTCTTCTCTGGACTCACTCCAACAATTCCACGTTCTTCCTGTGCTGGAGACCCCAGAGCTGCATGCAGTGCTCAAGGTGGGTCTCACCAGAGCGGGACAGAGCGTCAGAATCGCCTCCCTGGCCCTGCTGCACACACTGCTTTTGGTCCAACCCAAGATAAACTTGGCTTTCTGGGCTGCAAGTGCACATTGCCAGCTCATGTCCAATCTTTAATCCACCAGTACCCTCAAGTCCTTCTCGGCAGGGCTACTCTCAATATCTTTATCCCCCAGCCTGTACTCACAGCGCGGGTTGCCCAGACCCAAGTGCAGCACCAGCAGAACTTCACAATATTCCCATGGGCCCATTACTTGAGCTTGTCCAGGTCTCTCTGGATGACATCCCACCCTTCAGGTGTGTTAACAATACCACTCAGCATGGTGCCATCTGCAAATTTGTTGAGGGCGCAATCTCAAAAGAGTCCTCAAGAGACCGTAAATGAAAGTTAGTGGAAAAGCAGTTGGAAGCTTCCATGTTTTAGTCTTCTTTTGGAATTTATTAAAATATGGATTCACAGAAAAAGAAGAAATCTTGATCATCGCATGAACCATTGCTCATAGAATAAAAGTTATGGTTTTCATTTGGGTATCATTTCAAACAATTCTCATTTATCTATTAATTAGAGACATTAACTTGTGTGAGATTCTCACTATCTATTTGGAAGGAAAAATACCATAAAACACACTTTGTATTTCCATTGTTCAAAGGTTTAAACCCTTTAAAAGTGCCAGATCGAATTGTGAAATAATACTCTTTCAAAATATTTAGGCTGTTGACTAAACTTATATCAAGTAACATTCACTTTCAACAGCAAAATTTGAGACAGGATTGTATCCTTTCCTGGTTCTCAACAAAGAACTTCAGGTGAAAAACTGTGAACAAAGTAGTTCCTCCTTACAGGTCATGGAATGAAAATGCAGGTGGTTTTGAGTAAAATTTGTCATGTTTTCTGCTGTTCTGTTGCCTGACCAATTGTCCTTGGAGCTGTGCTGCTACCCACTAATATACATCTTCCTTTTTTTCAAGTGGGTAAATGGCCTTTGCTTTTGAAGTGAAATTATCTGAATTACATTCCAACCCCAGGCATTAAGTGTCTGGAAGCTCTGGTGTATAACATAATGATTAATACTACATTACTGGATGGGCCTTGTGTTAACTAAAAATTGAATGACTCTTGAAGGATCAAATTAATACTCTCTTTTTCCCATTAAAGCATTCTCCAAGAGTAGTGATTAGTTAGTTTACTTTTCCCTACACAAACCATGATTACAGACAAAGTTACCAGTTTCTTCTTTTGGCAAATTTGGGTTTGCTTATAGGTTAGCTACTACTTGCATCTTGTCAGAGAAAAATGCACACAACTGAGTCTCATGTTGCCCAAACTAATTGGTTATGCATAGATTTACAGCTTTAAAATTAATTTAGGTATTTATATATTCCTATTAAATTACCCATCAGTAAATGGCAGTCATTGCCCATCAGTAAATGAATTGTTCAAATCAGCATTAGAAGAAAGTTATATTAACAAGAGGTAGAACACTTACTAATAACTGATCATATTAATATACAATTTTAAAGCGCATTCATTCACCTTTCTATAAATTATGTATGGTGACTAAGAGATCTCATACTTCTTTTTGTCTTCAACTTGAAAGAAGATAAATAGAATATCTAACCTCCTAGAGAAAAAAAAATTAAAATATATTTATCTTGTTTTATCTGAGACATTAAATGTTGAAATACTGCAGGGAGAAATGTTGTTTTATGTAGAAAAATATATAGGAATTTTGCTCAAAACCACCTGCATTTTCATTCCATGACCTGTAAGGAGGAACTACTCCGTTCACAGTTTTTCACCTAAAACTCTTTGTTGAGAACCAGGAAAGGATACAATCCTGTCTCAAATTTTGCTGTTACTCCAACGGTACATGTATAAATTTTGCAAGGATATTTTTCAAGCATTATTCAAATGTATTCTGTTGGTATGTGTTAGTCAACATTCCCCAGAGAGGCAGACACAGGAATGAAGGCTTGCCTTGATAGGCACAGCTACTGGGCAGAGATGGCCATGAGAGCCGAATTTTAAAGATGAACCTAGAAAAAAACTATATACTAATTCTGTCACACTAGATGAACTTTTCCTCAGCAGTTTTCTATAAACATGAGTTCTTGTGTCACAGTTAATTGGGAGGCAGTTGGAGGGAAAGAATCAAGTGGAAACACAACGTGAATACAAAAGAAACCATCAAACAATGCTCTATACAGGTGAAATATAAAAGTACCACCCATATTCAGTCCAATGGATTTTACATGGCTTTTCCATAACAGAAACAGAAGCAACTCTTTAAATGCCACAAAGTATATGAAATACAATACAACGTTTGCCAACACTTAGTATAAGTGTTTTTGCATTTTAAATGCTGTAGTCAATGTGCAAGCCTTGCAAAACAGTTTACAGAGCCTTTCCAAAACTTATCATCACTTACATATCTGTTCAAATGTTCTCTTAAATTGCAGGTATTTAAATAATACTTTTCAGAGGAGTTGCTTTAGTAAGCTGGAGAATGGAAAACTCAAGAGATCCTGATTTCCAGTTCCTTCGTCTGTCTCCCAGCATCACAATCACAAATAATAAGGGCAATCAAAAAAAAAGCATTCTAAACATTACAAGAACATACATCTTAAGATCAATGGTTAAAACAAACACAGAGTACAAAAAATTTCAGTTGTTAAATTGAGTGTATGAAATGCTATATCAAAACAGATTGAGTTTTATAGACATAGTTACTTTTCAAACAGAGAGAGGCAGCCATTTAAGTGTCTTTCTTTACAATCAGAATTTCCATTTCAAATCAATTTTTTATATCTCTTTAATACTTCAATGTGTAACTTGGCAACATTGACACATAGATTACCTTTCCCAATTTGCATAATCTGCAGTACAAATACCTGTCCAAAGCAATAACATTTTGTAACAGTATACAAACTCTCTTAACACAAAGATAACTTAGTATGTTAGCTGCACGGAGAGGATTCATGTATTGAATGAACAGAGGTTGTTCTCAACTGGGGGTTAATTGCACTGTGTATGAAGCCTAAGGAACCTGAAGCATGAAAAGATAACATCATCTTTAGAATTCCTACAGACCTATTGAATGTACAGTTACACATTTTCAGTGAACATAGTAAGTTTCAGAGCTTATCAAGTTTTCGGTTTTCTCAGTGATACTGAGAGACCTTTGTGTATTCAAGTTTAATGCAATCAGATGAATTAGAAGTACATAGAATGATTGCTTAATATTTGCAAATATTTGAACTTCTCTTACTTGAACATATTTAAACTGCTTTTTAGTTTAGTCTGCTTTTCAGGTGTGGACTGATTTTTTCGGGTGTGGATGCTTCAGGGAATGTCAAGTGTCTTCATAAGAATGATGCTTTTCTTGTTGCGCTTGAATCTTTTGTTTGCTAAGTTGTCTTTGAGGCAGTACTGGCAAGTGAACACATTCTTTGCCCTGACCCAGAAAAGACTTATGAACACAGTTAGGTTTATGTACTGTGAGTGGCCTCATTGACTGATGATTTAGTGCAATGTTTCATGGACTTTTTTTTTACTTTAAGTCGCTTGAGAGGATGTAATAATACAAAACTGGCTTACCATAACTTTCTGCTTCGAAAAGAACAGAAGCAAAAATATATGCACTTAAAACTCATACAGAGTTTATACTCTTTTGTGTAAAATTAGAAATACTTATTATTAAAACAACTGAAGTAAGCACAAAATAATAAATAAATAATACATGCATCTTGTACTCTAGAAAATACAGTGTTTTGGCATCTGTAATTTATATTCATATATCCTGAGTGTAGGTACACTGCCATTTCTAGGTTATCCTTTGAAGAAGGAATTATAAAAATGTCTGGCTAAAACAAGACCCAGAGGATATTGCTCATATGAGGCAGAATGATAACTAAGTGGAATTTCATGTTCATTTTCTACAAAGCATGTAAACCCCACAGTACAAGCTTTCGGTAACTATGTGGGAAACGGTTAGTCCCTCTCCAATCAATTCTCTACATGAAAGCAGATTACTCAGAGTTTTATAGGAAAAGAGTGAATGCTGAAGCATTGCCTGAAATGGCATGAGACATCATATTTCACAATAACACTCTGATAACAGAAAAGCCAACAGCCACAGATGATCCTGGCAGTCGTGTTACTGTGCCTTGAAGTCTGGTGGAGCTGGATTTGCCTCCATCCTGATAGAAATGATAATTCCATGGTAATAACTCTTCCCTTTCTAGCCAAAGTCTTTGTAAGCAGAACCAGACAATAACAACTCTTCACTGCAACACCTGCTTCCAAACATCCTTGATTGTCATGCTTCTGAAACATTATTTTTGTGTTCACTCTTGTCTAGAGTGGAAGAGTTGAGAAGGATCAAAAGTCTTCCTGTCTGGCTTAGCCTGGAGGATTCTTACTGCTCCATTTCCTGTACAGGATTCACTTAAATGCTTAATAACTATTGGCAAATTGGTCTGAAAATGGGGAGGGGGGCTGTTATGCTAAGTCCACAAGAGACTTCATTTCTACATAAATGAATAAAGAAAGATATTAGGGAGACCAAAGCAAGGGCAGCAAAGAGATGAAATTCTACTACAGTGGCATCACTATTATTGCAGTAATTTGACAGTATCCAGGAACTTATCAGGGCCTTGCACTGTGTGAATGAAATGTTTGTCCTTGAATAATGCATCACCACATTTGCAGTGTTTTTGTGAACAGGTCTTCCTGCCATCATTACTACCTTTTATTCTCTGCTTTGAGATGTAATTAATTTAAATTGCAAATGGAACATTTTTACACTGTTTAAATAAAAAGTACAAAAGATTTGATTCTTTTAGGTCCTATAACAGAAGGATAAAGAAAAAGTTTACCTGCAAACTAATACAGGAGAAAGCAACTGACTGAAAAAATTCTCTGCATAGCCCTTTTGTTATGAAAATAAGTCTATGGAATTAACAATGCCTGTAGGAAATTTATTGAGCAGATAATTCTTGCTTTTTACTGAATCCTCTCTCTTCCACAATACTTCTAGAATTTCCTCTAAAATGGGAGAAAACTGGAATTTAGAGACTGTCAAGTTGCTAGCATGGTTCCACTACTACAGATTAAGGTAACTGTAGGAGCAAAAGCACAGAGAATGGTACAAAATGAACAAATATGTGATTCAGTGAAGAGCAGAGTATGTATGGCCTGGAAATGGTAGACAATCAGACATTACATGGACCTAAATGACAAAGCATTTTCATCATGAAAGTAGTGTTGCACCATCTCATTCATCTGCTCCTTTCTTACTTTATCTTCATGTTATTCCTCTCTGATCTGCCATAAATGTAATTTAAACACCTTTAGTTTATCATCTAAGCACCAGTAGAGGTAGAGGGGAAGACGTAATGAATTAGCTGCATGATGCTAGGAAATAGCACAAGCATGCTAATTTAGAGATCACCGCACTTGTGAGTTATTTTCTGAGTCCGATGTCTGGTAAAGAGGATCTGACATCAAATGATTTTTAGGAGCAATTTATTAAAACCCATGAAAATCTGTCTCTTCTATTGGTGCATAGACAAGGTGCAACTTTTTTTGATGAAACAGATTTAGGATAGCTTGTACAAAATTATTTCTTTATTTTGGGATTCAAAATTTTCCTATTACCAGAAAGTATTGCATCTTTCAAAGATGAAAAACCAGGGCAAAACACAATAATAATGATAATAACAAATCATATTTTTGCATGTTCCAGAACTTAAAATATCAATATATCATTGAGAATTTTAGAAATTTCAATTTGATTCTATTATCTTCCTGCCACCAGATTCTCCATCACTCCCATGGCATGGTTCAGAGCAAACACCTTTCTTTACAACTTATGCTATTGCACCCATATGAAAAGAAATTCCACAGACTTCCAAACTCTGTAATTCAAAGATTTAGAGGTGGAGCAACAGAAATACACTTCAACAATCTAGCTTTCATTGCAGACACAATCTCAGAGATTTAAAGATTCCTTTCCTGTTTGGCTGTCTTTCATTAGGATCAGTTAGATGGTGTTTTCACTTTTGTCTCCACTTCCCAGTCAGCTACAGTACAAAATTCAAAGCAAACATATTGAAAAGTAGTTTTTACTTGTATAGACTAATGATGACTTTCTTCAATACAAATGAAATATTATTGTCACATACCATCAAATGTAGTTTAGTTTCTAACTTGAAATAACTTGACAGGCATCCAAAACAAGTAATCTTGTAACAATGAATAATTCAAAGTCCTCAAAATTTTCAAGATCTGTTTTTCGCCCTTGTTTTCCTTTATGTTGCTCACTTTAATTTTTGCCTTTATTTGCAAAAATCAAAAGCATGAAAATTGTCATTTAGTACAATCCAGTTTTCAGTAAAATCACGCCATTGTATGATTAAAATACTTTTAAAGCTTTTTAAATAATTTAATGGACTCAAAATGTCTATATCAATAAAATCAACATTTTAGAGAGAAAATAATTCATTATTGCAAAATCTTTAGACTAGGTCTGTAAGAAACCTAAAGGAGATCTTCTGCAATAAAAGAGTAACCATGCACATTATTTTTTTTTTTTTTTACCTACAAAACATGACATATTATCTACTTTCTTCTTGCTTGCACTTACAAAAATGATTTCATAGAAGTTTCTGGGATTTATTTATGAGTTAGTAATCAGCTATATGAATAAGGACTGCAAAAAGTCAGCTCATAACATATAAAAGCAATATGGAGATCAGGTTACATTATGAAAGGTTTTACGCTTTCAAGATTTGGTGATTCAAAATGCTGCACAATCAAAAAGATCAAGAATATTTTGAACTCTTAAGGAACAACTTCATCCAGTGAAAAAGAAAATTTCAAAAGAGATACAAATGGTAAGTCAAATTTGTCAGATTATTAATGTAAAGCAGGTAAATTTAATTCTCTCAGGAGAATTGCTTTTGTTTTGAAGAAAACCATATATCTCTCCCTTTCAAAATGGCAGACTCAATCTACTTCCTGAATAAAATCTAGAATCTAAACATGGCAATGCCATTTACTAGATTTTTCAAGGAGAATTCTAATATGTACAGAAAAGCAACATCATTATTCAAGTTGACATGAACTCCCCAGATATCCTTTTTAATTAACCAGATAAAGCAGTGTAGGAGCAGTTTCATCCTGATGCCATAGCTCAGGATGAGCTTCTCAGTGATCTGATGTGACAAATTACTCACTAATTTTACCTTACACACACATTTAAAAGTATACTCTAAAAAGTCATAACCCCTTGAATGGAGAGGACACATAGTTTTGAAAAAAATTCTTGCAAAATCAAAAGTCAAGGTTCTGATAATCTGATAAGTAAAATATAACATAGACCAATTAAAATACTTGAATGTAGCTTACATATATCTCTGAAGAAGAAGGATCAGGACTCGGGCAAGATATTCCCAGTAAGACTTCTCGAAGGCTTTAAAATCGGAAACTGAACTTCAGTCTCTGTATTGCCCTCTGTGCTGACTTTAATATATTTGTTAAGGTATTGGTGACCATAAGAGCACAAGTGAACCATGACAACTGCCTTCATCCCCCAGAGACCAACAAAGTGTATGGCCATCCTTCCTCTTCCCTCCCTCCTTCTTCCTTTCTCTACATTTATAGGTGAGCCATTAGGAATGAGGAAGACATGAAATACCTTCATTGCCAACAAGATGAGATTAACATGTCTCCAGTAGAATAAATCAATTTCATGAAAAAAATGCCATTATACATTAATACTACCAAAACTGGAATGAACAGTGACTGGTTCAAACTGAAACTTCAGCAAGACTGTGTTAGTTTTGCTTGCCCTGGTTTTTGCTAGGTGGGGGGCGAGCCCAGAAAATGGGTCCTATGAACATGTCCAACAGAGCCAATCCCTGGTGGCTCTGAACTGATGGACACGCTGCTGGCCAAGGCTGAGCCAATTAGAGATGTTGGTTACGCATCTGTGAAAACATATTTAAGAAGAGACCAAGGTGGGGGGTGGGGCATGCACTTTTTTTGCCGGAGGAGGAGGAGGTGGTGAAAATATGTGAGGGGAAACAACAACAATGCAGACACCAAGGTCAGCGGAGAAGGCAGGGGAGGGGAAGGTCCAAACACCGGAGCCAAGAATCTTCTGTGGGCCATAGTGAGGACCATGGTGGAGCGGGATGTTCCCCTGCAGCCCATGGAGTCCACAGGGAATGTTAAAATTCACATGCAGCCTAGGCCGGAGCAGGTGAATGACTGGAGGAAGCCGTTGCCTAGCGGGAGTCTCAGTGCAGAAACAGGCTTTTACAGACTGAATTAAGTGCTCACGCTGATGCCTGAGAGAGACTGTGGTTCAGCAAAGAGGATAAAGCCTTGCTCCCGAAATGGAACAGCTGACTCAGAGGTCTGTAATCCATGGACGAAGACCCCACGCCGCAGCAGTTTTTGGAAAAAACTGTCTGCCCGTGGAGGAAACTCATGTGGGAGATTCGGGAAGACTGCCACGTGTTTTGGGACCTNGAGAAATGGCATTTTAAAAGGTTTTATTTCATTCCTCATTTACTTCTCTGATTCTGTTAACAATAAAAGTTTTCAGCATGTTTTATGCCCTGGTGCATATTTTTCTCCCAGTTTTTCCTTATCTCAACTCATGAGCCCTGGGTGTATTAATTTGTGAGTGCCTGGCATTTGGCCAGAGTCAAACCACAACAAAGACCTAAGTGAAATTGTGTGTTCTCTTACTGAAAGGATGGGCCCCTCCATTGTCAAATAAGCTTTGTCATTCAAAGCAACACAAGGGATCGCATTTGCTAAGTGCTAAATATTTAGATTTGAAAAGGAGTTTGAATGGTGAGAGAATGTCTTCTTATGTCTTCTTACAAAATAATCCATTTTTTCAGAGGAGTCATCTTACAACGACGCATCCAACACGTTCAAAGCAGACTAATGCTCGCTGGTAATTAAAATTAAATACAAAATCTCCACCTTATATTAAATAATTCAGCAGCTTATCACCTTACCAGGACACTTGAGAAAACAACACATGTATTATGGCATAACTTCACTGGCTTGCAGATCACATTTAGTTCCAGTTCAAGGTCATGAACCTACTCCTCAGTATATACACCTGTTTGATGCATGCATTGCTGACAGACTTCTGTTCTATTTCAGATTCAGAAAGACAACACTGTTCCACTGGCACAACACAATACTAGTTGTAATTTATAATCACTGATTATAACATAAATTTTGAGACATCATTCACAGACACATTCACCCTTTTACTTTCTTTCTCTGTTATTAACAAAAATACCCCCAAATCGTCAATAATGAAAACCAGTCAAACCAAGAGGGGATAAAGACTCTACTAAGACCATCTTGGCATCATTCTTCATTACTTAGCAAATTCTTTTCTATTCTAGAACATAATCCTTCAAAAACTAGACTGTCCAGGTAACATAAGTATACATGAATTTACACAAATAAGACTTAAGTTGAAAAACAGAACATGAATGAGAAACAGTTTTTGTATCATTTTTATCTTTAATATATAATTATTGACTATATACTAACTGAGAACACAGTTAACTTTCTAGAAAAGCAAATTCTCTAGACACTGGTATCACAACAGTGAGGAAAATGACTTGCTGTTTCTTGAGTGAACATGTGAATAGGACAGAGATTTTAGGAACAATTGTTCTCTCTGACTCCACTGCAATATCAAGGTGTGTTTACAACATGATATTAGGAAGTCATTCAGTCATTTTTGCTTCAGGATTGTTCGTTATATTATACTGAAGGTGTATATATACATATATCATATATATATGTGTGTGTGTATATATATATGTATATATATGAAGGTATTTTGCTACTTATTTTCATTTTATTTGTTTGTACTACCAGTGTGGCTATAAGAATTATTTTTATTCAGAAACTATTTTATTAATTGTCAGATTCTCCCTGGTGCTCAGCCCAGCATTCCTCCTCTGAATCTACAAAACATTAGTTTAAGGTAAACTAAGAACCAGGAATATATCCCAGCATATTTGTGCAAAGCTTCAGAGGAGTTAGAAAAGACCTATAGTCACTTGAAACTTAAAGCCTCTCATATAAGGTTTCAGGAATGACCATGATTTGATGCACAAAAACTGATGATTTTTTCTTTCAGTTGGAGCTAGGAAGTGCATATGAACACAAATTTTAAAACAGATCGGTTACAGTCTTTCTAAGCTTGGGTTTATATTTATTTCAAGCTCTAGTTTCCATATTTAGCCCAAATTTTGATTGGAATGTTGGGAATGTAAGCTCACCAGAGACAACTGAAACACGGAAGACCACAAAAGGTTGCCATTCCCATTTGCAGAATATTTCCCTCCTAATTTGCTGATTCCTGGAACCAGTACCAAAAATGCGAGCAAGCTCCTCAAGGGTGGGTAGGTTGTGCATCACTGCCATCTTCGGTACACAGGAGGAATCGCTGGTGTGACGGTCATTTAAATGAAACATGTTGAAATAACTCATTTAAATATAATCAGATGGTTGAAATTTGACAGCAGAATGGAACAGATTTTTCCACTGTTTGCAATGCTACAGAAATCAATAGACACAGCTTTTCTGTGCTGTATGCACATTTAAAAAAAAATATTTGGAGATTGAAAATCCTTGCACAATAAATAGGAAAATTAAAATATCTCATATCACATTGCCAAATGATGGGGTAATAGACACAAACATATTGTTCTGTAAAAAACTGCTTTAAGAAGAAAAAGTATGAATTGATTCATTTAGTCAAACAGTGCTCGAACAGATGGTGTGATTAACAACTAGTATGTTAGCCATCTCAGGAGCTTACAGAAAAAGTAAACAAATGCCTTTAAAACACATCACTTTATTCCCCAAAAGGTATTTTCATTTACTTAATAAAAAATGTGAAAATCTATACATTTATGATAGAGGTATGAATATTTGGAATATAGTAATCAGACATGTCTGGCAGTTAAAGTTGTTTAAATTCTGCTTTTTATTGCAGACTTGAAATCTTGCAAGTTTTGAGTTTCACCTGACTGGCTGAACTTTCACACTGATTACAATGCATCAATATATAGAGAAAAAGCTGGAGGAAATAAAATTAATCATTCAAACTTTAATCAGTGATCTAGTACAAATGAATCAGTATTGTATGAGAAATTGTTCAAAATAAGTCTGATTTTCATGTAAGAAATGTGTTGCAGAATTATTACAGGCCAAAGCTCTAAAAGCAGAATTAGGAGTGAGGTTACATATGCAGAGCAAATGCATGAATTTTTTTCACCACCAGCAGGAGATGGAGCCAAAAAAATATTGTCTTGTGCTGTGCTTTAACAATTCTCAGCTATTCATGACAGTATAAACAAGAGCAAGCTTTTGCTCACTCAGTTGGACTGGTCTTGGAAGAGTCTTTCTGCACTGTGTTTGTGAGAGGTGTCTTGGACGTTGCTATATATGACCTTTCTCTTTGGATTGGTTTTCAGTAAAGACTGTTTGAAATGGAATAAGAAAGGAAAAGAATTATACTAACAGCACTGAGGGATGATACTAACAGCATTGCACAGAATAGGAACAGAAATAGAATTTGTTCTCCTTATCATCTAGAAAATGCATCATATACACAGTTGTATTCCACAACAAACCAGGAGTTAGGTCACATCCAAAGGCCATAGGACCTTGCCAATGTGTTGCCAAGGCCAAGCAAGGCACTGCGCAATAAATCAAACTCAGAGCTGTGCTCATGACAGAGCTCTGCTTTGTATAAATCCTGAAGAATTTGTTACTGGTGCTGCATTTTACCTCAATCTACTGTAAATAAGTTCAACCTTAAAACATGGACAAAATATTTGAGATGAAAATTTATATATGGTTCATAAACTTTATCTTGCAGCAACATCTTTCCTTCAGTAATGAAGATTGGGTAGTCCACAGCTGAAAAGGGAAGTGGACAACATTCTTCTGATGTCTCAACTGTTCATCAAGACACCTCTTAGTTATATTATTTATTTATTCAGCTAGAAAAAGAGAATGTCAGTGTAATTAATACAGAAAGTAAGTCACTGCCAGTCAGTTCAGTTTATATAAATCTGTCAAAATCAGAGCCCATAAAAAAATTATTCTGCTAGCATAAAAAGATTTTTAAATTCTGAAGTAGTTACTAAAAGTGTATTTGCTTGTTTCTAATGTAACTGGCATGTGAGAGGGAGTCATATTATCAAAGCATTTGCAAAGACTTGTGTCTGGTAATATTGCCTAATTCTGGCAATGCATAGCTTAATTTAATATGTACTCTGCTGAAAAATGAGATCATTCTCTTGAGGTTTCCTTGTCTTCTCTCATGGTCTTTTCCTAACCTTTGCATCTGCCAGAAGATCTTGTTTCAGAAACAGTGATTCTGACGAAATCTTTGTTGTATATGAACAGGACTGAAAGTTTTTCAGAAACGACCAAGAGACAAAAAGTACAGATCAGTGCATTGGATTGAACTTTCATTGTTTTAATTGTTTTCATTTTCACAGATTAGTCGTAAAATAGCAACGTGTAGAAAACACAGTACTGACCAGGATGATGTTTCTGATTATGACTGAAATGAGAACTTGCTGCTGAGTGTTATAAAAGTGCTTGCCTAAATCTCTAAGTGCCCTCAGTAGTCTTAAGAATAAACTGTTAAATAACTGACATATCAAATGCAAAGCCCCACACAACAGTCGACTTTTACTGCTCCACCTTGCACATCAGTGACACGTAGAGATGAGGGAATAAAAAACTCCATTTCAATACATAAGCAACCAAATGCACAGTCATAGCTCAAGCAACATATGAAGAAATTAAATGTCAGAGATGTAAAGTACCCTACCAGCCTCTAACACCCTTAAGAAAATTGCCAGTTAGAATGTTCTCAGCAGATCACAACTGCAGTAGCTCAAGTAAGGAAATGAGCAGCAAATAATTTGCAACTTTACCTGTTAAAACACACGGAGCTGATCACTTGGTACAGGTCTAATACTCTGGTTCACGGGGCTAAAATGTAATACTTTTCACCCTAAGGTAGTCTCCAAACCTCTGTGATGCACCTGTACCTTACTTTAAAATGAATCATACAAATTGACACAACATCTATTCTTCTAAGAGTATAGCAGTACAAAAGTGAAAACATTGTGAACTTGTGGGTTTGGGCATTACTATAACTTTCTGTGGTTTTTAAAGGGGACGTGGGGGATGGGGCTGGGGCAGGAACTGACTGAGATTCACAGATTTTCATATATTTACCTACTAAGGAAATCCAGAAGACAGTTCATGTGCTCTTTTGTAAGATATGTTGAAACTAGATCATCTTCAAGGTCCCTTCCAACCCAAACCAAAACTGTTCTGTGATTCTATGATATTGGAAGAAAAGAAAGAAGGAAAGTTACAGAAATGAGAAGTAACAAAATTATTCATTTGAACTGTAATGAATCAAACTTTACCCTTGCTAGTCAGATCTTCCTGGGCTTTCTTTTAATCACTGAATAATTTAAAAACTCCCTTAGAAGTGATGCTCTTTCTCCTATTGTAGAGTTTGTCTCCCCTCAGTCTCTACATAGCAAAGCAAACATTATTATCCTACCAAGGGCTCCACACTTCGGTGAACTTTTTACTATTGGAATATTTGCTTCTTCTAGAACTCTCTATCTCCCTTTGCCAAAATAATTTTCCAGTTTTCCTTGTTATGAGACTTCAGAAGCATAATTGTGAGGCCTTGCCTCAGCTCCTTCATTTGGCAAAATAGGAAATAAAATTTTCATTTCTGAGAGTTGAAGCCATGTTCTGCAAAGTAAATACAATGCAGACTTCAAGTAGGTTTATGCAGTCATTCTCTACTCCTCTCGGACCACGACTTCTCCTGATTTTTTACTTTGATCCCAAATTCCTAACTTGCTTGCTGCCACCACGCTTTCCCTAAGTAACACCCAGATTTGCAATTATAGTACAGGTAGGACTGCCAAATGACCATGGAACCTAACCTTCCTCCTTAAGATTAATGTTCCTGTTGTACAAATTCTGAACCTCTGAATCTGAAGTGCACTTACAGCTTCCTGTTCCTACTTGCACTCCAGGCCTACATCTAAGTGTTTCACTGCATTGTGTAAATTCACTTCAAAATCTGAAGTGACATTTCATTTCTGCCGACAGAAAAGTTGACCAATAAGCTTTTAGTACCATTTTACAATAAAACAATTTTTAAAAGGGAAATGCTGGAAAAATTATCTCCTTTGCTTGGTGACTATAGTTTTTCTGGTTTTGACAATGAGCTAAATTTCATCTTTCTTTCCTCTTCCTTAGAAAAGTGAACTCTGTCTAAACAAACCCAAATTACTTTAAGATGAATGAAATGAAATAAAAGCAACAACCTTGCTTTCAACTGCAGCTCTTGAAGGAGGCTGGAGTCAGAACAATATTGCTATTGCAATTAAGAAGTGATTTCTTTGTCCTGGATTTCTATGTCTCTGTAGTTCACCACCAGTCTCATATGCAGTGTTTCCAATATCATGCAAGACCTTTTTGTTCTTGTATTTATGTAGGGGAGTCAGCAATGACTAAACAGTTTCTGCTAGCACAAACTTTGCCTGAGAAGCTGCTCAGTACAGGAATTTCCTGGGCCAAGCTGTGAGAGCAGAGGGACCTGCGTTACTGACCGGTTACTGCCTGCTCCATAGTGTAGAGTGTTACACTGCACTCCCAGTCCCCAAACCCCAATTCATCTCTCGCACCCACTGTATATCCTTTAAAGCAAGCTAAGAATAAAGCACATTTACTTTTTTCCCTTTGTCTTGCTTAATTTTCACAAAAAGTTTGATGTATATTGCATGCATGAAATGGAAGAGCTGAGAAATATCCCAAGAACACAAGTACTTGTCTCCTACCTTCCTCTCCCTTATATAAATCTAAAAGCCACTTGAAATTTAAAGACCATTTCCCCCTCAAAACAAAACAAAAAAGCAAAACACCAATTGTCATTTTAAATTAAAAATCTAACCCTGTATTATCCCCATGAGCCCAGCACAATCATGCCAGCTCCTTAGCACGAGTCAGCTGCAATCTGCAAAAGGAAAAACGATCCCTGATCTCCATTCTTAAGCTTGAACTTTCTTCCAAAGAGCTGTTGTTGCAAACAGACACCTGCAGACAAGTGTGTAAGCTTGAGTTCAGATTCTAACTTAGTGTGGGAAATAAGTCAGGCCGTTTGAGTACACACACCAGATCTCAGGTTTATCAAACTTCACAGGAATTACAACCAAATTATAGCCAGTTTTCCCTCATCTTCTTCGTCTTTATCTTGTGAGGCAATCTGGTTGAGTGATACTGCTAGTGTTTGGTGTTGAAATCAAGTTGATCTACTATTCTTTCAGGCTTCTGAGAAAAAAAAAAAAAAAACAAACAACAAAGCTGTAGGTACAAATTCAAGAACAGTTGCAATTGCAAAATCTGCTCACACAAAATTCAGGATCACAGATGACTTTCCATCAGCTAGAAGCCATACTAGAGTTCAGTGACTCCCACACAACAGAGCACAGCAGATCCTGCTCTGGAAGCAAAAGCAATGTATCTGCATCAGCATGGCACTGAGCTGCACCCAGGGCTTACTACTGAAAGTCAAAGATTTTACTGAAGTGCAAAATCATGCTAATGTAGCTGGTCAGTTTGTAGGCTGGTCAGCCCTAGTTCAGGGCTATCTGTACTGCATTTAATTGCAGAGTGCAGACATTCCCTAAGGAACCTGTCTTCTCTTTATTTTCAGACCTTTAAACTTACATCTTTGAACATAGCACCCACTGAATCATACAATGTGAAAAGCTGCCCTGTCTGATTATGCAGTCTCCAGGCAGGAAATTAGCATAATAACATTAAGTGAAATTTTTCTTAAGAGGATAGCGTTTTCAAGGAAACTTGGATTAGCTATCTGTATTGTGTACCTGTAGCTCCTGATGAAATAATGGAGAACCTGACAGTGAAACCACTGTTACACCTCCAATGATCAATAAAATAGATTGCCCAATGGCAAAAATTACTATACAGCATGATTGACACTTTACAAGAAATTCTGTCACCACTGTTATTGACCAAATGCTGCTTAAATGGCTAAAATAAGAGACAACTTTTATGAAGACATGGAGCATCTAAATTCTCAGATACAAAAGAGCATAATTATTATTCCAGAGGCATCAGAGCTTATTCTGAGGAAGACTGTGAAGACTGCTACTACTATTGAAAAAAGCAGTATGAAAAATACAAAAGGAGTGACCCATTATTTCAGAAAAATATTCTCACTATGTACACTGGCCTTCACATTAAAAGTAAAACCAAACTTCCCTGGAAATAAACCCAATCTAAAAATTATAAGTGATTGATTGCATCACTTCTAGGGCAACATCAGAATTAATCTGTGGGAGGAGGATACAAATCTCAAGTTAACTATCTATGGAAAGTTTGACATTCACATCAAACTAAGCAAAAGCTTTGGAATAAGCTAAATTTCAAAGTTAATGCCATAAAATTGTTGCTGCAAAACCAGCTCTTTGAAAATCATTGGAAAGCCAGCAGGATACCACTACTGCAACTTCCTGTAAGTGATTCAAGAAGGTTGTGTCTGCAACTTTGTACACCCTGGACACTTTTAAAACAGAATGGAAATGCTTCAGTGTCATTGTCTACACAGCTGTGAATACCAAGATGTCTTTGAATACATTGGACTTTATGCTTCAGAAACAAGTCTAAATCAACAAAAATGTAGGAGAAACAAAGAAATGAAAACCACTGTCTAGATATCCAACTTGGGTGACGCAAGGTGTTTTAGCAGAACCTGTCAGAGCAGACCCTGATGCAACTAAAGACCATGGCTCCCCATCAAATTGCAGCAGAAAATTTGCAGAATGGTTCTGCAGCTACTCCTGGGAATATCAAAGCTCTTTTGAGAGCAGACTCCTCCCCAGTATGTTCTCTGCCACTGTATGACTGGGATCTTTATAAAAAAGATTTTGTTTTCTCATCCTATTCTCCAGATTACACATGACTGGTTTCAAAAAAAGCATCTTAAGTTCTCCTGTCTTATCAGCTGGAAGAGAAGGAAGAAGACATTCAGTTTTGGCAGTTTTCCATACTTGCCATTCCCTCACATGGTAGCAGTCAAATGTGTTGCAATGGAATAATCTGCATCTATGTATTAACCAGTGGTGCAATTATTTTCTTAAAAGAGGCTGGAACAGGCTGTTTTCAATCCAAAACCATCTTTTTAAAGTACCTTAATCTAGGTAGAATTACAGTTTAAATATCTTCTACCAATATTGATAGCATTGCCTGTAACTGACAATCCTCCCTATCTCTAAATCTCTGTAGACATCACATTATAATGCTTCATTCTTGCCAACGTTTGCTCTTGCTACATTTTTTCAAGCTAGCAATCATCACACTCTGTTGGGATAAGAACCAAGGATATTTGATTTATTCAATAATTCATAAAGAAAAAAGTTCTAATCCAAAGCAAACTTTAGGTTTTCTATATTTACCCCTTAATCTCTCACTTACACTGGCAGGAAATAGGTATATTTTTGCCATCAGAAAACAGCAATGTCAAAGCAGAGCTCAGATGATACAGTTGGTGTCTTTACAATTGCTTTTATACTGCTGTTTTAAAAGTTGGCTGATCCATTGTTTGTATCATTGCTTTGATGCAGTGAATGATCAAGACCTTGCTGTTGCAGCCAAGGAATACACCCCACAGAAGTACACTGTCGTATTAGAACTGTGTCAATTTGCCCCCTGCCAGGGAGATGACCAAGCAGATTAAACTCTTCCATGGTATTTCACAATGGGCAAGTTATAAAGACCAAACCACTTTTGTTGTGCACTGCAGCTCATTAGGCACTTCAGAGATCTAAAAATATTTTTTTACAGCAGCTGTTATATTTTACATATTTTTTAAAAGAATTGTGTGTGTAAGTAACATAGTCAAATGAAAAACATATGTCCACAGTTAATAGTATACAAAAAGAGCACTATGTATATCACTGAGAAATGAATAACATAAGCTTCAGTTATTGGCTTAAATGAATACTTTACAATCATTTTCCCCCATAAAAGGTGTGAACTCTGAGGGAGGGGGGGAGTACTGCTGGGAATGGTGCCCTCTCTCATCTTAAAATGTGTGAGAATCCAAACAGATTATTTATATGCAGCTTCTTGTATTGATTACATTATGCTACATACTGTGCGATTCAATAGGACTCCTAAAAATATATTTTATAAAAGCTTATGGTTTGTACTGGCAGAATAGCAAAAGGTTCAGCTCTCACCATAATCTGAAGGCTCAGGATTTACATGCTAATTCTTGACAGCTCAGAAAGAAGGGTTTGCAGCACACACTAGCACACATGTATGTGGGGTTCTGTTCTGAAAGTCCTTTGCAAACCAAGACAAAATGCTGCCAAGATTTAAGTCTCTGATCTTCCAGAGATTGCAACTTTGCAAAACAAGAATTTAAATTATGAATAAAATGGACAAACAGGGATGACTAAGGAAAGGGAAGAATTTTTTCAGGTTTTGTGTGCCATCCTAATGATTTGCAGAACTAGTAGTGGCTTCATGGGATGGCAAACACTGGGTCCCTCATCTATGTAGAAAGGCCTCTCCACCCTATTTGTGCTGGTAGGGGGGAGGATCTTATCATTGTTTCAGTGAAAGACAGGAAGAATCACTAGAGGGCTCCCAAACTATTTAAAGGGACATTCTTCTTCCTGTAATGTGCATAGGATAACATGAGTTAAAGAAAAGACTTCAAGGATTCTCTTTTTACTTCTCTCGTTGGCTCAAATATTCTGTCTTTGTGTTCAAATTCACTCTTTCTGGAGGAGAGACTGCAAAAATCACTTTGAGGGTGATATAAAGTAGGAGGGGGGAAGCTTTCAGATAGATTTAACAACTGGAGGATTGGCACTGCTGTCATTGGCTGAGCAGAGAGACAGAAACGAGAAATGTGACAAGGAATCGAAGTTGGAAATGTAGCTGAAGGCTGAATTTATACAGCTTGCAAAGAAAGGACAACATTCTGTGGGATGGGACCACCATAATTTGGTAAACTGTCCTATTTCTAAGCCACTTTCCACCCACTAAACTCAAGCACCTTGGTTTTCTTCTGCAATTTTTGGGGAGTCAAGGCATCTCTAACAAATACACATTGGCTTGTACTTGCACATGTGTGTAGAAAAACACATATACTTGTATACACAGTCATATACAAAGTGGTCTTTAGGGAAGCCCACCAAGTGGTCTTTAAGGCCGCCACCATATTGTGGAAAGAACAGAAAATTACTGATTTTAAAAAGAATAATGTAAAATTTTCTCTTTACTAACACGGCCTGTCTCCTGTTCCATGCCAAGTCCTTTGGGCAGGAGAGACTTTGCTTCCTAAACAGAAACATCTCTTTCTCTGTGAATTGTGTTATCAGCAAGAAAACACAAGTAAGATTTCTTCCAATCCTCCAAATAACTAGTGCTTTCCCTTTTTCTGTGCCATGTTGAGGTTGCTGCAGTACAGGTTCTTTTCACTTGACTTACAAGAATTTTGCCCAAATTATCAGTTATTTTAAATGAAAGTTGAAAAACCACTTATATCTTTGTACTCTGCTGCCTGCTAAGAGAGAATAGTAAACAGCTTCCTGTAAAATAAAGAGAACATATAAGCTGTCTGTCTCCTGTACATGAGTTAACTGGGCATGAAGACTTTAATAGTTTTGACACATTCTATTATAATTTCAGCAGATGAGGTGAGAGAATTTAATTTTTGTCTATTACTACCTAACTCTCATTGTTTCAGACATATCCATTCTGGAAAGCTAATAGCCCTCGGAGAGTTTCGGCTTTCTGTGTCTGTGGTATTTTCAAAGGCTTGTTTCTCTAGGCTACAGTTTAGTGAAAGTCTTCCTTATCAGCAGTCCAGTTGCTTGACTTTTTTTTAACATCTCAAGTTGATTTCTAACTGGTAGGCTTTGACATCAATATTTATACAATTCCTTACAAGAAATTCTGAGTGGGGAAATGAAATCTGAAACTATCAAACTTCCGTTGCAGGGGAAAAACAGTATCAAAATAAGCAGACATCAGAAATCAATGAGCTGTTTAAAAGTCTAGAAATGAGATCGGAAAGCAGCAATTTTTTGTTTGACTCTGAGGTTGTTCCTTGTGCCTTTCTGCTTTCGGATGTTCTGTGGGCTTTTCTAAGTAACCATTTAAGAGGAATGAAACAGCACATATCAAGTTCAACAGTAATGAAGTGGTGCTGTAATGCATTGTATCTGGTCAATGATTCAGGAATGGAACAGTTAACACTATTAGTATTAAAGTAGTCATAATTATGTTTTGCAGTTAATGCTCCATTAAGATGAATGGGAAAATTCACACCTATCTTTGGTACCACTGTTTCAAGCTATCTAAATGCAGACTACCTGAGATAATTGCATTCTAATTTTCTTTTCCATTTCCTTGAAACTGTACAATATCCTCCATTCATTTTTTATCGGCTTGAAAACCATAATTTCACTATCTTTTTTCCAAGTTCTGCTGTTAGTATGTCCACTCCACCAAAGACAGGATGCCTGACCTGAAGCATAGGGGACATAGACTGTTGCCTACTACAGTGAGAGGATAAGGGGACAGGACAATGTTTTAACAGTTATTATTTGCTTTCAGGAATTGTTTATTTTTACAACTAGTATGCTAGTGAGAGTCATGCCTCTACTTTCCTTAGTATTCTACTGGAGAGTGAAGAAGTCAGCAGAGGTAAATAAAATATTCATCCAGTGCAGATAAAAACACGGAACTGTTTGCGGACACATCATGCCCTCTCCATCATTATGCACTCTTCAAATGTAGCCTGCTATCACATACACTATTTATTTCTGTGCTGCAGTATCTATTTTGATTGTAAACTACAAGTATCTTGGGGCATAGTTTTTTGTCCTTTTACACTAATGAAGGACACTGGTGATCTGGATAACAATGCTCTGTATTTAAGTATTTAGCTGCTTTATTCTCTTGATTTATAGCCTGTGTTTCTTTTGTGCATTCTTTAAATGCATTTATGTTCAAGATTTTTGGGATTGACCAGAAATAATTCTGTATTAGCTTGTGAATATTAATTCAGAATAAAACATTCTTACTCTGTAGTTCTTGCAGTTGTTACATCTTTGTGTCAATTGTCACTTGAGGTATTTGTCATCCAATTACAGTGTATCTCTATAACCTCTTGGTGATTTCAAGATCAGTTTCATTGCCACTGAAGAGGAAATTATTGACAATTCATAACCTGTTATAGTTCCTGCTCCACCTGCCATTTTCTAACTCCCTAGACTATTGTGAACTTAAAGAAGACTGCTTTTAAAAAATCTTTTACCATCTGCTGTATACTGCTTAATGCTTGATATCCCGTTAGGGCTTCTTGAACCAATTTTTGCAGTTTAGTTCTATTTGCATTTTCCAAGCTGAGCCAAAAGACAATTAGACAGCAGACAATTTGTTGAGTCTCAGTTCTTCCCTACTGAGATAGGGATGTAATGCTTAAGTATTCCAGGTAACCAGGGGGGGGGTTTCTTCTTTCTAGTCATTGTCTGCCATTGTTCAGGTCTTTTCTGCATGATTCTGACATTTTGAAAAACTGTATTTGTGCCATACTTAAAACTGAGTACCCATAATATTAATTCCTTTCTCTGTGAAACCATTCCACTGTTCTCTGAGACAAATGTGCTACTATTTACCGTAATTTTGCAACTACAAGGACTCTTTCCCCATAGTGCCAAGCTTATTTTCCATTGGATTTTGAATCTCAGACTAGAGACTCAATTCAATGTCATTGTATGAAGTTAAACAGTTGTTCCTACCACCCCCAGTTCATCCAAGCAATAATAGAACATATCTTGTACTGCACTCTCTTTCATTCCAAAATGTCCTGCTGGATACACATCACAACAGTCAAGACACCATAGGGATCTGATTCATAAGTGGGGATGGTTTAAGTTGAGGCAGTTTCAGTGTTTCGCACCCCTCTTTTTCTTGCTTCCCTTAGAGATTCCTACCCTGACTACAGAGCTGGCTCCGCTTCTCGCAAAGCAGTAGTTGAACTGCTAAAGTTTATTACACAAATGCCAAGTTCTTATTTGCAATTCTGTAGCTGTTACATCAGAGTCTGAACTGTTCCTGCAGTGTGGGTAGGGAACTACTGCAGCCATTCCAATATAAGATGTCCCATCCTTGATCATGACTCAGTCCATGCCTTTTCTGGTGAAGAAGAGTGTCAGCTAACACATTTCAACCAGCAAGAGAGCATAAATTTTCTCGAGGAAAGGCCACATAGATAAAGCAGAATTTGGCTTTTTACAGTACCTCATAAAGGATCACTGCTGAGTATACTGCATAGAATCTTTTGGCTTGGAAATTTGAAAACTGACTTGATTATACTAGGATTTGATTACTCAGTGCCAGAAAACTTAAAAAGCTCTGAGGCATACATAAATTAACAGGACATTATTCAGTTGAATATGAAGACACGACCTTCCATATTTTCTAATACTCACCTGTGGGTTTTCTACATGTGGATCGTCTATTTCACTTGAGTTCTGTTTGAGTGCAGTACTTTGACTCTTCATCATCTGAGACTGATTCTCCAGAGCCTTTACAGGAGTAGAGAACTACATACAAGAAAATACACTTTCTGGTATGATGCTTTCATTCCACACCATCCCAAACTGACAAACAATTACTGTAAGGTCAAGAACTAGTTTTCTTTCAGGGAACCCGTAGACCTTTGGATATACTGGTGTATGCATATGGTATATGCTCTACATTTTAGCACAAAGGTCAGTCTAGTCTATAAACATAAACCTATATAACATCTAAAAACAAGAGAAAGCAACCAAGAAAAAAATGCAGAAACCAACCAACTAAACAAATAAACAAACAAACAAAACCAACAACAATGAAGGGAAATAAAAAACAAAATAAATAAACTTACCATGGCAAATAATAAACCTTCCATGGCAAACCAGTAACCAAAAAATACAATGTTCTGGGAATGCTGTCAGGCTTGCAACTGGGAATATGAAAATTGTACCTTGTTTGCTCAGACTGAATTCAAGGAAGATTTTTATGTAATTACTGTAAATCAATGGGATTAAAAAAAAAAAATGTTATTCATATGGTAAACTTCACATCCTAATAGATATATGCCACTGAGACTCAGAATACTGGTTAGTCATTTTGTCTATAAGTGTATTACGTAGTTGAGAGCTGTATAAATAATGGAATTTTCAGATTGACCAACAAATCACATAACAAGAGATATAATTAATTTTGTGTTGTCCTAAACAATTTCAATTGTCCAAAACCAAGACATTTTGCTCCCTTTCAGGATTCTTCCATTTTTATATTTTTTAAAAAATAAAAAATAGACGATTTTTTAAGGGAAAACACTACGATCAAAAATGCATTTCTAAAGTTTTGAATATATTAAAAACCGCACTCAGTTTTCTCCCTTTCCTCTGCCTTTTCTCCAACTGATCTTTTTAAAATGAAATTGCTTATTCAATTCAAGTCAGATTTATGAACAATCTTGTCATCCCCAAAATCATCTCAATGAGCTGCATTCAGCCAGCTCCTCACCTGCTCTGAGCTGGGTTAGATTAAAATGCTGGAAGTCAGCTATAAATCTCAACCATTGCACAATGATGGAAATGTTTTTGGCAACTGGTGATAGTGTAGACATCGCCAATAAGTCCTTCAAACTGGACGCTTTGTCTCTTAAACCCCCATTAACACTCATCAGTATTTGATATTTATTTAGCAGCATTTCTTTCTTTCCATAGTACCCGAACCAAAGCAAAAGGAATCTTTGCTTGACTTCTGTCTGATCAGGCCTCAACCTCCTGCTTCCTTTTGGAAAATTAGAAAGGCAGCACGAAAACAGTGTAAAGTTTCTATTTTTTTTTCCTAGCCTTATCTTTGTTCTGTTGGGGTTTTTTTATTTTTTAATGAAGCTAAATAATTTCTTCTCAAAGTCTGCCTTGTTCCTCTTCCATATGTTCCCTGCCTACGTAAATACCTTTAGCCTCTTTATTAATTCTTTGACAAATGTGTTTAGACCTCCTTCTCACTGTTCCTTTTTTTCTAGCAGGTTTTAATCTAATCTAATGGTACTCAGTAGCCGGTTCAGGTCCAGCGGAAGTTTGTGCCACTGTCCTGGCATTAGTGGAGCAATATAGCTTATTCTGGGTCTTGGTTTGACCCTCCCTTTCTCTACAGTTAGCACTTTCTTTCTGCAGCTCTCCTCCCACTAAGGCTTGAATAATAAAACATGCTGCAAAGCAGTGGTGTTCCTGAGAGTTAGCATTTGGGGTAGCAGATGGGGTGATAAAGAAACTGTTTGTGGGGGCGGGGTATGGCCCCTATTACTCCACACCCACTACATGTATTTTTAGACATTAAATATAATGTGGAAATGTAATGCATTTCAGAACTGTATTTTATCAATATATTATCCCCTTAAGTACAGTACTTTATAAATATTGATAAACTTGATTATAAACAAACTCATTGCTAATTCCTAGAGAACAGTCATCATGATGTGGCAGTGTTTACTGAAGTGGCGATTGGCATGAAGCTGTGATGCAAAGGGTATATTTCTCTGGGTTAACAATTTGCCAGAGGATGTATCTCTGTGTATATATTCAGTTCAGTGGGTCTGCACACGTATATGCAAAAATACTATTTGACAAACAAATACTAATGTTTACATGATATCCCATATAAGAGGCACAGTAGAATTTATTTTGATTCTCAGTATCTGTAAATATATCAAGTGTTAGTTATGAGGCTAATATGAAGAAAAAATAACTGCCTGTACCTCTCAAAAATCTTCTTAGTGAAAAAATACAATCCCTATTTCTAAATTTTTATTCATATTAGATCTAATTCAGAATTAATGTAAATTACAATACAGTTTACGTAGAAAGTGGGTGCAATACACTACTGTTATGATTGGTATTGCCTTATAGCTAGTTTTAGCACTTCACAGCAATAATGCAAGGTAAACAAAAAGCAGCCCTCAAAGTGATTCCTCACCCCACAGTGAGTCACTCTGAGCTGAGCTTTCCCACCAAGCAAAATAGAGGTCAGCATGGGAAAAACACAGAACATAATTGGATAGAAACAATACTCTGAATAAGATAAAATGCTAGCCACAGGAAAAATCAGAATGCTGTAACAGTTCTCATTTTCACATTTGTTCCATTAAAAAGAATCACAGTAAGTTCCTTCTTTTTTGCTTCTATATTTCAGAAATTCATATCCTTGTATTTTTTTATTTCTAATAAGTTTTCTGTATCACAATTAAAACTCATTTTTTTTATTACCTAGAGAAAGAAAAGCTTATAGAAAACACAAACCCAAACATGTTATTCCTTCTTTATTTCTAAGCACACTTTAATTTCTTCTTCAGCTAAGGCAAATTATTTTCCTGAGAAGAAAACTGCTTGGAACTTAAGCAAATTATCAGTAGGGAGTTTACAGTTTTTTCCCTTCTCTGTTTTGCTTTAAATTACATTTCAGATTAAAAGTAATATGATATAGTTATATATTTTACTTTATATCAGGTGGGCACCTTTTATTCAGAGACTAGTACTGAGATTGCTTTTCTGAAAATTTTAAAAATGTGTGTGTCAAAGGATTACAGCCAGGTGATAATCTGTATTCCTGCTTAATAGAACAGGTTGCGGTTTCCTATGTTCTACGTCTTTGTGTTTCTGTTCACAGTATGGACACAGGAGACTCCGATCTTCAGACACGAGCCATGAAAATAGTTTATGCATTTGTGTAGCAACATTTTTCATATAATAAGGGGTTATTTGATGCATTTTTTCACACATCCTCTGATTTTAAAGAGGGAAAAAAGGAAACAAAAAGGAAAAGAAGAAAAGCTTTTCTACTTTGTGCAATTACCATTGTCCTATTGTTATCTTTAGAGATGGACAAAAAAGACCCTTCTGCACATACAAAAAATGAGGAAAACAGATTTGTTTTGACAGGCTATTATACTACAAAAATATTTTTGAATGTAAGCTGCAGCAAGTTCAGTCTTAGAAAATGCAAACCCGGTACACTATTTCCACTAATGTTATAGGAAAGTATGGAGAAGTGAATGCAAAAGATTCTGTTTGGTTTTTGCTAAATAGGCAAGTAGCAGGATAGCCTAACAATTACTATTGAAAGAATTTTCTTAAATGTCATAATTTTCACAAAATTACAATATTTCTTGCATACACTGTGAAGTGACCACCCTTTATTTTGCAATCAGAGAGCAGAGCTGGCAGAACTGAAGTGGTTTGGCAGCTGCAGAGATGAAACTGAACTGAACAAACAGTTTCTTAAGTGATGCTTGGATAGAAGAATTTGGAAACAGTTCAGCTTTAAAAAAAAAATCATTTAAATGTGTGAATCCTGCTTGTTACATTCTTGGGAGTAACTTCTATATATATGGCACAGTAGTTATTATACTGCTAAGGCAAGAAAAGTATAAAAGTATTAGAATAAATGCCTGTTGCAGAAAAAGTACAGCTCTATTTACAGAGATAACTATAGTTAACACATACAGGCAACAATATATAATTTTGGCAATACTTTGACATACCAACTTACCAAGAACAATCACTTATTTATTTTATTCTGACCCAGGGACATAGGTGTGCATAATAGAGAAATCTCTTTCTGTGCTGTCTAGATTTGAACTTCTGAACATTCGTATTCAGCAAAAGTGCCTCGGAGGGCATGTTGAGAAATACTTGTTTTGTGAGTTTTACATTAGCTATCCATCAAGGGCTACAAGCGACAGCCTCATCAACCACTTTGCAGAGCAACCTCCTGAGTAGCAGAGAGCTCAATATAAAGAAATGTCATATTACTTTCTGCAATAGGAAATAGTGGAGCTTTCTGTGAAGTCAATATTTCATAGGGTCAAATGTCTCTACAGTTTCATAGTTTCGATGCTTCATTCTGATCAACTTCAGTTGTTCAAAGTGTGCACATTCTGAGCTTTTCTGATCTCAAAGGGACAAGCATAATTTATTGCTTAAATTTTCTGTTCTCTTGAGAGTCCAGAAAGAAGAAAATGAATATACTTGCAAAGAATATCTTTATCTCAACAACAGCTTCTCATTCAGCGTGAGGTCTTCAAAGCAATTGAAGATTCTGGGTTTGCTGGCATGTGGTCACCCTAACCAAGGCAGCCAACTGGCTCTGGTTTTAACACGTAAACGCTTCTGTTAGGTTTTGGGGGTTTTTTTGCCTAGATCCACTACATTGTTTAAAAAGAAAATAGTGGCTCTTCAGATGAAGCTTATTAATTTTAGCAGCAATATTATGGACATTATCAGTGTTGTGGACTGAGAACTGTTTACCCGGACTCCAGTACTAAGTACTCATGACTAGTGTGATTCGAGCAATAAAGACTTCATATGTTTGCTATCCGAAGACATTGGCAACTAATATAAAGTCAACATTAACCAGAGGTCATGGAAAATTTGGGATCAAAATCTGCATTTTTTTATTATGAAAGTTAGCAAGAACTTGGGTGCCTCAAAAATAGAATTTTAGGCCCAGAAAATGTACTTCATCAAGTGCTGCCTAATATAAAGTAATTGTTCTTCAATTAATTTAGATAGTGAATATATAATATATTCACTGAACATATTATATATATATAGAACATTTATATTCAGATACATATGTATATATTCAGTGAATATATCTATTTTCACTCCCTCACTATTTAGGGATTGTGGATCATTATGCTTTCTGTTTCATCCTCTACAATACAAATGATCCTAAATCTTCATATTTTTTCATCTGCAGAATTCAAAAGTAATTCCTTCTATTCCAGAATGTATTCTCTGGAAGTCTTCAGTAAAATTTAATAATTATTATTTAATAATTATTATTATCCTCTGACATTTTAAATTTTCAGTTTTAAGTAGCTCTGTGAATATTGCATTCTTTTTAAATTTAAAGCTGAAGGAGAGTTATTTGATCATTTTGCTCAGGAAGAATGTAATGTAATCCAGGACTACATATAAAAAAACATTTTTAAATCGTCTTTCATCTCACTTTGCTGGCCTTTGCACAATCACACACAGAAAGAGATGGACAAGACCAAGATTAAGAAATGTATAGCACAAGCAAATAAACCAAAACAAGCAGGATTGAAATTATTAACTTAGAGAAACTGCAGAAAAATGCACTAGCTTCCTGATAGTTTTAAGGTTTACATGTGTGCTTACTTTTAAAATATATATTTGTGTTTCTGTGTGTCTGGGCCGTGACCTGTCTTGCCTTTTCCATTTCAATCAAGCACATGTTGTATAGGTTTGGGATATGAAGACTGGCACATTTGATGTCAAGGTTTTCTGGTAATTCTGCTGTACTCTACCTTTGCATCCATACATCTGTTTGTTCAGTGCAGGATATGAATTTTCAAAATGAATGCATTTGTTTTCAATAGCATTGCCTGAAATAGACTACAGTGTTGTTAAACAGCAACAAAACCCCTCAGTGAACAGGTACTGCCAACCTTTTCTGATTCTCCAGGAATCAGCACTATCTGTGTTCCTTTATTACAGCTAACACCGCAAAGTAAAGAGGATTCATACCCACGTTCTCTGCTGCGCCATCAAAGACTGGCAAGCACCTACAGACAAGGCTGCAGCAGTGGGACAGCAAGGGCAACTTGAACAAAATTATACCCTGTATGTTCCTACTTTGGGAAGGTGGCACTGCCCATAACTAAGAGTGATAACAGTTGAGGAAAAAGGGACACAACTAAATTAGAGCACAGCACACTCTCAGAATATGAAATTGAATCCCTGATTACATTTTTTTGGTATGCTGAGGATCTCTTAGAGGTATTTCAAAGAAACTTTGAGGAAAGGGAGTAGCACAAGGATCTTTGTCATACATTAAAAGCTCATTGCTGTATTTCTATAAGTAAGAGGTAAATTGGAATTATTAAAGCTGGAATTGTTACAATAGAGCTATCTTTTAGAAGACAATGCAAGGCATGGGATAAGCTCGTCACTTATCAGGAAACCATATCACTTACAAGACCCTGTTTCATTCATATGAGCAAAACCAGCAACTGGTTAAGACTACAACACAAACATCTCACAGACTTTTCCAATTTTGAAATAGTTATTTGAAACAAAGGATCATAGGTTCTGTGACCTGATGTTTCTCTTCACAAATAGTCTCCTTTGTAACATAGTCGTATCAGCATGAGCATACATTTTTATGAGTGGCTGGCAGTAAAGCACTGCTCCAGACACAAGAATTACAAATCCAAGTGGCTCTACCTGGCAATAAAAATCTCATCAGCCCTCATTATTAGACTAACCTAATTTGTATATTATGCTCTTTCTGGTCTGGAAACAACAGTGATACTTTTTTCTTTGTTAGTGGGTGCTCCCTCTGAGATCTGCATCCATTCATGTTCGCTTGACTTTTCTTCTACTGCTGGCAGAAGAAATCTACTCTTTAAGGGGAACATGACTGGTCACATTCCTGTGTAGGATAAACCTCATTTGGTCTCAGTGTTAGGCCCTAAACTCTCCTATTCATTCTCTAGACCCTTTGTAAAAGCAGTGTGATTCATTCATATGGTGGAAAAGATGTTCATTTCCCCATTTGGATCCGCTTTCTTGAAAAGGTGTTAGAATCAATAATCATAAATGGAGCCTTGATAGACTTTCCTTTCTCTTTCATTCTAACTTGGCTGTAGCTTTTATTTTCATTAAATATACATCTAAGTGTGACTATAATATACAGAATCTTCTGAGCAGTAAAGAAAAGAAATAAAAGTACTCAAAACCCTCCTGATGCTTACTTAGACACTTCGAAAAATGCCTTCATTCTGAATCCAGCATTAATTTTTTTCAAAGTTGTTTCATATGCTTCGGCACAGTAAATGTAGTTCTCAGAATTGGATATTCACAATTCAAAATCCACACTCACCCTTTGACAGTTATTAAACTGATAATAAAATACTGACTACTGTGAGTTAATATTACTCTTTGAAAAGAGAATGCAGTTCTTAAAGACTATAATAATTAAATATTTTCTAAAATGCCACAGGCAAATTTATTCCCCCTAATCAGAAACTCTAATACTGTGTGAATATAATGAGATCTGTATTCAGTTTAGGCAATTTTCTAGAGAAAATACATAGTAGAAAAAATCCAGGAAAATTCTATAGAACTTGAAAACAAATTTGGATTATATTTAGGACAATGCCCTATGTCAGTGTGATTTCATTATCTTCTTCTAGAACCACAGCTTTCTGGCTTTGTCTCTCATTTTTAAAAAGTATAAGTAGCCAATAATCAAAGAAAATAGCTGTGCAAGGTTGGCACCATCTGCCACTGTCATGAATATGCTTGGCTTTTTGTTTTCACTTCTGTCCTCCAAGTGAAATAAAGGAAACATGCACTTTACTTTTTTTACATATGCAATGAGCTTGTCACCTTGTCCAGGCTGCTCCTTTATCTCCTACTTGATGAAGGAAACCAATGTAGACAGTAAAATACTGGCTAATACATAGCCTGGCAGCATTTCTTGAAAGTTACTTTAACAACCACTTTTTGGTTACAGGCAGATTTATTATAATCACTGCTTTTCTGTACAATTTATGAATATGATTATGTAAAAACTCTCACTTTTGCTGTTATTGATAAACAATTATAGGAAAAAATATTTTGTACAAGGAAGAGAGAACTGGTGATCTTCTGTTACATGTCATGCAAGAATGACATGTGGGTGGATGCTGCAGTTGTAACGTTGAAATATCTTTAATTAGAACTGTTGGGACTTTCCCTCTCATGTTTCATTTACAGTTTCTTCTTTCTTTTATCTTGTTGGGTTTTTTTTTTCTTTTTTTTACTAAGAGCTCTCAAATGTCAGTTTGCATTCATTTCAAATTACTGAACTAGATGGTTGCTGTCTTTTATCTTCTATTAGTATGATTATAATGTATGTTACAATGCACATTCCATTCTATAAATGCATATGCATTATTTATTTTCAAAAAAGAAGTATCAAAGTAAAAACATTATTAAATCATTGTACTAAATATTCTGAAAAGTAATATCCATTTCACCTTTAATTTAATATTATTGGAATCAGTGCTGCACTAAACATGGAACAAATATTGCAATATTAACAGAAGAATTTTGTCTAAAATAACATAGATATTAATAAATTAAGATTACTTACATTATATAACTGCAGTAGGCACAGCCAGTTTTAAAAATTAGTTTCAAGGCTGTTAAAATATACATCAATTCTACTGCTAACTGATTTTTCTTAGAATGTTTTAAAGTATATTCAATAGTTTTATGCTACCATGAATGTTTATTAAACAACCATCAAGGAGAACAAAGGTTGTGGCGGTGCATCGTCAGTATTCCAAAGGTCTGGCTTTAAAATAGTCATTTAATTTGTATTACTTTATAGAAAATGCTGTTTAGTAGCTGTTAAAGATTAACATTTGAGACTAAATTTGGGGTTGATTCTGTGACCCCTTTAGTTCAGGTTCTGCAAAACTGCACACAGTGGTTTAAAATTTGAATCCTTACAGTTTCTAGGTTACAGTGTGAAAGGTAAAATAATTCACATGCTTTTCTTTGTCTATCAGAGTGATGAATTACACACTTCAAAATTTTAATAACAACCATTTATCCATCCTAATGATGGAGTATCCTTACAAAGACATCAGTATTTTGCAAAACAATTCATTTAGGAAACAGCCATATGACCTTTTTAACTACCTTTAAGATAGCAATAAAATTGGCTCAGTCAGTCAGCCCTAATGAGGAAGACAGAGAAAATATCAACCTTTTCCTTTTCCTCTATCTAATTATAAACAGCATTGTCAACTGACTCCAAGATCAACCAAATCCTAATTGACCTCAGACACTGTACAATAAAGGATAATGAGAACTGCCAAACGAAACGTTAAAAAAATAAACCATAATTAGTGTCTTAACTCTTCATTTTTCATTTAATTTTTCTGCTCTTCACAATCACAGCCTTTTCTTCAAGGGTTGTTTTTAGGCTGAAATTTACCAAAATGGGACACATACTAGAAAGTCTATATTATGAGTCCCTGAAAAGAAGCAGTCAGAGAGATGGTGAAATTTAGTGGAAAATAAACAATGATGACTGTGAAGCACATTATTTAGTATCTCTTCCAGTGATCTATGGAATTATTAACTTTTCTTTGAAAACTGCATGCTCTTACCCTATCAGCGAAGTTTCAGTTATATTTTCAAGAGCTTCTTCAAAGTAATCCTGCAAATTTTTAAATGAATGTCTTAATTTAATTCCATATTGCTCTCCTGTGCTTAATATAAACTGATAAAACTATTAATATCACTAAGAAGCATGACTTGGTCCTAAATCTTTACAAAGGTTTACAGCTGTAATGTTTTTAATATTAATTAATAGAATTGCCATACGCAGAATTTATACTGGTAAATAGTTTATCTAGATTTCTAGCTACATAGATTGGGCACATAGCTTCATAGTTTTTATTACATAATTTTATCTAGTTATTCCATGGACAAACTTATAAAGGCTGAACCCTTTCTCAAACCTTGCCTTACAGATGAAATCCTTAAGATGGGTTGTATTCTGCACATATTCCCTATTTACATATTCACATATTATTTACTTTAACCTATATATTTATACCTAGTACAAATATCTGTCTCATGCAAAATCAATCTTAAAATAAGAAAGCATCTAAAAAGGTTTAAAAATGTAATCATCACCTTTCAATATTTTACTCATCACTTGTACTTAGCATCTATCTTAATGTAACATCCAATCAATCCAATTAGAGTTCCCACATTTGCAAGGTAAATATTGCATTAAGACATAGCCAAGTTTTGAGAAAACAGGCTTCTTGGTTTTAACTCCAGATCTTAAAAAACAGCTTATTCTAGTTCTGATCATTAACTGACTGGCCCTCTCAAATTTAGAAATAAGTTGCTGCAATTCCAAATGGTTTTGTCTCTAAGGCCTCATTACTCACTATTACTGTAATGATTTCTAACTTTATATTGCTATCCTCCTACACTTTCATTTATTGTATTTTTCATCCATTACTATATGAATCTCATTACACTCTTTCCTACATGGCTCTTCAGTAATGCAAATCACCCTCCAGTAGGGATGATACTTCTAATCTCCATTTGCATGATTATTCAGATAGCATGATGATGAGTCTAGAAAACTAGGCTAAAGCAGTCACTCTTCTCTAGCCCTTGAGAGACTGAAAGGAAGGTGCTTAACTAGAGGAAAAAATACAGTAATGAAGAGGAAGACTACTTTTTCTGAGTTATTACCCCTTCAAAGTCTCCCTGACAGAGTCATCTTCTCTAGATCTGTAATTTCAGAATCCATTTAATTATTTTCAGATTTGCCAGAGTCCCAGCAGACTTAATTTGCATGTAGGTTATATTTGCACAGCAAAATGAGACCCTAGTTTGATAATACATTAAATTCAGCAGCATTATTGGCTTAATACATCCACTTTCAAAAAAAAGGGGAAATTTGCCTTATTTACTGCATTGGCACAACCGAGAAATGGTTACATAGTACCGGAGAATCAGCAGGAGCTGGTGATGGGAGCTGGTGCAGTCAGAAATCAAACTGGTCTTGGTGCCCAAGGCAACCAATGCTCAAGTCACAGTCTCAGCTGCAATGGTAATATGCGCTACTGTAATCTTCATTTCTTATCCTTATTACCTTACAGAAATACAATGACATGGGTCCTATCCTTCAGCAGCAAAAGGATTACAAAACCTATAGGGATTTTGGGTGGCTAACACATACGATTACTTTTTCTGCTGTGTTTTCACCATGATTATTAGTTCTGCAAAATAGCATCTACAGGAATAAGTATTCCTTTCATTTATGGCATATATACCCATCTTTCTTTTCCATCAAGCTTGTAAATCGGTTGAGATTTCTAAATTTTAAAAAGTACAGTGAGACTGTTATTAATTATTACTTCAGGCAATAAATTATCATTGACTATAATTGTGTATAGTACAACTGAGAAAACATATAATAGCATAAGGAAAGAGGATGAATTCACAGTGAAATAATAAAATGTATATTTCTTACATTAATTTATGTAAGAGAGAAGTTCCTTTAAAAATGCAGATATAAGCATTTTTTAAATTAAGCACACTTTTTAAAGCGTGCATTTTATATGGATCAAAATGTGTCTTGGTATTTTTAATCTTAGGCCAAGTGGTTAAAGATATTTTGACACAAATGTTTCAAGTGTGAAATCCTCCACATAATTTCTCAACAATCTCTTCTGAGTTTAAAAAAATAAACTCCTTATTTCTGTAATTTAAGATATGCAATACTAAACTTTATAACAAAAAAGTCATTATAGATACAAAGATCTCTAGATAAATACCAGCAGCAGACACTAATGACAGTTTTACAAGCACAACCAGTAAAACAATTTTTATAAGAAAATAAAACTACTTATAAATTAAAATCTTATGTTTCACCACACGACAGTTTGCAAAAAAGTCTTACGTAAGCCACCACTTTGTTTCTTTTTTCTTCCCCCCCTAATGTGACATTCTTTGGCTCATTCTTTTTAAACTAACACTATAATACAAATTAAATTATCTGACATTATTTTTATGTTACATGCTATAGTCATGCATTTATATGAATTTCTAAAACCTTATCTATCAAATCATATCTAATCAGTCATAGTGATTCTAAAATCAAAGCATTTTTTATTATTTTGGTTTTATTTTAAAGTTTATTGCACTGTCTTTTCTAAAAAATCTTATGATGTACATAATAATGATGGGAAAAGCATAACTGGAAGTGAAGACACTTTGTAGTTAAAACCAGGAGATTCAGAGCACAGAATTTCTTTTCTGTGTGCCTTCTCATAGTTCTATAATGCCAAGTAAAATCACAGCTAAGTATCAGGTAAATCCAAATTTCTAAATGTTTCCTTCCAAGCAGGAAGATATATGTTATTCAACACCTTTTTTTTGGTGTGATGATTCTATTCAGGTAGGATAAGGATTTTAAGAAAAACGAATACAGGAATCAAATCCTAGCATTAGATAGAAAGGAATTTTAAGACAACAACAAAAAGAATGACTATGGGTATGCGAAACATTTATTTGCAAGATACAATGGTGTTTTAAGCACATACCTAGTGCTTTCTCCACATGCTGAGTAACCAGGCTAATTAAAAAGCCCATACAGCTCTTGTTAAAATCTGTTCAAATTTTTGGAGCACCTGTTATAACAGAATGCCCACAGACTTGATAGTTTAGAGCCAAGACACCTGCTACCTTATGTCTCACAGTATGTTCAGTTTTATACTGATAGTAAAAAAAAAGTCCACTTTCTGACATTTAACAATCTCAGAAATGATGAGAAATAAATTGCAAAATTTCGTAATTTAACCCTTGACTGTCACTTCTCTTTACCTATAATTTCCTGTGAGCAGGCAATACAATGTACTTTTGGAACTATCTCATTTCTTTGTTGCTGAATTTATTGTATGTTATACTACACTGAGCAGAGCGTATAATTCTGGCTAAGCTTTGCTCCATAAATTTTAAAGGTATGATTAGGATATAAGTGTAACTTATCTGAAAAGGGAATGTGCTTCACACCTGCTGTAAAATCCAGCTAGTGCTATATTTGTGCCTCCTTGAACCAGACTTTCTTCTCCACTACTGATCAATAACTAAAATACACTGATTAAACATTTACATTTTACTTCAAAATTTTGTTTAAATATCATTTGGAAATATTAATAGAAATGTACATCAGCACACAATTTTGTTAATAAACATGTATAAGCCCTCATCTCTCTAGACTGGAAGTTTATTCCAAAAAAGGGGAAGTTATTTACAAGCAGCTACCAACAAGTGTAAAAAGTAGAGGAAGTTTTATTGTTGAAAAAAATCATTATCACAATAGCCTTGTGACAGTGACTCAAACCTTGTCAACATTTATGTGTATGACTAATTTTACTTGTATGTAAATAGAGTGTATGAATATCTGCAGGATCACGACAGTCACCTTTTGCAGGTATCTGAGTCATGCTGGAATCACTTCATGTAACTGATTACACTGGGAACAGGATTTCATCTATGGGTTCTATAAGAAACTGTTGTACTTATGTAGCCATAGCTACTGTTTGAATCTGACTTTAGTACTTAGAAAGAAACTGGGAATGAAGAAAGTCCATGAACACATCTTGAAGTCATCTTACTCTGCTATTCTGCAGCTTAGATCTATAAAAATACGGATATATATATATTTTCATATAATAACATTTTGGAGATACTGACGAACAGAAATACAAACCTCTCAGGTTCAGAACTACATTTTCTTGGATGAATATTTGAGACCTCACACACTAAATACTAGACATCAAGCTATTCCCATATTAGAATATACTACAAACTTGGATAACAATGTGAAACAACACCCTTTCAAAGCACTTTGTATACCTTTACTTTTGTAATTTAACATTTCTATACAAATACAGGTAATAGTGAATGAAAACCTGGTTCTTAAAGCACAACATAAAAAATATATGACAGAACAGAAATTAAGCAAAAATGACAGAGTAATATAAACCCAGTAGCATCAGTACAGCTCTTCAACAGGTAGATTTAATTCACCCACAACACTTACAAGTGTGCAGTGACTATTTTGATGAGAATAATCAACCATAACTTAAATGATTACTTAAATTCTTTAAGTATTTCTCTGTATTTCAAAATTCATTTTCACATAGCTTTTCTATGTATTAGAAGCAGAAATATTGTTGGTTTAGCACATCCCATTTCCATTTAGAATTTATCATAGTTTAAGCCAGGAAAACTAATTTGTAACAGACATTAAAAGTTCTTGCAAGTTTTGTTTACTGTTAATTGTGGAAATGGCATTTTTTTCCATATTCTGCCTATTGATTTGCCTTTGAGATAAAATACAACAAGAAAGCAGGTGATAAGCCTTTGTTAATGCCTCTGGGATGAAATGCTTCAGCTACAGACTACTGTTGATAAACAGATTTTGAATTAATTAGTTCTGCATAATTATCTGAGTTACCAAGTATTAAAATTGAATGCAACTGGTCTTCATACATTTGTTTATATACCTCCTGCCAGCCATGAAAAATGCTTTTATTTTATAAAAGATCATAAATTAAAACCACTAATTTTACACAAGGTAATAATGAAATAGTCTGCTACTGTAAGATGGCATATGGCAGAAGAAATATTAATTGCAGTTATTTTTGTTGAATTCCAGAAGCAAGTAGGACAGCTAGCTCTGCAAAATTCAGGTCACTCTGTTGGCACATCAAGAGGTGGGCTGTGTGCTGGTAATTTTTCCAGTATATTTACATTGATGAAGAAAGATATCTAGACTTTAGAATTGAAGGCATTTAAGAGAAAGGGAATCTGTACTTTATTGACGTGGAAGTCATGGATTTGAACCATTTCAGTCTGAAGCACTTTCGAAATATTGAAACATTACAGCTACATCCTTCATGCTGTTTTGAAAGGTTAGGTGTTTGAGGATATTTTGAATTTATTTTTCTGCTAAAACCTGACTCCAAAGCTCAGGGTGACTCTTGCCAAAGCTTAGAAGGTTGTTAATACACAAAACAAGAACAGAAAGCTTCATTCTGTAACCATAACCTCAATTTTAAATTGCCCATTCTTTTTTCTTTTTATCTTTCTTTTAATATTTGCATATGTCAAAGACAAAACATGGAGGAAAAAAAGATTCTTGTGTTTCTACCCCCCGATTTTTTATTTTTCTGGATTACCTCTTAGAAAATTTGCTTACTCTCTATGCTATTCAAAGGACATCCTTTCCTTCTAGTCAAAAAATACGTCACAACTAAAATGCCTTCATTTAATTGTTGTAATTTCACTCTCTTGTGATATCAACATTTCACCAGTTCTCCCATTCTGGACAAGTCCTGGAGGAAAGACAAGACTCACATTCTTAACCGTAAAGAAATTTAGAGAGGTTTAGGCACTAATGGCCAGTAATACGTGCAAGTATGATTATATTTTCCTTCGTGCTTTACTTTATGTAAAGCTCTTGCATCATTTATTCAAAAAGGCAGCACATGGGACATGAAGTCCTGATAGATATATGCAAATTATACTATTTAAAATATTTAAATTTGTGTGCATATTGTAATTTATACACATTACATGTCCACTAATAATTATTATTTAAATCTCATAAGTTGAAACAGCATTTCACCAACTTCTTTGAAATGCCAGAGAAGAAAATTTTACTTGTGCCTCATCAATCTCAAAAATTTCAAGGAACAATTGATACCAATAACCATAGCAAGACAGTGACTTGAATTTAATATATGTAAGCTCTGAACTTCTCTTCAACACTTCATACAGAATTTGGGCAATACACATGAAAAACAAATCAAGAAAGGAATCAGTGTTATCTTCACCCCTCATGTAAACTCAAAGAAGAAAATTCTGTAATTTGTGATTAAAAATTTTTGACAGAATACTATATCCATTAAGAAACAGAGTATTGGGTATACAATTTTTCCGTAGATTGCTTCCCACCCCATCTCCTACTCTCAGTTTTTCTTTTCTGCTAATCTCATTAAATGATCTTCTCCAATTCACAATTCTCCCACTTATTCCAGCTGTTGCTTCCTTTTTCATTCAATTTTTCATCCATTATTTTCTTCCCTAATATTCACAATTATAGTAGGTGTTATATCTGAACTAAAAACATCATAAGAGGAATATGCCTGCACTAAACACAAAGAAAGTGTGCTTATCTCAGGTCAGTTTCACTGGCTTACAACATAAATAGTCATTTTGTGGGGATGGTAGCCTGGTTATCACAAAAAGACATGATGCCAGAATCAGCACAAATATAGGTGACTTCTAAATTAAATAAATTGATTGTTTACATCTTGATTAAGATGTATGCAAATATTTAAACCTGCCAGAATGTCTTTAATGAACAGTGCCAAACACCAGAGCCTTGTACTTCAAAATCTGTCCATATAACTTGACATAGTCCTCTACTGCACCAGCTATTTCCAAGATATTTTTCTCTTCAGTCAGAAAATGAACATAGTTTCCAAACTTCACTTTCAAAAAACTGGACTTTTCCAGTTTTCAGCAGAAACTATTGGGACACAGTGATCCTGGTTTACTTTGTCAAGTAGCAGAATAGATTTGCAGCTTAATGCGGGTGTTAGTATTTATCATTCAGTGAGATAAAAACATTGCATACTTGGTGCATTTTATGCTCTGTAAGTACAGAAACTGGACATTCCATCAACTAGATTTAATTGTAAAACCGAGAAAATATTAGAAAAAAAATATTAAAGTTCAGTATTTATTAGCAAATTAGCAGCATATTAGCAAATACAAAAATTCAATTATTTTTATTTAAAAATTTCCATGTTATAAATATAATACAGCTTAGCTGATCAAAAGCATCCTCTAATACAGGGCATTCTTAGGTACTTGTTTTTGTTTTTTGCCTTTATTTGCATGAGTTAAAGAAAAGGCAATTTTTGGATGTAGTTCACCCCATATCCACAAAGTTGGTCTTCAAAAGTGCTAATAGCTTGAAGTGGTTAATATTTTTTCATATACTTTTCAAGTTGCCTAAAATGATTGTAATGTGACAATATATTGGCTTGATAAGAGAGACTTATTGATTTGTAAGAGTCAATAAGAATTTTATAAAACTCTTTACCTGAACAGACACCTTTGCTATCTTAGTATGTGGATACAAAAGATTTTTGCCCACGTCTACAGAATGACTCCAGCACTACAAAGCCTGCAGGCTCAGCTGTTACAGACTGGGGACTCTGGTAATGTATCCATGACTAGGCCTGGGCTGGATTTGATGTGCAAAAGCAAACCACACACAACAGCTCAAAGCCAGGACTTGTTAAGGACAAATATAAAGCCCAGTTTGGGTACTAGAGTGTCCACATTCATTGATCCAAATGGAAAAAAGCAAAAAGATATGCAGAAGTCAGTTAATTCAACCAGAAGACTCCTAGATGAGGAGCAGGCAGAAATGAAACAGATCTAGGCAGGATGATTCCAGTCAGAATCAAGGCTAAAAGACTAGAAAGTCAGAGCTCAGATTCTAGGATCAGGACTGAAGGGAAATAAGAGATGAACCAATATAGTGAGTCATTCTCACTGAAAATTTTTCTTTCAACCAGTTTCATTTCTGCTGACTCACTGTGAGGTTTGGCCACAGAGGCTTGGGCTACTGCATGATCCTGCTGACTACAAGTTTCTAGGAGCCAGTGAAGAAATTTGTAAGCAAGAACCTGGCTTGAGACTAGGGACAAAAGCATTTCTCTTGGAGAAGGGAGACCTGCACATAGGTCGCTAATCTATAGGACTGCTTCTTTTATTCAGTGTTTATACAGTTAAACATAGAAATAGAGTGTATGTTCTTGGAAGGGGTAAGAAGTGGGAGAAAGAAAGGTTTCTTTGAGGAACTTTGAAATTTAGGAACTTTGAATATCTAAACTTCTAGCATGGTGGGGCATGGAAACACTGCAAATGTAAAGACACACAGATTTTTAGACAACCTTTCTCCTTTGGCACTTATGTAAGTGTGTTGTCCCAGTCTTCATTGTTTTACTTTCCAAATGTGCCCCAGTGTCATAGCTACTGTGATAGCCACTGGGAGATCTGTATACAGTAAGAACAATTTCTCCCAGTTGGCAGTTCTTAGAGCTCTCTGAGAATGGAGCTACCCAATAGATACAATACATTAGAATAAACATCTGAATTAGTAGCAATATACTGAGTCCTGAGGACGCAATATTGCTATTTGGAGCCGGATCCTGGGTGCAGACACACTCTGGTGCTCAGCACGCGATGGCAGTAGCTTGCTCTCACAGTACCTCCTGTGCAGAGGCAAACTGAGTGGGAGGGCAGTGGTTTCCTGGGACACTGAATGTTAGGCAAGGCCTCAGCACTTCCCTTCACATCTTCTGTGAGTCAGAACAAGAAAAGTGGTAAAAATAGGCATGTGGGAGGTGGGGAAAATGCATTATAGTTCTACTTTAATTGCAAATGGATCATTCAAGTCACGGTGCCTTTCAAAATACACAATTTTTTATTGTGCAGAAAATAGCAATGGGAAGCTTAAGGAACTGCAGAAAGTAGCAGAGCTAAATGAGGGATAATCCTAAAATGGGTGGGTGTCAAATGTGTCTACAGGATGTCAAGGGATTACGAATTTTTTAACAGAAATCATAGTAGTGACCAAGTTGCTCTTCTTTGCTGGGTTTCTTCCTCCCTGTAGTTTACATTCACAGACACCTAAAATAAAACAAACAAAATAACCTAAACAAATGGATTAATTGCTTGCAGTTCAACCTGCTCTTGAGCTTCTATGTGTCTGAAGATCATCAGAACTACATTTAAAATATACGTGTTTCCTAAATTATGTTTTGAAGGGATCAAAACATAATCCCATGTCATTTGGAATTTTTCAAAGGAGGAGAAACGCGATACAAGTTCTTCTGAAGTATACTGATGTCCCACCACTCAAAGCTATATATATAGTCAAGGGTTTGCTCACGGTAGTTGAAGCCAAACCAGAACATTTTCTGATCTAGAGCTATTGAAGGTGCAGGAGATTTCTCTCCTTACTTTGTAAAGTAGCTCTACAAGTCTATTTCTTCCCTTTGATATTAATATAAAATCTAGATAAAAACTGATTTGCACTGTGTATACAAACTAGAAGCCTGCTGTTCATTGAAAGATGATGTTATTATTCATCATTTGTATGTGCTGTTAATAGAACATTGCTGTTCAGAGTGAATTATTTGGTATTGAAGAATTATCTATCTAAATTAAATCAAGAGCTTAAACATTAAGCATTAGCCAAAGGAAAAGCAGTAGAAAAGGAAGATCAGGAGGAAAAAATAGTTTTTACAGGGTCACATGAAAATTTTATCCTGGTGCTAGATGGCAATGAAGACTTTTCCTATTAAAAAAACAAAGAGAGATTATTTATAGCCTGTGGTGACAGTATGACTATCTAAGCTCTTGGTTTCTCAACATGACATCCCTAGCATGTCTAAATATCTATAAAAAGTACCCACAAAATTCTTTTGGGCTACCTAACTAAATCTTCTTAAAGACAGACTGCTTTTTTCTTCTGAAAATCTCACTGAAATAACAGCTACCAAGTAACAAATACGGCATTTGAACCTTGCAATGAACACGAGCACTGTGAGACCTCCCTGCTGCCTTCTGAACAAAATTTGCATTAAAGAGCAAGACTTGTGCAAGATGAGTACACAATTTATATTTATTCAGTACCTAATTCTCACAGTTTAGAGCCCAGGTCCCAGCTGGCCTTCAACATAGTGCTAAATCTCACCTGAAAGCCACCTACACACATTGGATTCAGCTCTCATTCAGCCTGTCCCCAGAGGTATCCTCACTTTGATTTCTAATACATCACTATTCTTCAGCCATATCTCTGAAAGACCCTCAGTCACTTGCTACAGTGACACTGAAAATGGAGCCCATGTGAATCTTCACCCCTTGATAGACTGGTCAGGGAGGCCTCCGTGTTTGCTGTGCTTTTAGAAAACTCTTTTGCCCAGCTTGAACTTGTCCGAGTACACCCCTACAGCTGAATGCTGGTAGACTCATGACAAAATTTTCAGAGCAAATTCAAACACCTGGTATTGTCACAGCTGATATTAAAATATGAATGTCATGGTAACGACTATTATAGACAGATAATAAATGTAAATGGAATTGCAGCTCAGTTCAGAATTTAGCAACAGAAAGAGCATCTTAAGGTATGTTTACAAGTATGCCCGCCATATACTAACTTCAGGAAAATTGTGCTAATTGCTTAACAAAGACATAGAATTCTTTCAGAACCCTGGGTACATACAATACCTGAGTTTTGTAACAGGACTAGCTTTGTGAGGTTCAGAAACCAAAATAGTTTCAGGTGTTTAACTCCACATGCTTAAAAACATAACAAAACAACAAATCAGAGTTGAACCATCTAGCAATACAAACAAGATCAGCTCATGGCTCTGAAAGCCAAGGTCTGAGGGACATTTTTATTTCAGAACTCATTATTTATTTAGGCCAAAGAACATGCTTAGTGCTTTGCAAAATGGAAAATAAAAGATTTCCTACTTTGAAATAGGCAACACATAAACCTTGGCTCCTGGAAAACAGAGGTGACACAGAGCTTTGAAGTACCACCCATCTAATCCTGTATTCATAACTTTTTGGCGAAACTTATCTCAAAACCAATGTGAATTACACTTACACAAAAATTACAAAATTACCCTGCTGCTTTATTACATGATAACTACTTCAGTTCTTATCTTTGTTATGACAGTACACCAGGGGTCTCAAACTTTGAGGGTTCATGTACTGTACAAATACACTGAAAACAATACTGACTGTCCTGAAAATTTTACTTTGATTTGAAGAACATGTGAACACAGGAAGACAATAACAAAGAGTAATTCATTTATGTAGAGAGAGGGAGAGTATTAGTATAATCAAAGGTATCAGTACATGGCTTCTATTTTCATATGATCATAATTTCTATGCAGAATATACTTCTGTTTCTTGTAATTAATTTATTGTGATGGATGCTTTTTTTCGGACAGTTTTTGGGGTTGTTTTTTGTTTGGATTGCTTTTGTAGGGTTTTTTAGCTGCAATTACTGTTTGAATTCTTATTGATGTAATGAAGCATGTTATTGTTCACTGCTTTTCATGTCATGTACATGTACATTTCTGAGTGTCTTGTACACAAGGATAGCCTCCATTTTTGAGGGAAAGTTGTATTACAGTGCATTAGAGAGGAGACATATGTAGAGATTTAATTCTTTTGTTTTCTGTTTATTTTTTTCTCTTAATTTAAAGGAAAATTAATTCAGACAGAATGTCTAGAGTTGATCTCTGGGTAGGGAAAAACATGATTATTATTCATGCAGCAGTGTTTATTTCCATCTGTCACCATAGCAGTTCTTTTAATAACTTATTATACAATTAGTTCAATAGCCTTTCTGCTCCTTTGATACTACTGCAATATAAAACTCTCTTATTCCTATAATGTTTTCAGTGTTCACATTATACTATCCATAAGTAAATCTGTTTGTGAGGTTTTATTGGTATGCTGCATGTATTTCCTGTACAGTTTCTGAGATTAATCTTCTAAACACCTCTAGAAACTACATATACAAAATACATGTATGACGAATTGTGAGGGAAGAAACCAAGGACTATATCTAGAATCTATTTAAATAGTTCTTATTTCATGTCAAATCAAAAATAAATTTTACACCTGCAGAACTTTTCTGGATTTCTTCATGAGGATGTGAGGGCTTCAATTTAACCTTCAGGCAAGTGGCTGAGCTCCTTCAGATCAGGAGCTTTTGGAGGATTCACCAAGGGAAAACTAAATGTATAGGCCTTGTACTCTTTCACAACCCCACAGGCTGAACAGGAAGTTTTATAATGACTGAAATGTTATTGGGAAAGGAAGGGAGAAGCTGGGAGTGGAGGGGAGAAAGAACAGGAGACTAACCGCATCTCTGCAAAAAAGGATCTGGGATCCTGCTGAGCAAGAGGAACATGAGTCAGAGGTTGTGCATTTGTGGTGACAAAGGCTGTATTAACAAGGCTCTGAAGCCTGTATTAGCAAGAACATTTGGAAAAGCAATGTGCCACTGGACCAGGCTTCTCAGAGAAGTTGTGGAATTGCCACTTTATTGAGATTTTTGGAACTTAGATGGGTGAGTTCCTCATAAACTGAATCTAGCTTTGAAGTTGACTCCATTTTGAGCATGAGGTTGGGCTACATGATCTTCAGAGGCTTCTTCTAACCTAAACAACTCTGTGTTTATAAGTCTAATGCTACAGAGGTGCACCCTTTCTCTTCATCATGTTTCATCTTTTTGGCTGGGTCTGTTCCATCAATATTCCTGCCCCTAGAGGAGAAAATATGAACCTGAGACTCGACTCTGTCAGTTCTATTCTTAATTTGCAGCCCATGTATCTCTAAAGATCTGATATCCAGAGAATAATTTCCTGCAAAATTTATCTCACAGAATTACAGAGGAAAAAAGAATGTATGAGAATGTATAAGATCATATTAGCTGAGGAAAAGTGTTTTATTTCTAATTTGCCTAAAATTTTTAGGGGGGAAAATTTTTTTAATATAAATGTTTAAAATGATCACACCGCACATGAGATCCATTTAAAATCTGTTTAAAATTTATAAATACAGAACAAGGGAAAAAGCAGTTGTGACTGCCATCTGATTAAAAAAAAGGAAAAAACAAGTGGGACCGCCATCTGAATAAAAAAAAAAAAAAAAAAAGAGGCCAGGGACATCCATGGCCTGTGGAGATGCAGAAGAACAAATCCAATAAATAGATACTGATATTTCAATAGTTGCTATTTCAGTAAAAAAATACAGAAACTTGTTAGTGAGTGTTGTACTACTGCTTTTTACTTCTCATTGTGAGGCAAAAAAAGCACCCGTCTGCCATCCTGAGATTTCAAACAGTCTATGAACAGGAAATGTAACTAAAAGTTTTATAGCCGGTGGTGGAAATAAGAGCATCACAGTACCAAAGGACACAGAGCTTTACACTTTTATATCTGTAGTGACTGATTTCTGTAGTTCTGGAAGACTGAAAATGTATTAGAATTATTCATTGTGTTTGGTATACTCCAGAAATGGCAATAAGCTTCTAAGTGACTCTGTGGATGGTCGTCACTGAAGAAGCCAGAAAAGAATCACATTGGCCAGAGAAAGCAAAAGAATTGTTGGAATTTTAAATCTCTCCTGGTTACCTGGCTTCAAAACATTGTGCCAATAAGAGCAGTAACCAGCATTCTTCAACTTCTGCTTATACTACTGGTCAGACAGGTTTTCCTGAGTTTACCCCTCCTCACTCAGTGTTTGAGAAGCATCCCTGGTTGTGTGAGATGAAAGTTATGGGATAGGTGTGGTACTCTGCTCCTCTCTCTCTCATAGGTCAGAACACGACATTTTAAGCTACAGCATATTGCTGCAAAGACATTTCTGTTTTGTTTAGTTCAAAACAATTCAAAACTCATGATCTGAAATCTGAATGTGTTGAGAGACAAGCGAGGAGAGACACTCAAATAAAAATAGGCATGCTGATAAAAAATATATATAATGTTTCACTAAAAAGGCTTTCTTCCTGTTGTAAAATGAAGATAACCACGGTTTTATGGGCAGCTGGTAGCCCATATGCCAGAACTACCAGATTTGTGTAAAGGAATTTGGACTGATCTAGTAAGTGTGCTATGGGAGAAATGGGGGGAGATCCTGTAGCATTTTATTATGCCAAGTGAAATGCCAAGAAATGTAGCTATTTTGGCCTGACCTGAACACAACACTGGGAAAAAAGGGACCGTGACCATATGAAATTTGATTTTCACCAAATCATGTATGATTTTTCTCTTCACTCCTTTTGTCAGACACAGATTCTTCTCCTTATTGTATCTTACAGGACTTCAGTTCTTTTTGCTCTTTCTGGGTTTTGGGGTTTTTGTTGTTTGTTTGTTTGTTTGTGGTTCAAGGGTTTGGGGGGTTTTTTTGTATTCAAGATGTTAGCTTCTTTTTCCCATTTGAGGTATAGAAACAAAGGTACTTAAAGACATGCCATTTGTGAAGAAATAGGTTAGCTTCTTATAAACTCCATGGTTTATAATAGAAGCTTTCCGTACTAATGAGTATCTTTGTGCAAATAAGTTTGGATTAAAGGTTTTCTTGCTATCGCACCTCTTCCTGCAGAAGTTCCTTTCAGCATACACCCACAAACCTGACTTCCCACTGAAGTCATCAGCCTGTATTATAATGTGCATTGAAAGGTATTTGCAAATAACAAAAAAGTTCTCTAAATGTCAACATACAAAATGATAAGGCAAATTGGTGTACTGAAGAGACATCACAAATTGATATGTAGAATTCTCTCTACAGAACAATTAACATTTAATGGATGAAACTGAGACTTGATGAGTGTAAATGAAATGTTTTCAAATGCAGCTTAGTCAGTCACCAAGAGATTGCACATAGCAGGCAAACTTATCACACAATAGATTTACTACATCTTCATCAGAAATCTTGTGAAGTCAATCATTCTCGCTTGGACACTGATTTACAGCACTGTGTTGATGGAGTCTTTTGAGTAGGCTTCACTGGAGCAGGGGAAAAAAGACCTGAGCAAATCACAAAGCCTGATTTGCTGATCTGCCTGAAGGTTTCCCTGCTAGAACCAAGTGCAGGTCAAGTGACAGCTTTGATCAGGGAACTTGGTGAAAAATATCTATTTTTGAGGAGGTCAGAAAGTCAATGGCAAATAGTGAACAGAATGTTCAGATTGTTTTCATTCCTTGCGAATAAATCACAGAGCTTCCTTTAAAAGCGTGCCCAGGTAAAGAAGCTATCATCATTGATAGTGGTAGACTGGGTATAGGCAAAGAGAGCAGTAAATGTAGCAAGTATCAAGACAAGCATCAAGACTGTGGTACAAAACATGGATTATGTCCACCAGCTATTTTTATACTACGTTAAAGAGTAGAAAAAAAGAAACCAGAGGAAGCGAAGAGGAATAGAGAACTTCTGGTTTATTTGTGGGGAAGTAGAATCTATGCACATTTCTGTGCACTAGAAATGTTTAGGATATATTTATACTGGAAACTGTACAGCCATCAGGTCTGTGTTTGATCTGCAAGCGAACAGAAATATAATTAGAGTCAGGTAATTCTTGGTTATCCTAAATGGAAGAAACAGGAGAGAGCTAGAAACTCTCATGGAAACAAATGGCACTAGATTGTACATAGGTCTGATAAACACTGATGCTCTAAGCCAAGGTTCCTCTTTGGAGCAGCTGCAAATTTTAAAAGGGGCAGAAAAGGGCCAGCAAAGTGTAAGACAGTCATGCGCTAGACCTTAGAAGGGATTCAAAGCAGCTGCCTCGGGGAGCAGGAGTAACTGGGAAGTCAGACACAGAAACTGCTAGCAAACTGTCTGTTGTTTATTCATAAAGTATGCGCTGAAAAAGACTCTGTATTACCTGATCAGAAAACAAAACAAAGAACCCCAAAACATTCTCAACCATTAATTAACTTCTTCCTGTAACAACCAATCATACAAGGTCTCAAAATGCTGGCTGGCTGCTTGGGTCAGGGAGCAATAATAAAGCCTTTTGGGTAAGAAGTACCTGGTTTTGAGAAATTTAGAGTACCAGTTCAAAGATTTTAAAAGAAAATGTTAGTTTCAGATGTTATCAAGCTCAGTAATGTGAAGCTCATTATAAAGCACCTTAGCAAGCCCAAGGCTATCTTAGCTCTGAAGAAAAATCACACAGATCATTGCCAAAAGAAAGGGAAGATAAACTGAGGTTGCAGGTGCTGCTCTATCCATCTGTGGTTGGTGAAAAAGAGGAATGCAGAAAAGGAGACAAAGTAGACCAGGGTCAGTCATCTCATATGCAGAGGGTAAAATGTAATTTATTTAAAACCAAAATAGAATATACTCTCTCTCCTTGCTAGCTCTGCTTTTTTAATATTAGGCCAAATTCCAAAATTAAATTAACTTTCTTCTAGACCAGGCAAATTATTTACTGAACAATGTCAGGACTTGAATCCATAGTTCCAAGAGCAAGTTATATCCAAGCTGATACTCACCTAATAGTATTGAGTTTGTACTTCTTGGCCACCAATATTCTGTGGAAAAGACTCAGTGTGGAAGCCAGCTGTCATGTGGAGATATTGTCAAAGGAATTTTTGTGGAAAGAAGTATGACAGAAAGAAAATCAAGAGCCCAAATCTATTTATGAAAATGCAATAAGAAAGTCTTACAAAAGTCTATTGTCTAGATCACACCATCCTATCATTTTAGAAATTGTGTGTTTGTAAATACCTTTTTCCTATATTTTGGTTAGGAATACAGGTGTGTAGTTCACCAGATTCTCCTCCTTACCTTTTCAGAAGATAGGCATGATATTTGTCTTTTTTGAGTTTTCAAAAGATTTTTTAGAGATGCCTTACACTGAGGAAAACCAAACAAATTCCTTAGCAGCACCAGATAAATCCTACGGACTTAAATATTCCTAGTTTCCCAAGCTGATTCTGATTCAGTTGCCTATTGGGGACAGTAACTTTCTCCCATGAACTTTGCTGCTGGGAACAGAGACCTGTGAGGCCTGACAGCAGACCTTGCCAATGAAGACAAACAAAACCATCATTGGTGTCAGCCTTCATCCTCAGTATTAGATTGCCTGCCCCATTCCTCAGGGGAAACATTTTCCAAGGTCTTCCATCTGCTGCCAGTGCACCCACAAAAGTTAGTTTGGCTTTTTCTTTGCTGCCCACATTCCCTTCAGTTTCAACTCTAGCTCTAGCTCTAGCTCAGGTCTTCCTAATTCCATCCTTGCATGCCCAAGCAGTACTTCCATATTCCTTCTTGATAGCCTGTCCATGCTCATGTCTACTGTATACTGTCTCTATGTGCTTGAGTTGCCAAAAGGAAATTATGAGAATGTGAATGGTAATTCTGGGACATTATGAATGACCAAGAGACAATCCAAGTTACAAGACTGTATTGATGAAAATCTGATTAATCTGAGAATACCTTCCATAGATAAAACTCACAGTGCTCTGTATTATTCTTTACTCTTTAATAACTCTGGGTTTCATCTAGAAGCTCACCATTTTCTCAATGGCCTGACACAAAGTCTTGAAATCCATTATATAGAGAATTACTGGGAAAACTACAAACCTGAAATTTTGTGAGCAATCAAGAAGCACCATCTGTAATATTCTGTTAAAAACATATTATAAGAAAAAACTGTTGAGGTATTATGTCTATCGTTTTGATATTCAAAAACATATGATGAACCCAAATGCCAAACTAGGTATTTAAAGAATCATACTGTTTTATGATACACATGCAAAAAAAAGATCAAAATTAAGATCATAAGAGGACAGCGTTTTCAATAATTTCCAAAACCACCTTTTCTATTTAACAGCATTTCGAATCTTTTAATGCTTTTGTATTTTCCAGCAGCCTATTTATATCCTTTGTATTTTACATGTAGACATAAACTGAGAAATGCTTTACTAGCAATGTACGCATGCTCATCTTCAAGGATTAGCAAGCAAAAAGTTAAAAATAATAGGGAAATGGGACCTGCAGCACAGAGGAAAAATCCCAGAAGAATTGGATAAGCTTAAGGTAAATGCCATTTTCCTAAATGAATTCCCTCCCCTATCCCCAAACTTTAAGTCAGTTCTTGTTTTCTCAGAAGCCCTTTAATCAACCTTAGCCAAGCTGTTTGTTTGGGTTATTTTTAACATTTTTAACTGCTAAACACAGTTAGATGTCAAAATGAAGTAGCGATGGAGATAAGGAAGATAAAGAAATCTGAAAAAATAAGTAAATTTGGTAAAATAAATAAATTTGGTAATATAATAATTGTATATTCATTACCCTTGCTGCCAGGCCAACATTTGTAGGGCTCTCAAACATTGAAAAAAATGTAAATAGATGTTTGCTTTCAAGTCAATTTATTTTGAAAACTTACAAGTTTAAAGAACAAGGACAACAATTTGGTTCAAACCCCCGTCTAGTATATTCTGAATGCTGAGTGGATTTAAAGATTCAGTCTGACCATTACCCGGGATGTTGTGAAGGAAACAAGATCAGACAGTAAAAAATTTGCACTACAGGGAAAAGGCAAGGATGGCCAGAGAAGTAACAAGCACTATGCAGGCTAGAACCCAAGAACTTGTCTCTTTATCTTCTATCAGTTCTAGAATCTGCTTCAAGTTCTTCTCTTTTATTTTCTACAATCCAATGTCCTTTGTTATTTTTACAGTCAAAAGCAAGTCAGCATCTTGGCAAATAGAATTTGTCTTTTTACAACTGTAGCCACTCTTTAGAAAGACCTTAAAGCTGACGACAATCACGGCTCCTTCAGGTTTCTGGTTGAAAAATCAGATTCATCATCAAGGTAGATCTTGCCACATTTATCTCAGTCTGTACCTATGAATGTCTTGCTACAAGACAGTTTTCTTCATCTCATTATTTTTCTTTCTCTTCGGTCATCTCTTTAAGGGCAGATAAATTCCTGCTTTACATACTAATTTTTCCACTTCTTTTCTATTTCATGTATTCTTCTACTAAAGTATTAAGGCAGCAAAAGAAGAAAATCTCCTTATATCCTCATCTCAAGCACCAGGGAAGCTCCATAATGCTGCCAGTCAATGGGGCTGGTGCTTGCCACGCCAGAATACATAGGCTAGAAACACATGCAAGCCACTGTGACAAAGTATTTAACCAGGAAAAGCTGCAGTGGCTATACCATTCAAAGGCTCGGAGGTTTCTGAGGTATAAGAAGCAGAATAGGAAGGAGTGGCTGAGTTAGAGAGAGTTGGTGGAGTCTGGGCAAAGGCAGAGCAAAAACGGAGAAACTCTCATAAGATATGCAGAAGCAGCAGAGGATGAAGACAGGAAGATCTAGAAGGAATGGAAGTGATTCTAAGAGAAAAAGAACAAACAGAAATATCAATGCATGCTGAAAGAAAGGAAGTTTTATCTAGCATTGCCCAGCTCTGTTGGCAAAATAGTACCCTTCCTAAGGTGCTTTGCATATTAATTGGTCACCAAATGTAGGAATAGGAGTAAAAGCTGTTTTTGTAATGTAACAAAATACTACTATTATAGAAGAAATAACTGCTGTCTGACATTTCTCCATAATTAACTTTTTTCATTATACTATATATCCGTATTAACCTCTCATCAACTGCTGTTTTTTCCTGTAGTGAGATATTACCCTCTCATTTCTTTTAATATAAAAATGGCCAAGAGATTTATTATCACTGTTTATTATCATTATCCCTAATGATATGAGGAGGTATTACCCAGGGCATTTTACTGCATGTCTGATCAAGTAGATTGGGATTTGCAGCAAGGTCCTGTTTAGACATTGAATGAACCCAACAGTCATCTTTAATAAGTCTTATGTTCTGTCAGAAAAAGCAGCTTATTACTAATGAGATGTATTATGTTATTTAATACCCAAATAAAACTCTATTTCTCAAGTATGCATGCCTGGGGCACAAATCTGACAAACACTTAGGGAAGCAAAATGCTGTCCAAAGAGACAGTGATTAATAAAGACCAGTTGGGGGGGGGTGTTGTTTCCGTGTTCTAAAATACTGGCTTTGATATACTTATTTTTTGGAGTGAATCCAGTATGAGAAAACAGGGTAAGCATGCTAGGGAGAGCTTCAGGGTACCAAGGAATACTCACTGGGTCTCTGCCTACTGGATGAAATGCTGACATCTTACATGGCTCTGTTGCTGGAAATAAGAAAGCTTTGCTTGGTTGTTAAAGTGATGCCTGGGTGTCTTCAGTTTCTTTAGCTGGGGTTGAAGCATAAATAAGAATTATGTTGAACAAGCATTACCTTTTGCATTTCATTTGTATGACATTTTAGCCTGGCTCCACACTATGGATATGGCCTTTTCTCAAAGAGAATTTGTATCATTCAAATAACCTCATTTTTCACAAGCTACATTATAGAACAAAAAACATAATTGCTTTCATTCTCTGCTGGGATACTAGTGGTAAAACCTAAAACCTGGTATGTTTATACAGTGATCTTACCCAGGTTTCTCACACTTTGGGACAGTCACACCTACACAACGGATTACCTTTTGCTAAGTCACAATCACCTTTTCTTCCCTCACTTTCTTCCACAAAAGTAGAAGGTCCTGCACAGCAGAAGTTCCTAATTGATTCAGAGACCCCAAGAGCAAATAGGAATGGATATCTAGGGAAGTGAGTTCTATGCACAGAAGATTCTCTGAGTAGTTTATTTCACCCTTCCTAGTTTTGCTCCATTTTATTTAAAGCTTACCTCAACACACCTGCCAGCAGTCCAGAAAACATAGGAAAATCCCCACCATAGAGGAGTTAGAATACAGTAGAAATATTTTGGGAGAAATACCCAGTTGGTGCAATTATAGATAATATTTATTTTCAGATTATTTCCATGTAAAAGGAAAAAAATCCTACAGAAATTAAAAGAAACATAAAATATTATATATCCTATAGCAGTTACCAAGAATCTAACAAAGATAGGAAAATACTATAATCTATTTTAAAATTATGTGAATATGCATAATTCTCTCCTATTTAATTCCTACATGCAATTTAATGTACAATTCCTGTTTAAAATTGTACATTGAAGTTTGCAACTTTGTGAGTTTTTCCTGTGTTTCCTAATAGTTTACAGACTATTCAAATATGCTTAGTTATTCTGAATACAGATGTAGTTTTGGTTTCTCCTTGAGACTGTCTTTTTTTTTACTGAAAGAACACTGAATTTTAACATTTATTTACCTTGTTATCTACAATCAGCATGATGGTATTGACTGATTTAAATACTTTTATAGATATGACAATAATTTAAAAAATAAAATAATTAAACCATCCACTAATTTTAAAATGGTTGGATTTTCTTTAGACACAATGAAAAAGAAACACAACAATTATGATTTTGCAACACAACTGCCATAGTCAAACATTTGGGTTATGAGTTAATACATATTACATTGCCTTTAAGTGGCTTTATAATGGAAAAAGAGGTTTAATACTCAAGAAAGGGAATACAATGATTCTTGATCCAGTCTGGTATTGCCCAAAACTAAGAACGAGCTGACCTTTGGACTTGGGAAAGCAGAATGGGCCTTGCATAAACTTTGGGGAAAGAGTAAGGAAGAGGTTGTACCTATTTTGCTGCTTTTCATTGTTCTCAAATGAATGAATATTAATTGAGAAATGCTGTTACATATTTTATGACACTCTGAGTCCATGTTCTGAAATCCCATGAGGCCTTGTTTAAATACAAATTAATCCTAAACTACACTTAATTAGCATTGCTGTAGTTGATTTTGCTTTTTTTGCTGTAAGGAAGAATACAATATCTTAGACTTTTGTTTTTTTCAAATGTAAAATATATGATGGAGGTGAAGAAGAGTTTTTTCAGAGCTGAATGACTTCCTGGCAGGAGAGAATCTGACAGGATGGCATTTTACTAATTAAGAAGAGTGCTGGACTAACCAGATGGGAAAAATACATACTGAAACTTTTTTCTTTCGTTAGTTCTTTTTTTTTCCCACAATACAATGTAGAAATAATCAAGGACAATGAAGGGCATGCAAAGAAGAACTGGTAAGTAAGGAAACTTGCTAGCATAAAATAAACATACAAAAATCAGATAGTAACCAAATAATCCTGCTATAATCAGACCAAAAATTAAGCAGGAATCAGAAGTCACTCGTGTGAGCAAGAATTTTCTGTGCTTCAGACCCATCCCTAACATAAGTATACTGTGTGATTTCTGGTCAGTCAGTTAGGACTAGATCTACAGATACATTTTAGGTCCTAAATCTAGTTTTAGATATCATCATGATCCTTGAAAAAAATAAATCAAGGAGTTTAAGAGATTTTCCATCTCCTTTAGAGAATGAGAAGATAACAACAAACCACCCCAATGCTAGGGACAAAGTAAGAAATATGCTTTAAAAAATCTCAACATTGTAAATAAAAATAAGAAGCTTTATCTAGCTAAATTAAGCTCAATAAAGTTATCGAGGACAGTAAAATAATGTAAAAAAGGACAAAATTGGAAAAGTCAAAATGGGATAAATAGCAACACAGAAAAATTATATATTCCTGCAATACATTTGTAGCAAGACAAAGACAAGGGAAAGAGAGATCTGCTACTCAGAAGAGAAAAAATATGATTAGAGATGATGTCAAAAAAGTTTATACTTATTTTACTTTTCTTCACTAGAAGAGTCAGCCTCAATCAGCTGGCTAAAATAATTAGTATCAGATACAAGGAGAGAGAACACAAGATAGGAAAATAACTTAGATAAAATATTTTCAAAACATCTGAGCTTGAAGAAATTCCTTTCAGGATACTTAGAGAACAGAATAAAGACATTTTGGAGTCATTAGCAACAATCCTTGAGAACTTGTGGAGAACAGATGAGCTTCTAAAAGAAACAAAAAGGACAGATGTCATGTTTATCTTTATGAGCAGAGAACAGAAGAAATCAGGAAATTACATACTGTTCTGTCTTTCTGAGAAAAATGCTGGAGCAAATAATTGAACGAGTTTGCTTAAAAGCTTAAGTGTTTGTCTCATTTTATGGATATAAAACAGTCAGCATGTATTTGTGGAAAACTATGGTGGAAAGTCAGTTGGATCATGTTGTCCAGTTTATTCATTGTACCTTGTGGGAAATGTGGTTCAACTGAAGAATAATTAGAGATTTAGAAAAAAATCTGTAAGAAAGAACAGAAGGTCCCTTGGGAGGCTGTGAAATCTTTATCACCAATATAGATCTTCAAAACAGGCAAACATATGTTAGAAATGGTTTAGGTAAAGCTGATGCTGCCTTTGGCAAGGATGGTATCTTCAGAGGGCTGTTCTAGGCACCAGTAAAGTAGAAAATCAGTCAGTAAAATGGATCGTCAAAAGCAGCAAAGTGGGAATGACCTACTGCCTACTGTGCCAAAAAACATGAAAACGTTAAAAGGAGACTGGAACCCAAAGACTGTTGTAGCCATGAGGCTAGAGAAAAATAATCTGTGATCTGTCCCGATTAGTCCACGCAAAATCTAATTTTCATCTCCAAGAGATGTGACTAGAAAGGATTCAGAACTACAGAGTATTGACCAGAGACAGAAGCTATACTTAAAACATTGGTTTTCGGCAAGCTCCACATTCCGCGTAGCAAAGTTATGTACCAGAGGCAGTAGCAGCTTCCGTAAAGCTACTCATATCATAACCCTAAATTCCTTTTGTGCTTCTTATCTTTAGCTACCCTACCATCTGTCAACAAAGTAGGAAGGGATAAGTTGGAAGACAGAAGTGCGTCAGGGCTTGGAATGATAGAATAGATCTGTCCATTGCCTCTGAAGAATTTGGAGAAAAAACTCAAGAACACTTCTTTAAGTTCTAGGCCATAGTGTAGCTCAAATCTTTTAAAAGAGAAGATTAGAGACAGCTGTCAGTTTGGCTGTACTTCAGAGTATGGACAGAAAGGTAAGGCCAAGCATTGGGGAGGAACGCCTCTGGTACTTCATTTTCTTACTCCCGACTAACCTTACATCTATGATTTTATCTTTCCTGGTTTTATCTCTCCTATTAATGGTTGCCTTTCTTTAATGTTCTTTTTGCCTGATATACTTTTGCAATCTAAAATGCAGTTGTTACTCACTGTTGCGGGAAATGATTTCTCAGTTCTGTGTAGAATTCTCCCATTTGATTTAATACACAATAAACTGATTGCAGTGCAATTTAAGAGCACTGGCAGGTATGTGATGACACTATGGCAATGGTCAAAACCTGTTCAAATAAGAGTATTTCCAAATGATACAAAGACAGAAAATAATATGAGCAAAGTGCCACTTCAAACATGTCATTCTAGACCCTTGGTCTGTATCTACTGAAGTAAATTGGTAATTAATAAATACAAATTAATGTATACTTGCTTTTATAAGATTCTTTTGAGTTATCCCATTCTAATTCAGATCTCTGCTACAAGCCAAAATTCTCTTACATCTCTTGCTTCCAGAAAGCCAACAATAAGTGGATACAATGCTAGAAGAGCAGGTGTGTTTTCACTCAGAGGTAGCAGCTACAGATAGGAAAATGTCTTAGCAGCTGGTGTATCAGAAGACTGAAGCTGTGCCAGACGAAGTGAGTGTGTGCATGTGTGCACACACGCCTTTTGCCACTAATTATGCAAAAAGGCCCAAACCCATTGATCATGTGTTTCTCTCCCTACTTCACTGAGCATAAATCTTGAAGTGTGACAGCTCTTCCAGAAAGTCAGTTATTACCAATGATGTAATTTCTGTATTAGAGCTGACAACACACAATGAATAATCCTTTTTCTCTTTATGTTTTGTACATTTATTCCTGTTTATTGCATGGTAAGAACAAATACCATTTGCAAGAAGCTGGTCTGAACATTTATTAGCTTTAACTCCTCTTAGCTTCACAATGAGGCTTTATTCAACCCAGCACAGTGTCAACACACAGTGAGCTACAGAGCACATGGCTTCAAGCTTTCTTTGCTTGAAGTTAGGAAAGATTTACCACAAAATTCAGCAGGCACAGCTAATGATTTATCTTCGGTGCATGCAGATATTAAGAAATTTTAGTTAAAACCTGAGCAGTGTGACTACTCAATGACTGCTCCTTTTTTTTTTTTTTTAAATTTTATTTTGTTTACTCGGTTATAGAACTTCACTGCAATGGTACATTTTAAGACTTACAGAAACACTCATCTGAGCATTATTTTGTCTTGCCACTCTAATGAGCCAAGCTTAGACCCACCAAACCCTCATAGGAAAACTGTGAGTAAAAATCAAGTAAAGTGCTTTGTTGAAGTCACAAAAGCATAATTTCATTTATAAAAAGATTTAAAAATTAACACAAGGAGCTAGAACAACTATATCACAAAACAAAGATGACATAGATGAATAATTCCAAAATTTTTTTTTCACTATGCAGATAAACAGAACTATTTATTTTTAAATTCCACCATAACATACAATCAAATAATGTTGAAATAATTTATATCAACTCCATGTGTCAGGGAAATTATGAATATGATTTCAGTTGCTTTATCATCTTGAAATCCTTAAGGAGGACTAGTGGTTTTGTTAAAAAATTACACAGGAGAAGAAGGTCACCTTGCTGTGTATTTACATAGACATACCTTCTGTTAAGCTTTGTGAGCAGTTAGAATGATATTATGCAGTTGTCGCATTGGTCATCATAATTTAACTAGAAACACAGTCAAACTATACACAGCGTCTTTGAGAAACCAGATAGAACTCACTGGTTATCTTTAATAAACTTGCCCAAAGGTTTTATCTTTCAAATGGATATTCTCAAAATAATAAGAAGTAGTTCTGAATAGATTTTCCAAGATCTTTTGGAGCGTCTGCAACAGCAATGTTCCCTTTACATCTACAGAATCCTGTCTTGTACAGGAGATTGTTTAATGTAGAGAAATTCCTACACATTTGTATCAGCATGAAGTCATTAACATAAGAACATATGCCACATTGGTTCAGACCCATCTTCTCTTCAGCAGTGGCTAGAAATCAATGCCCTGGGAAGAATAAGAACAGGGCAAGCATATGTAATACTTCCTCAGAGTCTTCTCCCAGCTGCCAGCTATTTTCAGGTCAGAGAACTTCCTGAGATTGATGCTGCCTGTCTCTTTAGCTTCCTTCAGTGAATCGCTCAAGTATTTACTTGTCCAATCTCCCCCTGAACACCAAAATTTTCACATCCTGAACAGTTCTGACAAGAAGTTCCATAGGTATACTAACACAGGTCCATTAACGTAATGACTTTGCCTCAACGCCTGTCTCCTCCTTCTCCCCAAACTTTGGAATTCTATGACACTACAAAAACAAAAATAATACCATGCAATCTGTGATCTTGCTACATGACATAGCTCCCCTTTTTGCAGAAGAGGAAAAGAGGTCATAAGATTACAGAAATTAAATGTGTCATTTCAAATACATCTTCCTTGACTTCTTCCACTCTTATTCCACACTGAAAACCTGAAGAGAGGCTTGGGATCAAAAAACATTCAATAAATAGTGCAAAGGTTCTGAATATCAATATTGTTTTCTTAAATTAGATACTGTATATAATGTAGTTCTACATAAATCAGCTATCAAGATTAAATGAATTTTAATATGTAACAAAGGGAGAAAGCCTATGTAATGTAGTTGATATCAAAAGATCTCACTTTTTCATATTGACAGATCTAAGGAATCAATGATTATATGATAAATTTCTTGAATACCTGTTTCTGTCACAAAAAGGCACTCATGCTAGAACATGAATTTTTCAAGGTGTTTTCCCTACATTGTCCTACAGAACACAGTTTCAACTACATAGTGGTTTGAGGGGAAGTGGGGAGAGACACAATTACGACAAAATTGAAACAGAGGGTCTGCCTAATTAAGTTTCTTTGGAGCTTAACTAAGGATCAGTGGATTGGCTATTTTTCTCAAAGAAGTATTACACTCCCCATCTTGTACTCCCTCTCTGTGTAACACAGGTTATATTCTATAAAGAGGAATAGCATTTGTTTTACAAAGCTGTTGCTACTTTCTTTTGGTGTCATTATCATCACGGGATCTTTCTTCACAACATATTAAAAAGTATGTATTATATTTGGTACAACAGTTGCTATGTATGTTAACTGTTCCCACGCCTACAGGGTTGCCTGCTCATGCACTGCTCCCTTTTCATGCAGGGTAACCTTTCTCCAGGGTAGGGAGCCTCCAGAAACCATCAACATCACTCACGGAAATAAAGAATGTTGCATTGGGTTCAAAAACAGTTTGCAGGCTGTTTCTGCTAAAGTCTCTGTTTCAGAGAATGACTGTCTGCTCACAGTTGCATTTAAGGAAGTTCTTCATTTGGGTATTTCTCAGTGGAAGTTCCCAGCTAATATTAGTCATAAGAAGTACTGAAGCACAAAACCACATTTTATAATCCTGTTGACACTCCTCCAGGCAACATAAAGATTTCCTATACTGTTACTAAAGAGATAAGAAAATCCAAGCTTTTTGCTCCTACTCTTTGTAAAGACAATGACTAAATTATACTTATCAACTTCAGGATTCAGATACACAGAAAAAGTATCAGACATTACTTTTATGTTGCTTATAGCACTCTTAATCTGTATGTCTGTATTTTGATTAAATATCCTTTAGTTTCTGGAACCCAGGCTTTGTCTGTTACAGCCCATAGGAAAACTACATACTAAGGTTTACACAGGCTCATCAACTAACTACTCTTCATGTGGGGAAAAAAAAATCAGCCTCACCTTCCTTCACACTAAGGAACGACAACATTTGGTCTCAATTAATCCACAGTTGTCGTTTTCTGACCAGGAAAGCATTTCAAGACCAAAACATGCTTTTAATTTTGTTAAAGCAACAACGACCGATTAAAAGAATGGCGAAACAACACAGAGTAGCAGAGACTCTTTCAGCACCCAGCACACTCCTTGGGGCCCAGTTTCTAAGTTCTAGAAAAGGTTTAACATCTGACGTGAGCCACCTAGCGTCTGAACAAATGGCTACATTAACAACTTGCAAGAAACATTTTAACCTCTTTCTGGTAGAAGCCAATTTGCATTTATTAGCTTATAAAATGATATCAAGGAATCAGATGAAACCTTTGATGAACTACAGCCTTTTTCCAGCTGCTCCAGCACCAGCCTCCCCTAAAAGCAGCGAGTTCCTCCTGAGACTTCAGCTCAGTGTAACCAATGAATAAGGTTAACACATCAGCACAGATTAAGGAAAATTCCTGTTAAGATACGATTTCAGAAGTAATGTCAAACAGCAAACTGCATATAGGTGGTGTAAGGTACCTAAATAGGCTGCTTGACCCACTGAGAGCAAATTTACATTTTCGCTATGAAAAATGTATCAACTTGCTAATTCCCATCCACCAAGAAAAAGAAACAAAAAATCCCAAACAACCCCCCACAACAACAACAAAAAACCCCCCAATAACTTTCTAAGCATAAGTAGTCAAAAGAGGACTTTCTCTGACTCTGAAGACAAAGTGAAATAAAATAGTTAAACTAAGAAGCTCTTCATCACCACTACCAAGCCCTAGATAAGTGGTTTGTAACTGTTTTTAAACAAAAATCCTAAATCATTTTTAAATACACTGATATATGCTTCTTCTTTTCAGCTACCTTGTGAGGACTACATACAGGAAAGCAATCCTGCCTTGAAAATGACATAAGAGTGTGAAATATTGATGTGGGACAGAAATATAGAAAGTTGTTCCTGGAATTGCTGTAGGGAAGGGAATACAGAAACAGAAAAGGAAGTAGAAAAACAAAGAAAAAGAAACCAAGATGAGGAAGAAAAGAACAAAAAGTAATTAAGTAATTGACTGTAAAGAAGAAAACATTCTAAAATATCAGAGATCAAGTTAGCTATGAAAGTTAGCTTAATAATACAATAATACAAACCTACAATAATACCATAATACAATAATACAAACCTAGTTAGATAGGTTTGTATTATTTCCATGGGTATTTTTCTTTTCTTCTATTTAATTTATTCAAAGGTTGGAGGTCTCTAAGAATATAAAGGTGGGTTGCTGTAAAGCTTGTAACATACACCTTATTGTATTGGGGGAGGAAATGTAAAGAGAGAAGGCACTCAATAATGAAGATAGAGGAAAGACCAGCTTCTCTTGTGCTTTACTGTGAAAGAGTATTACTGACAAAATACGAAGAGATTAATGTGTGTGATTTGAAGTCATCTTAGTTGATGCTTGCCAGTTTTGCTTTGCTGAGCTTGAGACCTTCACAGCAAATTTCCATTAAGTACATTTCCAGAATTTAATAAACATATTTTTCCCTAAAACAACTAACATGCAATGATAGTGTTTCAGAGGTGGTATACACGTTATGGCTCTATTTGAATTCAGGTAGCCATAATCTCAATTGATGCATGCTCATTTTTCTGTACATTATCACTTTTTAAATATAGCATCAGTTAAATTATATTGCATGTATGGGTCTGAATTTAAGAAATGCAGGTTTTATTTCAGCTGAGATATCCATTATAATTTTAAGTGCATAACTACTTGCCAAAACTGAATAAAAGTGTAACATGTAGAATTAAAAAAGAAACAATAGTCTTTTTTGCCCACACCCTATTTTATATTTTTAAAACCTGGCTGAATGAAACCTTAACTTGGATATTTCAAACACTGTCTCTGAAAAAGGAAATTGAATCCCTCTTTCTTGAAAACACGCTAAAAGAGCAAACTCCCTCTAAACCTTGATGGTTCATTAAGACCTCACCTGAAGTTCTTAAAAGTAGCCAAACAGGAAGTATATTTATAGGCTATATATTTATAGGGGTAGATAGGTTATGACAGCTGGAATGCAAGTTCTGATCTGTGATTGGGAGAAGGAAAAGCTCTGCCCTAGCAGCAGAAACACCACAGCTTGGCTGCGTGGATATGTTCACTGAGGTTCAGAGACGGCTGAGATTAATTCAAAATCTGTAGTGCTTCCCTGCTGCTGGCTCTGTGACGGTATCCTGGGCAAGTATGTAACAAACGCCTCATGTTCTCCCGTCAGCGCCCATCCTCCTACACATCTTCGGGAAATAAATGTTATACTTACAGGTGTGACCTAAAGAGAGAAGGGCTTGTAGCAGTAGCAAAATTAAAACTGTGTTTCCATTCCATTCTTACCTATCAAATTCATTGCCTGCATGGAATAAATACAGGGTCGGGGGGGAAACGCCACTGTAGTAACCTACAGCAGACCGTTCAGATAGAAACTACCCTGAGCATGAAAATATATAACAAATGTAACTATTGTTATTTATAAATCACTCTAAGTCATGGAAAGACAGAAATAAGAAAGAGCTGTGGAAGTCGTGAGCAGCACGGACCCTGCTTGAGGGGTCTTCTGCAGGCAGGCAGGCAAAAGAGGCACCGCACGACAGCTGGAGGCGAGCGGACAGGCTCCCATCCTTGCACGGAATGGGGCCGACGAGGAAAGTTCCATCCTTGCGAGAACCCGGCGGCTCCGGCAGCCGCTGCCCTGCCCTGCCCCGACCCGCGGCCGGCGCGGGCAGGGCCCCGTCACAGGGCGGGGAGAGGCACGGCAGGAAGTCGGTTCTGGTTCCTGGGTTAAGGAGCCCAGGCAGAAGCGAGCGCTCTGTACCGGGAGCGGCCGCGGGCTCCGTGAAGCGCTCGTAAGTCTGAGTGGCTTTGGAACCCACGCGCTCCTCGCCCTCCCGCGGGAGCGGCGGGACTCGGCCCGGGGCCGGAGTACGGGCCGGGTGCTCTTGGGCCGCGCTTCCGCTCCCGGGGCTGCCCGTTCCCCTGGGCTGCCGCTCGGCCCGGCTCGGGAGCGGGGCTGGGGGCGCGTCGTTTGCTTGCGGAGGCGCTCCAGGAGCGAGGAACCGGGGGACGGGATCAGCGGGATCAGCGGGCTTGCTGCCGGCAGGCGATGGCCCGGGCGGCGAGAGCAGGAGCAGGAAGAGGCGGCTGCCTCCGCGGCGAGAGGAGCGAACCCCAGCGCTCCGGGAATCACCGTCCCGAGCCCCGAGCGCACGGGGGCTGCCCAGCTGTAACGCTGGTGTGCCGTGAGGGGCTCCTGCTGTGTTAACGACGCATCCCGCAGTCGGGCAAAGCAGGAATTGTGTCTACTCAGAAAAAATAAGGGAAAAAAACGAAACAGAAAGAAAGTTCAGCGAGATCTCAGTCTCTCACAAATTATTACCTCAACAGGTTTCCAGTTCCCAAGATGATGGCAGTGTAACTTACAAAATATTTCAATCGAAAAATCTGCTTTGAAAGCAGAACTATGTAGAGAAGTACTTGCGACTGGATGGCACCTGTGTTCTCATCTCTCATATGAACCTATGAGAGGTAGGAATGTGTATTATGAGTTAATGTGTATATACACATGAGTAGCTAAAACTTTTTTTTTTTTTTTTAAATTTAAGGTGTTTTCTGAAGCAATATGAAAACTGGTATGAAAACTCCAGTGAGCTGTGGAGCTGGGATTGCAGCAGAAATATGTTGCTAATCTTTGTGTTGGAGCTTTTTTGGCATTGACTCAGAAAATGCACATTACTGTTTCTCTTTCCCCCCCCCCCCACCTATATCAGCAAAATGTTTCTGATTGAAAGCAGGTATTTTAAGATAATCTGCAGGTTTCATTTGGTTTGTTTACTTAAAATTTGTCTTACAATATTTGCTGTACCCAGTGGTTATCCAGTGTTCAAGTCTTTACTCCAATAAGAAATTCCAGTTCCCATTGCCATAGCTCCAGCAGCACAGCCAGTTATTCGTACTTGCAGGACAACCTCTGGAACTAATCTCTTCCTCTAATTCTGTCCTTGTTAGAATAAATGCAGCATTTTGTAATGCTGCATCTCTGTTGACTACATTTGATGTTAAAGATTGTGAAAGTCTTTAGGATCTTATGAATATCCAGAATGTAAGTTGCTAAACATCAGGATTGTCACCTTTGGGCTGAATTATGTTCCCATTGTTGTTTGGATACAGCATAACTAAGCAAAGCTGATTAAAATAGCAGGGATATTTGGGTTTGAGTTTTTTGTTTGTTGGTTTTCAGGGGAGTTTTTTAGGGCTGTTGGGAGGGATTTTTTTCCTCCACGTTGGATGCAGGGAGAAGGGTAAATGACAAGGAACAGTTGGCAAATTCCCTGATAAATATTGATGCCTATGGAGGAGAAGCAGGAAAATGAGCCAGTTTTTCTAACTGCAAGGAGTTCTGGATATGAGACAGATAACATAAAAAGCAGTTATTTATTCCAGCAGCAGGCAATCCGGGGTGTGACTACAGCGTAGTTTAATCCAATCTAAATCTAGACTGCGGCAGTCCTGCCCACAGCTAGTCGCATGTTCCCACTGCCTCCTTGTGCTGGTAGTAGTGCTCCAGCAGCCTTGCCGTGAGCTAGCTCCAGTTTTAATTTCGAGGTTGGTTTTTTTAGGGGCTTTGCTGTTGCTTTTTTTGAGGAAGTAGGGAGCTACTTTGGCATACTGAACGGTGTAGCATAGAAGTACTAATAGCGGTACCAGTGAGCTGCAAAAATACATGGCCAGAGATGGGGGAAGGCCAGCCTATCCTTCTCAGTGGCACTGCAGACTTGTGACACTGTTACATAACTGTGATTTTATGTTACAATTCAAAGCCTGTGCTGCTGTTGAGCACAGTTCTGCCTGCCTATTGCTGATGTTTCCTGTTCCTTTGGTGGCTTCTTTGTGTTATCATGCCATTTGAAGTAGTCTGTGGATCTGATCTGCAGTAAAACTAATGCAGCAAAAGTACATTTAGTATTAGTTTTAAACTGGTATGGTTTACAGTAAGGTTGCTTGTGCTGGAAGAAAGGAAAGGGTAAGGTTGAAGAAGAAATTCATGTCTAGGGCATGGGGCAAATACAGGACAAATTCTTCTAGTTACAGTGCCATCTTAAATTGTCACTAGTACTGACTTTCACTGACCCTTTCTACTGCATGGCATCTGAATTTTAGGGAGCTAACAGTAAATTGTTTTTCCCTACCAAGCAGAAAATCAGACGTGGTGCTACAGTTCTGCTGTTGGATCAGTTACTTTTGATACCATCAGTACAGATGACAGCAGTACTCTTTGTTAATGTTCCCAGTCTCAATGAATGAGTAAAAGGCTGGAAATTAGGTATAAATTTTAAATACTGTTTTTCAAATGCAGGTTTGAATTTGCATTAATGAAATTAAAACCTTCCTTTTCTGTGAACTGTGAGTCACATGAAGCTGAGCCCTATTTCCACCATTAGAAGCTTAACACAGTTTCTTAAATCCCATTGCACTCATTTTTTGAAGTTACCTTTTATATGTACAGGACGTGCCATTTACTAGGTAAATTGTTAACAGTGGAGGATTTCAGAAGAGTACAAAATCAATACTGATGCAAACTTTGCAAGCTTTTAAAGAATGTGAGAATACCTTTTCAGTCACTTTCAGCCATAACAATGCCCTCTGCAGTTTAGCATCTATCTCTAAAGGCAGATGTAATACCTGATTTGATTCACTGAACTACATAGAACAGTCTTTCATTTGAAACTGGAAGAAAGCCTACCCATTTAGTTAAAAGTGTGCCCCAGGAATGAGAATGAATATTCCATTTAGTGAAGGTTTACTGTTTAGGGAAGGAAGGAAGTGGATGAAGTAGCCTGTGTTACTAACAATGCTTGGAGACAGTATGCACGGACTGAGATTTTGAACTACTGAACTTTGTTTAGGAAAACAAAACAAGTCAAAACAAACAAAGCCTTTCATGTGAAACAATGTAGGCCTTTTATGAAAAACTTATAAACTTGGATTTCAGTAACACTTATCACATCAAAAGATCCCTAAAAGATTCCAAGTTTTTAAAGTATTCACTTTGCTATTATTAAAGTACAGCCATGCTCGAGTTGAGATACAGTCACTTTTTCTGTAGGAACACATCAGTAAAATAAAATTTGCAGGACAAAAATAAAATTTGTCCATATAGTAGTCTGTTGAACCTCCTAGAAAAGTCAGGCCACATTTCTGTATTCAAGCCCTACAATAGGGAAGATACTCAAAAGCAGGAAAATGTGAACAAAATCTTCAAGCTTCAATCTTCAGAATTTTGAGCAGGGTCCAAGGCAAGTTATCCTCATACTCTTCTTGCTTGGCATATCCTCATGTGACTGCACCACTTCCTTTAGTAGTTATTTGTGGTTCATGCGTATTCCCAGAAGATAGTGAGAGATGATAATGGTAGGCCACACTGCTTTAAATACCAGGAGAGACAAAATTACTAATTTTTTTTATTAATGCTGTTATCTTTTTTGTGGGGGGGTGGGGAGGTGGGGGGTGAGATTTCACTAACTTGTTCTGTGCTGTACTTATGCTAAATTTTGATCTTAAAACTAGTATCATATATTACTATAGAAGCAAATGACCTGTGTTTGCAAAGTTCTTGAAGTTGGAGTCTGTGACATTTAATCGTGTTGTAGTCTTATGTGTCAAAGTTCCTGAGCTGTAGTTTTGGGAGTTGTTACTGAAATTGTACACAAAGTGTAAAAAGTTCATAATAGTGTGTCAAAAGGTCCAAGTCTTAAAACATCTTTTATCTAAAAATCAATCATACCAACTAGTATGAATTATCAACTCACCTTGTAGTGTAGCTTGTGTTGATATTTTCAAATTTGGCACAGAATAGGATAGGTCTGTGTGACCTAATTGAGTTTTTATCTTTTTATTTCTTAATGCTGATAGGAAAGATGTATGTTAATGTCTTTACAAATAATTCCATGGGTGAAGGTATGGGTGTTAACGACTTTGAAATGGGTTTTAATGTCTCCACCAACTTCAAGCAGCTGGTTTGTTACAGAGCCCAGACAGTTTGACTCCTGAAGTAGACAAATGGGTCCCCACAAGCCTGAATTTCTGAACTTTGGGGGGAAATGACAGGGTCAAGGCGGGGAATATGTGGTAGGTGGTTTGGGCAGGCTGTACCTTCCTAGTACCTCAGCCAGTGGGGAAAGGAAGAGAGCTGCAATATGCAGCTGGGAGTTTAGGACAAAAGGAGGCTGTGTCTTCCAAAACCTTGAGAGAGAAAACCCTGCAGGTGTGTGCCCCAGTGGACTCTTTCCCTTTATTCAAGTAAAGTTGCAGGACTCCTCTGTCTCCTTTATGGACATTGGCTTTTCATAGCGTAATTTTTCTGCAAATGCCAAAAGCTGAGTTTAGTTTTGTTAATTAATGCCGTCTTAATTTCGTAGTTATGCAAACATTAAACTTCCGGAGATCACATAAAATCAGGTAACTGATGATCTGCACCGATTTTAAGTGTCAGTCTTAAACACTGTAACTTCACATACATTTACATATTCTATACATCCAGAATTTTATTCAGAGTTAAGCTGCTTTTGTCTTTTGTTTAAACCTATCCCTGAAGATAAAAATAAATGTTGAGGTGAGCAGAGCTATAGTTCAAACTATGATGTTAATGGTTAATGGTCAAGAGTTAATGGTCAAACATACTGCATGTATTACTTGAATACAACAGTGGTACAAGTCATGCTATATATGTTTTTAGTTATATACTACTGATTCGTAGTGTTCTCTCTTTTTCCTTCTGCTTACTTTTCAGGTCTGTTAACTTGACCATCTTTCCAGTGATGAAACAGCATTGGGAATCATGGACAAAAACATTGGAGAGCAGCTTAACAAAGCTTACGAAGCCTATCGACAAGCATGCATGGATAGGGACCATGCTGTGAAAGAACTACAGCAAAAAGTAAGTGTTGGGATCTGAATTCTATCTTTAAAGCCATGCTTCCCATGGAGGACGATAGTACATTTAGATACCAATTTCACTTTAGCTGTGCACACTTCAGTGCATCTGTTAAAGCTGGAAATTGCCATTATGAAACCATGCCAGTACACTGCAGAGTAATTCATTAGGGTTTGAAAGGTTGGAAAAGTGTTGTCTGTTTTGGAGGATTAATGAAGTCTTCTAATGTAAACAGGAAAATATATATAAAATCTACCTAACTTCAATGAAGTACTTTTTGAAATTTAATTTACATTCTTAAAAATTAATTCTTAGATTATTAATATAAATAGCTTAAATTAAACAATTTTTTTTAAAAAAATGTGCCTGAAAGTTGCTAGAATAAGTATTCCTGTTTTAAAAATAATAGCCTGTACATTTATTCTTTTATTGTGAAGTAACAGATTCTGGAGTCATTCTGACCAGTAAGAAGCACCTTTGAATTTTCACTTAGTCAGTTGCAGAAAACTTTAGTTCAGTCAAAACTCCTCTAGAACTTCTCAAGTAGGACAGCATATTGCAAAGCTATCAAGTTTGGGCTTTGTCATAATCATTTTATCATGCATATTCTACCCAGCAATGGAACCTCTGTTACAGGAAGGCTTGAATGTTTTTAGTGTTACAGGACTTTCTAATACTTAGTAGAACTGGTAGGCTGGGACTTTGTTCAGGGTCCAATGAACCATATTCCGTGTCAAGTTATGGAACAGCAGTAGAATTAGAAGCAGCGGAGAATCTAATAGAGAATATTCTGATATCTGGGACCAATATTGCCATCTCCTTGCATTGCAAAATAAACTAGCCAAGGCATCACAGAACACATTCCAGTCAGTCATGTGTGCAATCATCCACTATGCAGTCTGTCTCTATTCATAGTCTTGCAGCAGTGCTGGTGTAAATCTGTAGAGATTTCTTTACATAACAAGCATAAGTAGTGTGATTTTGTGCTGAAATTGCAACTAATTAACAAAAGGCAAGACATTTTTGAATGTTTAGGGATCTTTTAAATTCTGTCTCTTAGGATGAACTATTAACTATTTGAAAGAAAGCCAGTTAAGTTAATACTCCTGAATCATCTAAAAGTACGTGAAAAATCTTCCGACCAAGAAACAAGGCATCGAGTACAAGATCAGATAGTCCTTCTAAGGTCTATGCAAGAAAACCAGAGAAGTGTGAGATCATCAGTGTTAAGTGAATTATATGCTTACAAGATTGCTCTCTGCATTTTCACTGGTTCAGAAATTAAAAATTTAAATCCTTTCATAAAGGATTACTACCAGTTTAAATCTTTGTCCTAATCAAACTTTCAGTAGTTGAATTTTATGATTTCAAAAGAGAACAAAAGTATTTTTTCAAGAAGAGTTGATACTAAAATTACTTGGGTTTTTTAATTTGTGTTGCTTTTTTTTTTTTTAAACCAAACTCCTGGTTTTTGAATGACCTTTGTACAGTGCTTTACTCTAGTAACTTCCTCTGTTCATTGTGTGGCCTCCACACACTGTTGGATTGTCCACCATGCTGTTGTTAACAGTTTACTACTTAAGTTACCGATAGGCCACTTGTTTTGCCAGTCTCTAGAGCTGGGAGCCATGTCAAGCACACAGAAGCCAGAGTCATCTCGGCCAGATGGTGTTTGATACAGATGGATGGTTGGTTGTCATGCAGATCTTCTAGTTGGTAACTTGTTGCTGCCATCTGACTCAAGGAATAATTTGTGCACACTGGCTGTCAAAAGCATCTTCTCTTCTGTCTGTTTTAGCTGTCATGTCTGTGCTCTGTACAGAAGTGTTGACAAGACATTGCTGTTGTACATTTTCAATTTGGTTCTCAGTGATTTTTCTGCTTCATGAGGTCTCTTATAGCTGCTGGAGAGTACTGCTCTTTGATCACTTTTTTTTTTTTTT
>VZRN01005527.1:568038-589267 GCA_013397935.1 Dasyornis broadbenti
TTTAAAATAAATTTTGCTTGTAGATTTTTTTCCTGCCTGCTTTACAGACAAACACAGCAGACAGTAGGAGGGTATGGAATTGAAATGTGGCTGAGATTTGAGAAGTAGATAGCACTATTGATAGCACTATCGATAAGCTATGAATAGGCATGAAAACAATGCTGAATATTGTCCCAGATGGTGACAGGTAGTGACTTGTTCAGTAATAGACATATTCCTGATTTCAGAAAAATTCAGTGCATTCCTGAAAGTTTTCTTGTTGGGATTTCACAAGTTTTGTTGCTTGTTTTTAGGACTACTGTAACTGCAGCATTAGGCATGTGCTAATGAAATAATAGTTTTGAATATTAGCATCATCCTGCCACCTGGCCATTCATTCAATTAATTGACTGTCTAGCAAAATTTATACAGTTTGGTGAAATACAAGCAGTATTGTTAGAGAAGTCTGTGTGGCCTGTTTATAGCATGAGTTGTTGTATTGGAGACAAAGGATGGGGCTTTTTTGCTTACCTTCCTCCCCAGTCCCGTTATGTAGATTAGATAAACAAGTCCTCTACATTCAAAGAAGCGGAGAAAACTGTTCATAGGCAGTCAAAATTATTTACAGAATATCTGTTGTATGGAATAAACAATGTTGTTGTTTTCCATTTAAAATCTATCTTTTAAAAAGCCTATTTTTATATAACTTGTTAGAAAATATGGGGGGAAAATTACTTCTTTCTATAGATAAGCTAACTGACAAGCATTCTGAAAAAATATTAAAATTTTAATTTTAAGCCCGATGTATTCTATGTCTGTAAATGAAGAATCCTAACTTAAAAGTTACCCTTTACAACTGCCACAGCTGAAAGTTATTAAAATTCAGGGTTTATTTTCTATAATACCTTTTCTAATCAGTACAGTCCCGAAAAGATGGACTTGCCAAAGGTTTTTGCACAGAGGACCACAACTACAGTTATTTTTAAAAATCAGATCTGCTTTTCATATGCCAAATAGGAGACCCCTAGTCAAAACAGAGTAAGATTAATGCTAATTAAATTATATTTGCAGACAGAAAACTACATGCAGCAAATACGTGAACAGCAGGAAAAGATAGAGCTTCAAAACAGCATTATTGCAGAACTGAAATCACAGTTGGCTGCTCTGAATGCTAATAGAGGTATGTACTCCAGTTTGCACATTATTGCTTTTTATGCTGTGTTGCACTGATGAATAGTTCTGACTTTGTTGCTTCAGTTTTTACAATATACATATTTCAAATGAGTATCATACTTTCCTGTGAATGTGAGAGTTAACACAAATGTGCCGTTTCAAGATCTATTTATAAAATCCAACACTTCTGGGGTCTCTCTTTATCCTCTTCAAAAAATGGTGAGATTTTCTTTAGAGGTAGAACCTGCTTACACTGAAGCCAATAAAAGTTATGAAAATATGGGTTCAAATCATTCACTATAATTTAAAAAAATTGTCACATAATTAATTTTACACATCTCTGTTAATAAGTTTATCTCGGGTTGTTCTAGATGTGAGTGCTATGAATATGTGTATTTTTTATGAGATGAGTCTTGTGATGCTAATCTTATTGCATAACCAGAGCTTTATAAGCAGGTAATTCTCTTTCAAATCAAATAGTCATTGATGGATAATTTTTCAGTGTTTGACTGTATTACACAAATAAGAGAAAAGAGTCAAAGTAACCATGTGTTAATCTGCCATGCTCATTAAATATTTATTCACACTAGCCTAACACTCCTGGTTTTCATAAATACTAGCAAAGTGGCTGACTTTTATTTTTAAGATTACGTGTACATTTCTTTACTGCTGATTTAGTCTCGCATTGTCTCTAAGCACAGAATTTGGCTTATCTTGCTTGTTTAATATGAAGGCTTGCTCAAAGAACATAAAGAAGTTAATATAAGTCTAGTTTCTTTTAATTTTGCTTGTACTTAGAAGCTGGCTATGAAAAATGCAGTGAAAGTCGGTTGCTTTTTTTTTTTTAATTTAAGGCAATACACATCCTTACATTCTGATGCATGAAGACATTGAAACATCCAACTTACCTTTCAGCCAGCTCTCTGAAAAACTGAACATAGCCAAGCAAAGAGAAAAACTCTTAAAGGTATGTCACCTGTAGTATGTTTGACATAAGTTCACTTTTGTGCTGTGATTATACTATGAGAATCTAAGAGATAAATGAGATTTTTACTGGTGCCTTTGAACTGCATGTGAAGTGCATGAGTGTTGTACCCCTGCAGCCTGTTTAGGTGCACTTAGCATTATCTTTGGTCCTTCCCAGTGAAATCTCTGTTTGGCCATCAAGTTCCCTAGTTTTGATCATAAAGCAAGGACTTAGTTGCTTATTTATTTCTTAACTTACCAAAACCAAAAAAGGTCTTTTTCTTTCTTAAAAGAGCATTTCACATTGCAAACGGTCTCTATATTTTTGCAATAAATGGAGCACCTACACTCAAAAAGTGGTGGAGTGGGAAGTGAACGATGCATTGCTCCAGAGATGCTGATCTGTTTGGGCTTTTTAAATAGCCAGTGTTAACATCATGTCTCTTTTGCCTCTCTTCACTGAAGTAACATTAAGATTTTCACTACAGCCTACTGAGTGTAACAGGAATAAGAGTAAAGTAATAGCACAGAATGGCCAGGAAATGCCTTGTATGGATTTTGCATATTGAGAAAAGACAGTGACAGAGATGCACGAAGTTGCATTGTTCTTATCGTAAATCATCTCACTGTGGTTTTCGAGAACTCTCTTGTAACATAAAGTCTCATTTTTCAATGTGATTCTCCATAGCTCCATAGCAGAGATTCTGTAAGGGCTGTAAGAAGATCCTTGTGAGAAATTAGGCATTACAATTAAAAAGAATCAATTTCAGGATTTATTTCCTAAGATACAAACAAATTAATTATGCTAAATTCACAGAAACACATTTTTTGTCAGAAATGTTAATTGAAAAGTAATTTCATGGCATTACTGCTTAATAATAAGATCCTGAAGGAATCTTATATGAGACTAAGCCTTTGCAAGCATTTTAAACATATTGTCAGCAAATATTTATATACACTCCTTTTCTATTTAAAAGAAAGTCTTTATATAATTTTTCTACACTAGAATCTGTAATCATAAGATGTCATTTCTTTCCAATCTTTGCACTTACTTAGATTAAAACACACCTGAAGGGTTAATTCTTTAATGGAACATCTTTGCATATTTTTGCAGTTTGCTGTGGATAAAAATTGTCTTACAGTTGCACATGAAGATCTGACCAAGCCTAATATTTCATACTCTTGTTTCTGAATACTTACTAAAGAACAATAATTTTAAGCAAATTAGTCATATAATGAGTTAGAAGTGAAAGGAAGCTGTGTTATCTGCTCTTCTCATGGGGAACATGACACTGAAATTATGTGATCTATACAGGAGATTATAAGCAATACATGAGAAGCTGGAATCATAATTTCAGGAGTTATTTTCCTAAGGGAATGTAGGTTATTTTCTTTATCTGTATATTTGTTTTGTCTAGCCAGTTACTGCAGTTACCTCTCAGCAACAGGTATTTCGTCTGTATTTTGCTGCTTCTGTTCCATTAACAGAAATATTTCTGAAATACCTCCATGCAAAATCAACTATATAAGTCTATCTGCATGTAAACCCAGGCATATTGCTATTCAAATAAGGTCTTTTGAGAGGCAATGTAGAGAGATTTAAACCCATGCAAAGTTGGGTTGACCCAGCCTATTCTATGTTCCTGTTACTGGGAAAAAGCATGGATCTTGAGGAAAACATGTTTGACTGGACAAAGGCTGCCTTCTGCAGAGGCAAGTGGATATATTTGCACCATCCTTCCATGGAAGGAGGACCCTAATGTTTGGTATTGTGTCTAGTAAAATTGCACTAATCTGGCAATGGTGATACAAAAATGTCCAGATAGCACAGCAGAGGCACACACACTTCTATTAGCTCTGGCTGTGTCTTGGCCATGCCATTCATGGCTATTAGTGAAGATACAGAACAGTCTCTCTACACAAGTTCTCATTTAATTGAATAAAAAAATCCCCACAGTACTCAGCCAGTGGAATTCATTCACTGGCTTCAAGGGAAAATTGGACAATTCCATGGAAGAGACATCTGTTGAGAGTTAATACATAGAAACTATTACAACAAAGATCTGGGCATTTATTAACGGGTGTATCATGAATGTCTCCTGTTTTCTTGTACTTTTTTTTTCCCCAGACGTCATATCTTGACATCTCTTAGACTGAAAATCCATCATCCTGTCACTGACCCAGTATAGATTTTTTGTACCTAATTCAATAAAATATTGGCTTTTTCAGGTATTGAAATTTGAAGTTTGAATATTCTATTTGAAAGCTTGTATTTTTCTAATTATATTCTATCTACATTCTGCCCTAAATCAAATAAATTATTCCTACAGCCATTGTCCACTACAGTGTTCTTGAAACTCAGTGTCTCTCCCATGGCTGGAGGTGCCTGGATTTATTGATACCTTTTGAAACTGTCATTTGCTAACTCCAGTGGGATTTTTCAGTGGACTGTGTTCTGTCCCGCAGTAAAGTTAATAGAAATCCTGAGTATATTGTAATAGGTGCATGATTAGAGCTTAAATTTCAGAGGTTTAAAATGAGGGAGGGGCTATCTTTTCTATGTTTTTTAGTAGGTGGCCATGCTTCTGTATTTTATATGCTGTCTTCAAGTTCTGTTGCCTGTGTGTCATAAAATGTTTTAGCAATTTTTTTGTTCACATTTGTCTTCACTGAAAGAGGTGACTGGACCAGGTTGGCTTGGTGTTCAGTACTAAACTATACACAAGATTACCAGAATTTTTCAGCCCTCTGCTTGAGAAGACCAAAGGGACCTATATTGTTGCCTGGTTTTGAGACCCCAGCTAAATTTTGTTAATTTGGATCCAGCTACTGTCTCTGAGCCAAAGCTGTGCAGCAAACAGAAAACCTTAGAGATGAGATAATGTCAAGCTTCTACTTTTTGTACAGTCAGACATCAGAATCCTTGTAAATTCAATAAGACATGAAGCTAAAGTCAACACCTGTGACAGGAAAACATGCTCCCATTTTGCTGGTTCAGGAGTCTCAGTATTAAACACTGTGTGGAATTTGTTCAACAGAGTGTCTTGTGCCATGAAAATGTGGAGGAAACTGTTTCAGGAAGGAATGATGCATATGTTACACAAAACATCCTGCAATAAATGTTTTAGTCTTCTTTTTTGTGCAGGACATAAGCAGAAGAATGGCAGATGTATGGTAGCTATCTTTATGTTCTAAATTATGGTGCTAAAATGACTTCCATAACAGCCGTGTTGTAGAGTTGCATGTTCCAGTCTATACCAGCTTCTCTAGCATCACTTTGTTTCCTATCTTTAATGCAAAGAAAGCTGTAGTGGATTTTTTGCTGGCTGATAATATTGTACATTTAGCTGTTCTTTACTGCTAGTACAATGTATGCAGTAGGATTAGGCCCTAGTATAAGATATAAGAAATTCTGGTATTGATAGATTTTTCTCCTATTGCTTCATCTGTTTAATCTCTACCCAATAATAGAGAAGAGTTTGTGGGGAAAGTGTTAAAAGTCACAGTTAATATTCCTTGAGACCACTTATAGTTCATCAGTTTAATTGTGTTTTTCCTTGAAACCACCTGACTGTTTGTTTGTTTTAGGAAGCCACTGAAACAGGCCATTATAGCACACTTCAGGGAAAAATTAAAGGACCTGCCTTTGCTGCAGTATAGTCTGGAGACTGACTGCCTGTGGAGCAGCCCTACTGGAAAGGAGCTGGGATCTTGTTAGACAGCAAGCTTGAGCATGAGCCAGCAGCATATCCTGACAGAAAAGAAGGGCAACAGCTTCCTGTGTTGTATTAACAGGAGCACAGCTAGCACACCCAGGGAAGTACCTCCCTCTATTCAGCGTTCACTGGACTGCATCTACTACATTGGGTTTAGGGACCTCCAGTACAAGAAAAACACTGACAAACTACAGTGAGTTCAGCAGAAGCCCCACAGAGATAACTGGAGGCTTGAGTACATATCCCATGAGAAGCTGTAGAAACTGCACTTGGCCAGCCTGGAGAAGAGGTGGCTTCAGGGGAATCTAATAGCATTCCGATACCTACATTCAGGTTATCAGATAGAGCCAGGCTCTTAAGGGTGGTGCATGGCAAGAGGGTAAGAGACAATGGGCAGATGAAACAGGAAAGGTTCGTGCTGAACATAAGAGAAAACATCATGAGGACAGCCAGGCATTGGAAAAGGTTGCCCAGAGAGGTTGTGAAGTCTCCATCTTTGGGAAATTCGAGACTAAACTGAGTAAGCTGATCAGACATCGTAACTGACCCTGATTTGACTAGAAGCTAGAGAACCCTTGAAGTGCCTTCCAACTTCAGTTATTCTCTGATTCTATAAAGCCTCTGCAAAAGAAAGATACTGATCTGTTCCCAATACATATGTAACCACTTTGCTGACAGCTAATACCAGCGTGCTTAAAAGATCCATTGTATTGCCAAGTGCTTAACTGAGCATGTATGATCCGTGTGACATATTTATTAAGCTTATAAAGCTTACAACGTTTATAAAGCATTAGCTTTATATATATATATAAACTTCAGCCAGTTTATAAGGGTTACCACATCATTGCAGACCACCAGACGCAGTACTGGAAACTCTTAAGATATCAAGCTATGAAGGGTTGCACTATTGAAAGATCCCAAAAGGTGTAATTGTTTTTCCAGTGTTTTTCCTGGTATCCTGATGGTGCACAAGACTGATGATTTCCATCAGTATGTACTGATAATGCCTTTATTGTAACATGCTGCATGGCTCTTCTCATGTGGGTCTTTTCCCTGCTTACTTACATCTTGTCCTCACTTCCTGCAGATGTAGGAGAAATGGAAGAGAACTGGCCATTACTGCAGTGCCTTCAGTTAATCTGAAGGCTTTTGAAAGCCCACATGTGAATTGGAGCAGTAATAGTCTCAAAGAGATAAATTATGCTATATCACAGGCTCAGTGAGTTATTTTACTGTTCTTAGGATACAATTGTTCTTCAAGGGCAAGTGTTATCTGATGAAAGCTTTTTCCTAGGTGTTTGGATTTCCAGCAAATAATGATGAAGGAAAATACAGGATAAGCTGTTTCCCCTTAGCTTTTTTTAAATGGGAAATTGAATTTGACCTGCCAGAAATGCAAAGCATAGAAGGGTTAGGATTAAGGAGTTTTGCTGGGATTGAAACATGCTATTTTTAGACAATATTTTGAAGTCACTGAGTAGAAGAAGCTTAATCTGGATCCCTAAGATATCACCCAAGTCTGGAGTTGCATTGAAGCTCTTACTGTAGATTTGCTATTCAAAGTCATAATTGAGACTATAAACCAATGCCTTCAAAGCTATTTTTCTCCAGGCTTTTCTTTTTTATCCAGATAGTATAACTTTTTGAGGCTTAACAGTTGTGTCAGCTGCATGTACACACACCCATGCTTAACCAGCTGGTGTCTTGGTAAACCAGCTCTGGACCTGTCCCTGCATGGCTGTCATTGTCTAATGGGGTAGTCTCTACCTACCTATTCTCCAAATGCACAAACTCACGCTATTTAGGTTCCATTTGAAAATAAAACAAAAAGTCTTGAAAAAGCACTTTGTTGCTTCTTTCTTTTTCATCTTGCCATACCTGCCTACAGAAGTTTACTGCAGAAGTCAACTGCAGTTTACTTACATTCCTCTTGAAGAGTTAACCCCTTCAGCTTACTTATCTTGCAGAGACGGTCGTCGGGCTTGGAGAAACCTTTTGTGACACTTGATACAGTTCAAGATCAGTGTTTCTCTAGATTTTATAAACTAACAACTATAAGGTTTTCATAGCAGCAGTTTTTAACTGTAGGTTGTTCCTTGAAAACTTTTGCAACTACTATCTTCAAGCATATTTTAAAAATTGTTTATTTTCTTTTTTATTTCACAAAAATCCTGCATAGTTAGAAGTTCCTTGAATTACTACATGAATCATTAAAGTGAGACCAGTCAGTGCTTTTTGTTCCACAAATCTTTATAGGATAGAAATATTTGCAATAGAATCTTGGTTATACATAAAAATTGGAGGATGAGAGGCTGGAGATCAGCCCTGCAGAAAGAGATCTGTGGTTTGGGTTAATGACAAGTTGATAGGAGTCAGCAGTGTGCCTTGGCACAACCGTGTCCTGGGGGGCACCAGGGACAGCGTCGCCAGGCAAGGGAGTGAATTGCCCCGCTCTGCTCTGCACTGGGGCAGCCCCACCTCGAGCACTGTGTGCAGGTTTGGGTGCCACAAGGACATCAAATTATTAGAGTATGTCTAGGTGATCAAGATGGTGAAAAGTTTCAAGGGCAAGATTTAGGAATAGCATCTGAGGTCACTCGTTTGTTGAGCCAGGAAAAGAGAAGGCTCAGGGGTGACCTCATGGCAGTTGACAACTCCCTCAAGGGTGGCAGTGAATGGGGAGGTGCTGCTCTCCTCTCTCTGGTGACCAGCAATAGGACACGAGGCAACAGAACAAAGTTACCTCAGGGGAAGCTCAGGTTGGACAGTAGGAAAGGGTCCTTCACTGAGAGGGTTGTTGGTCACTCAACAGGCTCTCCAGGGAAGCCGTCATGGCACTGAGCCTGTCAGAATTTGAAGAGTGTCTGGGAAATGCTCTTAATTATATGGTTTCAGTTCAAGTAGTCCTGCGAGGAGTCCTTATGGGTTCCTTCCAGTTGGAGATCCTCTATGATTCTGTGATTGTGTGACTGTGTTCTTGGGTTTGCTTGATTTGCAGAATTATCGCCATCTTCAAAATGGTATAAAATTGCAGTTAATTAATACTATTTTATGTATCATATATGCAAAATATTATACATAAAATGTTAATGTAAATGATACAGTAAGTGAACTGAGTCTCTTTATTTTGTATAAACACTAATATGACTTTCAGAAATTCAGAAGATACAGCTGTTTTGAGTAATCACCTCTGATGAGTTACATCTATGTGGTAGAAGGTCTTTACTATCAATTGAAAATTGATAATATAATAAACAAGACTGACCCTTACTTATGATGCAAACTCTCAATTTAGCTTATTATAGACTGCTGAATAGTGATATTCCACAAGCCTCCATTTATTAATTGTACTGGTGTTTCTAAAATTATTTTTTAGGAACAGTTAGACAGTGAGAGCATGAAATTGAAGCAACTTGAGGACAAAAGCAATCAAAAGGAAAGGAAGCTTTTATCTATTATTACCAAGCAAGATGATAAAATAAGAAATCTGAAAAGCAAATTGCATGAATTAAATGAAGCACAAAAGGGTGTACAGATGCCAACGTATAAAAGGGAGGTAAGATAACAAACCAAGGAGAGATAAAATGAAAAAGAAAAACATTTGTAAATTATTACTTCTTTCAAACATGAAATGTTTGGAGTTCGTACTAATTATTCTACTCAACTTATTTTAAATGTCAGCATTCTATAATTACTAGGAAATTGTCAAATTATATCAAGCGCATAGGGAACACCACTAAATACATACTGGTTAGTTTGTATGTTAATTATTTTATGGTATTTCTTTAAAATTTTCATGTTTGTGAAAACTCCAGATTAGCATTTCTGGTTTATAACCTTCAGTTGGAAGTTTTCACCAAGACTGAGTTGATTTTTTCATTTCATGCCACCCTATTTTTGTTACAGAATAGCATCCAGGGTGCTATTCTGTCCTTGTGGGATAGCTAGAGTGCAGTCATTGATGTGAATCTAACCATGTATACACATATTAGCTACCTGGTTCAAGTAAGGTAAGACACACCTGTAGGCTATGGATCTGTGGTTACAAGCAATGTATCAGCTTATACAGATTTCTGAGCTTATATGTCTTTGAAATCAGCTGATTTGGCAGGCGTGCTCAAGTTCGTGTCTGACTTGGAGCACATATGAACTACCCAGGCCATCTGGTAATGTAGCTCTAGTGGAACTGCAGCTTAATGACTGGTTATTATGAAAACTTCCCTTAGTGCTTGGCAGATGTAAAACTATGTAATACTGGAGTGAACCACACGGTGGTAGTCAAAGTTAATAACTTATTTTAAAAACTGCTAGAACTCCTGACATACTAGCTTCCAATGTGTTCATTGAAATTTTCAGTGAATAAATTGATTTCTAAGAGCTAAAATAGCTGGATAACAAGTTTACACAAAAGACAGAATCCTACCTTATACATGACTGAAAAAGAGTTACAATCAAGAATATTCTTAGAACCAGTTCCCTTCCAAGGGAGTATGAGCAGAGAAATGCCACACTGATTTGATAAGTTAAACTAAAAAGAAATAGGAATTTCACATAAACTGCTTTTGTCATTTGAGAATGCTTTGAGAACTTTCAACAGGACTAGGTGAAGGACCCCATGACGTTTTTATTCATATCAAGGTGAAGCACAAAATTAATATGCTAACATGCTCAATATTTTCATATTCTACTTCAAGGTGAAAAGTAAGAAAGTTGTTCCAGATAAGCCTGAATTATCTCTAGGGATCTCTGATATTTCACCTATGCTTGACAGGTAAATACTTCTGCAGCATTTTTCAAGTTTGCTTTTGTCTTTTCTGCAATTAAGGTCAGCTATTTCACTCTTTTCTACACAGTACCTTAACAACTGGCTGGGCAGGGAGGCAGGAGGGGGGAGCATCAGAGGTCAAAGAGCTAATAGAGGAAGGTAACAGAGCCAGCAAGTATGTGGAATCTTAGCTGGGGCTTTACAAGTATGTAATGATAAGTTGGGAGGAAAAGATAGCCACTTGGTTCAGCAGGAGGTTAACTCTCAGGAGCAGCAGTGGATGTTAATGCTGGGGTTTGGATAAGCATCAACTGCCTTGCATTAACTCTTCAGGACAGGAATGTACAGCTATAATGGATTAACTGATGACAGCACAGCAGAGGAGCCTGCTGTGCTGCCAGGAAGAGTCAGCATGAAGAAATAATTCTTGGCCTGATCTGTCCTAAATGACAGAGTTTGAAACCAAGTTTATCAGTAAGCTGAAGGCAGCAAGCCCCTGCTATGACCAAGGGGTCAAAAGCAGTAGATTTCCTCTTCTGACAGTGATTTCAGAAAAACACTGACCAAAATCTTAGGTTTTCATTTTTCATAGGATAGGCAGTAATGCCACTTTTAACAACTTCACTGAGATCAGATAAAAGATGAGTTTTAGGTGTTAAGGTGAATTTGGGGGAGTATTAATGGAAAGGATCATAAATTCTTGATGTTTTCTTATTCTCTTGCCTAGGCATCTGCTTTTGACAACTCCCTGACATAGGCTAGGTGAACTACATGGATCTTTAGTCTGGCTCACTACTCTTTTATGATAAAAAAGAGAGGAAATAAGACTGTAATGTGAGAAAGACTTGTTTGTTTTTTAAATTTATATCTAAAAATTGAAAAACCTTTACCTGTCTTCTGTCTCCCTGCTTTCAAATAGCTCCCTTACTTAACTGTTTTCTTGGAAAGAGGTATGTGACTGGTAAGGTTACTGGTAGTCTTACACTAGTAATACTATAGTATCACAAATGTCTTAGCAAATTAAGACTCCTTCATCTAATCATATCTATATTTTAAAGTTCTGATTAGAAACTTCAATCTTTTTTTATTTCTTATTTATCAAAACATCTGAAAAATCATTAGAATGTGTTAACAGTAGCAATTTTAACTCCTTCTGTAGATCTCTTTTTCAAATGAGATCCAAATAGACATTTGTATCTTCAAAAAGAGAAACACAACAGAAGTAGGAACACAGTCTAATTGCTAAATGAATAAGCAATAAAAAAGGAAAACAATTCACTGGATTAGAGAAAAATCCCTTTTGAGATCTTTTGATGTAAAGATGCAAAAGAGAACACAAATCCAACTTCACTTTTTCATCTTTGAAGTTCATTTTATAAAATCCATTATATTGTGCTTAAAAATATAAATTAAAATTTCACAATGGAATGTTATGGATGCATCAGTAACTAAATAGCAGTGCCCTTGGCAAATAAACTTACAGCAGCATGAACTGTTTTTACCATTCTCAGTGCAGATAACTAAATATCAGATTCCCATACGATACTCTGGAAAACATATAATACAAAAAATCCCTCAAAATAAAAAGAAAAGTCATATTATATTGTATGAAACTAAAGGGAATGAGTTCACAAACTCTTCTCCAAAATGCCAGGTAGACAGAAAAGGAAAGAGTAGTAAGAAATGCTTGTGTGTTCTTTGTTCTGCAGTCTGAAGTGCACTGACAACAACAGAAAACAATTACTGTTCATAGCGGCATCTTATTTTCCCTAGAATGAGGTGGAAACAATACCCTTGGGAAAGAACTCTTCCACTAAATACCTGAAAAGCTGGATTTTTGGGGTGGTCTTTGCAGGGTCAGTTCCTGTGTTCGAATATGTATGTGTATGATATGACTAAACAACTCTTTGACAACATTTTCTTTTCTTTTTTCTGCTTGCTTTTACTGAGGAGAACAAAAATATGTATACATATGTTGAGGAACAAGATATCCAAGAAAAGTAGCTTATACTATTGTTTTTCTCTGGTTTGTGGGTATGACTAGATTAAAGGTCACAACAAGCTGAATTGGTTGACTCTTTAATTTACAATTTTGATCTTCCAGAGAGACTCCGGAGACTATTTTCCAGGACATGAAAGAAGAGTGTCATCGAATACGTATGCTAGCCAGAGAACAAACAGACCAGCTGAGGAAATTTAGGATAAAGCCAGAACCTGAAACTGGTAATATCATACTTAAGCTCTTATTGTGATTCAACTGTTTGAAAGCTTTGCTTTATATTTGAAAATACTGCAAATTACACATACATAGAAGTACTTCCACTGTTTACCATCTGCCTTTTTCAAGTCTGTTCACATGGTGCTCAGTATTTCACCAAGAAAACGCACCGCCAGTTTTGGCATTCTATGACGAATGCTCCAAATCACATGCTATAAAAGACAGTCATCACATCAATGGCTCTTGTAATTGTTTTGTCCCTTGGAGTGAGAGGCAGGCACTTACTACATGTGATATCCCATCATACTGTGTGAATGACAGAACTTGCTTGCTTTTAATTTAGCTGTCAGTTCAAAAGATGTCTGCTATGAATGCCTCTAGCCCCATATCTGTTAGAGGAAAACTGCTGGACTGAGAAGACTCGGGACTTATTTTCTAGACTTCCTTGTGCAGACTTTTGAATACTGTTTTGTTATATGGGACAAGAGCTTAATCCATTATGTCCTGAAAACATAGGGAAGGCTTGATTTTTGTTGAAACTATGAGAGATCCTGAATGTCCAGTTGTGCTAATGCTTACCTGTAATATAATGTAAGCTCCTATGGGTATTCTCTACTAGGTTTTCTTAATAGTATGATCAGACTCTTATGTGATTTCAAGAAACACCTGCCAAACTCACACAGTTGAAGCAAAAGATGCTGATTTCAGCACTTGATTTTAATTTAGGTCATCCATTACGGAAGTTTTGTTACATGAAGTGCTGACATGTATCTTGTTGCTTCACGTTGCTCTGTCTGAACTGTATTGTGATATTCTGATTGTATGCTAATAACTTCATTGTTTGGGCATGGAAATTTTGGAGGAAGTGTATTTGGCAACTTACTTAGAGTGGTTTTGATTTCCCTAAAGAAGTGCCTAACTCAACTGTGTGAAAAGCTATACATGGTATAAGCTATACAGATGATAACAGAAGTGCCTCAGTCAACTGTGTGTAAGGTATACATGACAAAAGCTATATAGATTTAATGTTTGATTTGTTACTTCTGTGTTCCACTTTACTACACTATCTGATTGATGTCAGAAGGCTGCTGCACATATCAGTTTTTACTGAGGTTATTCTCTTACCTGATTAGGAGTAACCATTACCATTTTTGTTAATATAATGCCAAAAATGAAGGGCAAATTCTCAAAACAAAGGGAAAATATGGTCCCATTTCTGAATAGTTATTCAGTTTAAATATTTAACTAATTTGGAAACTAGTGGGAGTTTGGTACCTGAATACCTTCTAAAATCGTGCTCATGGCGCCTAGCATGTTCTTGGCACTGTGTGAAATGGTTTGGGTTCCAGCTTCTATTTCTGCCAGAACACTTCAGTAAATATGCAAATATGTGTTAAGAGTATGGGACAACACAATTTTCAATAAAGTGAAAACGTTTATAGCCATAAATCAAAGAGAAATATAATTACTAAAACAGAATTATTTCCTTTTATTTCTGTTCTGATAGTTTTTGTGTCAGAACTAATGATTGTGAAAGAGAACTACACCTCAATCTGATTTTAAAGAGGAAAAAAATGACAGTTTAAAAAGCAGGGAAGGAACACAAAAAAAACCAAATACCCCAATACCATATTTTTAATAACTATACTTCAGTGGACTATTTAATGTTTTCTTCATTCTTTCTTCACAGAAATACAGTTTTCCATGCCGATACAGTGCACTGATAAAACTGATGAACAAGCAGAAGAGCTTTTTAAGCCTCGGGTTATAAAGGATATAAATAGAGGTGCATCATGCATCACATCTATCACACCAAGAGGAGTGGGCCAAGATGAGGACAACAACTCTGTAGAATCACTTTCTAAATTTAATGTCAAGTTTCCACCTACAGACAATGACTCTGCTTTCTTGCAGAGCACTCAGGAAAAACCAACAGATCCTTGTACTGGTATATCTGAAAACATGCTTCAAGATAATCATTTTAACCTGGAGCACAGAGACCGTGCTGTTAACCTCAGTAAATTGGAACCTAAATCATTTGAAGCTCATGGCATTGATCTCATGACCTCAGCTTTACAAAGCTTAACTACTGTTGACAAAACAAAACCCCCGGATCATGCAAAGATGCCCATAGAAAATATCTGTGACAAACCATGTTTAAAAACAACAGACAGTGGTTTCACATTTTTACCTAAGCACACAAACCAGGGTGTACCTGAAGTAATTTTTTCTTTAGAAGCTGCTGGAACAACCATCAGAGGTCCTCATCAGGTATCTTTCTATAAATACATTTCAAAAAATAGTAATGATTCAGACACACATTTTGCAAAGATCTTTGAAATGGGATTAATATATTCTATAAGATACCTCATCAGTCTTTTTTTGAGACAATATCTCTTTTCAGTTCTTCTTCCTAATACTGGAGAATGTGTACAAGACACTTTCCCAGTGAAACGTCAGGAATATAAGCAGACATAAGCACTGGATGCTTGTACAAATTTCAGGTCATCTAGATTTTAATTGCTTCTATATCTGTTTCAAAGCTGTCATTAATCCTAAGTTGCCCCCTAGATTGCTTTCTTTCTACCCTTGATCTCAGCTGAATAGGGCACACATTTGTTTTAATTGTTTTTCATGTACAGCAGAGAATATGAAAAATGGACCAATTAAAAAGCTAAACAGATAAATACTTCAACTATGAAAAAATAGCTACTTTTTTTCTTAATCTAAGATATCAACAACACCCTATTCCTCTGCTCTAAGAAACTTAAATTTTTGTCATTGTAGGAAGAAAGCATAATTATTTTTTTAATGAAGGAAAGTTCACTAGAATAATTTATTTTAGGTTTATGTAGGTAATTTGGGCTTAAATTTCAGTTATAGCCTGAAGTCCATGGGAGCTACTGAAAACAAGGCCCAGTTGCTATATAATGCAGAAAAACATTTTGGTATATTCTGACGCTTACATCTCTGAATACTTTGCTCCTTTTGTGTAACATCCTGTGTCATCTGAAAGCTGGCAAAATTATGGTGCTTTATAGACTGACTTTGTGTTTGTCTGATTTTTTGTTTCTGTGGCTTTTCTTGTACCTTGTGAAAGGACAGATTTTCAAGAAAAAGCAAACAGTGGTAATTAGGAATTCTCTGAGAGTAGAATTCACGTATTTTTTACTATTTACATGGATGAAGTTTTGTGTTCTTTCCTAATGACAAGGTGCCTGCAGCAGAAAAGCTTTACCTCTCCATTTGGTCACTGCATGACATGTAAAACTAGCATTTGGGAAGTGTTTGTAGGACCTGATAGCTTTAATGTTTTCTTCTCCTAAAATTGACCCGGTCTAGTTTAATTTTCTATTGCAAACCACTTTTGAGTGAAAATTTTAAAGCACTGAAAAGTTTGCTGGTTTAAACTATAAGCTTGATTTTTTTCAAAATCTATTTTAAATATCTATTTGTAATGTAGGAGATCTCAATTCTATCCCAAAGTATTAATTACAGTTTTGTTGTATTTTTCAGTGGGTCCTCAGTTAAAGTTGTGACTAAGCTAAACAAATTAACACATTTATTGTATTGCTAGTAGAATTCCTGTGGAACTGTGAAGCATTCACTCCATTGCTTGTTACTATCCTCTTTTTCTGTATTCCCTCTCCAGCCTGTTCTTTTACTTGTTAGTCTGTGTATTCATTTTTCAATAGATGGCACCCTGCATTGTACATTACAGCAAGTGAAACAGCTGGTGGTTATAAATTGATAGGGGAGTATGCAGCTTAAAAAGTACAGAACAGTGGTTGAATAGCAATAAGCCTTAGACCACTGGTATTTCTGCAAAATAAAGAAATTAATTTAGAGTCTGCATTTTAAATGTGAATGATCTATTTTGTGGAGAAAAATGTACTGATGCTAACTCTCGGAGATAAAGCTAATGGTGAACTGGTTTTTTTGAAAGGCATATCTACAATAGGACTGCACTGATTAAAATGTTATTTCTTATCCAGAAGCTTGTTTGAAACAAATCAATATTACTTTAGAGTCCATTAAATGTATATCTGTGTATATCAATATATTGAAATATCCATCACCTTTATTCAGCTGCCTTCAAAATAGGTCTTCAAGTATTTTTCCCAATTAACTGGACCCAGCTCTAGGGTTTTTTTCTGACCATAAATTGTGCTAAAGATTTGATTCACAGATAATATATATGTAGATTAAAATACCATTTTTTTAAAGTTACTTGTATACATGCTTCTTTCACGGTGTTAACCTTAGCAAAATTTATGCATAAACTTATTCTTAGTATTTTTACCACCTTTCTAAGGGGTGGTTATGCTGTTTACAGCTGCTATCATCCCTTCCAAAAATGAAGGAAGAGCCAAAAAGGAAAGAATTATATACCTCTTTTTTTTTTTTCCTAGTGTAGATAAAACTTTCAAGTATTTACTACATATGTTAACTTATAAAATGGAAAACCCCATAAATGCAATAGATTTGGCAACAGTAAGTTCTTGGAACTGCTCTCAGTTGGTGTAATAAATTTAGCTCTTTCCTTCTATGTGGATACTAAATCTAAAAACTCAGTACTGTTTTCTTAGAATGTAACTTTAAAAAAAAAAAGTGACTGAAAAGAGCAGCAGATTAAAATAAACACGGATATTAGTGAACCTAGGATTTTACAGACTACATTTAGCTGAGACTTTCATATAGATGCACATGTTTATTGGTAATTGCAGTTTGAGGGAGTTGTTTCCACCAAAAATACTTCTAAGTATGTTCATAATTTTAAAAGCAAATCAGTAGTCTATTAATCTGAATATTAATGTTTTTGAACTTAAGTCTGCTTAAATAGATGCCTATTCTGACAAGGGTATTAAGCCCAAGCTTAGCACTCAAGAAATGGAAGTTAAGTGCCTGCATGTGTGGGTTGCTGGATGAGTTATGTTATGTTTCCAAGATGACAAATAGTTTTTACAATACTATCTTATGGTTTTTTTCAAACAGTGCTTTACATCATATCAGAAGCAAGTAATTCTAAACACATTTATGTAGTGTGTTTAAGTGTGTTAACTTGTTTAAGTGTGTCAGTGCCTGGATAGATTTAATATGCAATTTACACCAGCAACATACAATAAGTAGACTCTTTGAGCTGAAAAAAGTGGTGTGATTGCACTTAATTACTAATTAGTCAATTTAATTATATGGATTGCTGACCATAATGAAAGACAGTAAATCTGCTATTGCTATGTGATAAGCTAAACACTGTTTAAATACAGAATGGGCAGGAAATTGACTCCCAAGAAGTTCAGGGTGGTTTAAAAAGAAGGTTTAACCACTATGAAAGCCAGCTTAGTTGTACAGTGAGTTACCAATAAACAAATAAACAATAGATTCTAACTATTCAGCATGATGAAATTTGAAGAAGAGCTGAAAATTAAAAATCTTGGGTAAGTATCAGTAGCAAGAAATTTGAAACTTCTAAAGAAACTGCTTTGCAAAGTATTCTTGCTTGTCTTTCCATGTGTGAGTGAAGCAAGAGGAAAAAACTGAGCCAAAAAAACCCCTGTAGGGCGCTCTCTCTTCTAAATTCCATCCCCACATAGAGCTCATACCAGCTTGCTGCCATTCTCTCTGCTTTGTAGTCACGACTGTATGCATTTGGTTTTCAATTTACTCAAAAGCTGATTGCCCTGGCCACATAACTTTTGATCTTGTGTTAATAATACTAAAGTTATGAAACCTAATTTTTAACTTTACTTTGAAAACTGATAGAAGACTTTTTGTTTCCTAGTTGGTATCATTCTAAATAGTGTAAACTTAGACTCCAGGCTTAAGTGCCTTGAATTCCACTGTCTAATAAACTGAGTTGCTGGCTTTAAACTAACTAGCTCAGGGACCAAGAGCAGTGCAGCTGCTGAACCAAATCCAATGGAGTTCACAGAATTGCCTGAATGCATGGGTAGATATTCACATGGTCCCAGTGAGTTTGATGCTGTCATGGCAGAAGGAAACCCAAACAAGATTATTTGTGACACGTTTATACTAAAAAGCAACCAGAGCAAACAAGTACCTTAAGCCATGACATTGATGTTGTCATTTGGAAGTAAACTGAAAACTAGTTATATGTCAATAAGCATGGAAATAAAATATTAATCATATTAACTCTGTTCAAGAAAGATTTTATTCTAAGATAAAAATGTATTTTCTCATTTCTGCTAAATGGCTATTGTGTACTATGTCTTCTACAGTAAAATACTGAAATGCAAATTTAAAGAAAAGCTTTCGTGTGTACCAGACTGATACTAGAGACTTCTGCTTATAGCAGTATTTATCAGTAATAGATACCAAGGTATTTTATATTATTTGCAAAGGTAGTGTGTTTATAGAACTTTAAAAAAAACAAAGTCCTGTCTTGCTTTTCTTAAGTGAGAACTCTGTAGTTAATGTCTCAGGCCAGGCAGGTGTAGAAGAATCCTAGTTTAAAGAGGCACGTATTTTTTTAATATAAACATGAACTACTTCATAATGTAAACTACATTGTAAACCTCAGCAATAATAATTTTCTGTTTCTTTTAGCTCATTTGGCAGCCTCGAGACAATGATTTGCTGGCACAAGCATATGCAGACTCTGAACTGAATCAGTGTGGAATATGTGAATTCTGTCAAGAAGTTTTCCCACCATCTCTAACATCTAAGGAAGATTTTCTTCGGCATCTCAATTCCCACTTTAAAGTACAGTCTTAACGTATGAGAATTCAATGGTTCACTGTTTTTGCATACATTTATACTTTTTTTATTCAATAGATATGATAAGAGTTTAAGAATTAAGACTTCTTGTAAGAAGAATTCATGACTGAAATTGTCAGATAAGCACATTTTTAGTTATCTTTTGACAAGGCAAAATGAAACTCACTCAGTACAGTAATTCACATTATTGCTTGTTATGCTTCACTATTAACTTTGAGAGTGATGTCAAACACTTTTTTTTTCCCAATTAATCTTTGCCTGAATAGGCCTCAAGTTGTGATTATATTTATGGATGTAGACTTGCAGGATTAATGCCTTAATCTGGCTGGCAAAAATTGGTGTAATGCTAGGATTTTTTTTTACAATATCCAGTGATGTGATTACATTCTCTTTGAAGTAAACAGAAACGGAAGTAAGCCCTCATTTCTCATTTATATTATATAATTTCCATATTTAATTTACAATAGTGAACCTCTTAATTCAGATTCTTGTGAAATTATCACAGTAGCTGAATGCCTGGTGTGCCAAAATTAGGACAGGTTTGTTCACTAATAACATAAATGAATGGCTGACGTTCCCAGATGAATTTTTTACTGAAGGGAGTAATCAAAAGCAACACATAAATGACCCTTTTGCCAAAATGAAACAGTAATGATTTTATAAATATCTGTTACATGTTATTAAAAAAAAAAAAAATCTTGTTCATATACGTTTATAGCATTAATAACTACTAAAAATGCTTTCAGGGAACAGGTTATATTAGTATGATGGATAGAAAAGGTTAAACTTTCCCCAAAACTAATAATACCGAAGATTATTTGCCTTCCCTTCTGATCTCCTAGGATGGATTGCCCAAGTCTGGGACAGACTAGAAAGGAAAAGGGAAAACCTAATCACCCAAATCACAGTGACTTTATTTTAAACCTGAACATGCTTAGTGGCTTTCTCAATGCAATTAAAATTTGTGTTTAGTTGAAACATTGCAATCTGATAAAGTTTGCACATTTTCTGGATTTACTGATATCAAATTTAAAAATAGGGGTGTTGCCAAGTATTCTGAATTAATGATAAAGGGTGCTTGCCTTTTGCATTTGAACTGAATATAGAGTTTAGTCCTGATATTGATAATTAGCATTAATATTTTCATAGCAGCAAAGCACAACACTTTTTCTTTTTAAAGATTTGTTTGCAGGTGACAAATTTCTGGAAGAATTAACACCTGCATAATTTTTACAAATGGATTTTTCAGCAATTATTTTCTCTATTTTAAACATGTCATGTTTGTGATGGGCTGTCAGCAGAGCGTACTGTAATAAACAGCAGTGTACGGTGCACGTCTGCTGCATGACCTGGAAGAAGAGTTAGTTACTATTCGGAGCTTTGAGCCCTCGCCGCTCCGCAGCGCTGAAGAGGCGATGCTCGGCCCCGGCCGCGCCGTGCGGCGTGTGAAGAACCTCCCCAGAGAGCACGGCTGGGGGTGGTGCCCGGGAGAGGCACAGGTTCCAGGCTTGGGAGGAGAGAAGGGGATTCGCACATCTCCATCCAGCTCGACACACAGCACCGACTCGTCCTCTCAACCGTGAAACTCGGGCTCAGGAGCTCACGTTATTAAGAGATGAACAAACTGCGTATCACCTTTGAAGAAAATAAAGTCATCTGTTTCTCCCGTCCACC
>VZRN01005527.1:590899-617528 GCA_013397935.1 Dasyornis broadbenti
AAAAAAAAAAAGAAGGAAGGGGGAGAAAAAATCAGAAATAGGGAAAGAAAAGAGAAAAAGCAGCAGGCTGATTACGAGGTGTCAAAACTGCCAGGAGCAAGAAGGTGATAGCAATCAGGGGTGAGAAGAGTGCGCCATTCGTGCGGGGCAGCTAATTATCCGTCTCATTTGAGAAGAGCAGCATTCGAGGCAGCAGCGTTCGCCTGCTGAACGGTGACAGATTGGCGCGGAGGAGAGGGGAGGTGTTAAAACAATGGAGCCGGGCTTGCGAGCGCTGCTGCATGCTAATCAGCCCGGCCTCCTTCCTTCCTTCCCTCCGCCTGCCTGCCTGCCGCGATCCCTCCTTCTCGCTGGCCGCATGGCAAGCCCAGTGCTACCCGGCCCCTCTGCAGCAGGCGGCACCGCACCCGGCATAGGTGGTAACCCAGGGAGAGTTCCAGCGGGATGGCGCAGGGGGGCTGGCGGCACCCAGGGGACCTGGCAGGCTGCAGGGTATCAGTCGTACATTTCAGACCTCGCCTTTGGCGCCCGGGCTGCCAGAAGCCCGTCAGTGCGCTCCGCGCGAAGGGCAGAGGCGAGGAGCACTTCATACGAGTCCCGCGGGTTCTGTGGGCTGACCTCCCGGGCCCTGCTCCCCGCCAGAGGCCAGACCATCGCCGGCAGCGCAGCAGGTTGCCCAGTGAGAGACAATCTACTGCCGCACCCAGAGCAGGCCCGCAGAGGTGAGGGAACTGCAGAGCTGTGTCAATTACTGACGGATTCCGGGGGCTCCGTTGCCCTCTCAGCTCTGCACAGGAACTAGAGTCCGGAATGCTAAACATGCAGTAAGCAAGTGGTACGGCCTCTCTTCCGCCACTGCCTTTTGCTTCTCGGATTGCTTGGCCTTGCAAGCCTGAATGACTCTGCATGTACTCAGTATGCGATTTGTGAGGATGTACTTAAAAGGTCTAGCCCTCTCTCAGACCAGGAACAACCATTCTCTTTCACAAACAGTGCAACAGGGTCTGCAGAGACAACAGAAATGCTTTCTGAGGGATCTCTTTGGCCCTAGCCTTCCCAGAAAGTCCGTACTCCGCAGGACTCACAGGGCAAACCCTAGGGCTGGAGCATTAGCAGCCCAGCTACAGTAAGTGCTCCGCTCTGCCAGGGAGAAGCAGAGGAATGAGCGTTGGAATGTTTACTCTCCAATATTTCTCAGTTTCCATTCCATCCTGCCCTGAAAGATTTTTGATTACTATACACTTCAAAATAGTATTTATTACAGATTTACATAATCTGTATGTTTTATGTTAAGGCAATAACACATTGATGCTGTACTACTGAAAGGAGTTAATCTAAACTATGTAGTGTCTGCTATAACAGAGTTCCAACTAAAACATATCCTTGCTTTCTGGCACGGACAAGTAACACATGTCCAGAAGGACATTGCCCAGCACATTAGGTAAGCTGCCAGGTGAAGCCATTGCTCGACTCCCAAACTTTCACTGGGTTATGGATCAGCACTTGGCCAAATTAAATGATGTAAGTCTGTGTGTAACCTCACATTTAATTTAACAAATGTTATTTCAAATAGCATGTGCCTGGTTTAGAGCAGGATTCAGGGGGATAAGAAAACACTGAAAGGGAATAAACAGGTTTAGGCCTGAGGTAAGCAGCATGGTAACTCAGGTTGAATGCTATTTAAAATAGATTTGAGTGCATGTACGGCTAGGCGGTAGTAATAGCGTTTAAATTTTGTTATTCTAAGTCTGTCGTTGAGTGTACTTGATGAGATTGTCCATGAGCATACAGATGGTGAGATTTTCATGCTTCTGTGGCATACTGACATCTCAGGCTGTAAAAATAAATTCCCAGATCACTGTAATACCTAAGAAATAGAAAAATGCAGTCCACCTTAATGCTCTACATTTGAGTGCTTAATGTTTTAGGAGATTTTATATACTAGATACACAAGTTTGTGCATATCAGGAAGACATTTACAGTTTAAAGCAAAATTCGAGATAAACTCTGTGCCCTTTTTATGTGCTTCTGAATTTAGAGATATGGGGGATGGAGATAAAAACCTGCCTTTGCTATTATCTGTAATTTTTTTTAACTGTACATAAAAATGAAAGGCAGAATTAAGTTTTCATTAGGTCAAGTTTACTTTTCATTAAAAGATTCTTGGATTGTTTTTTGATTTCACATAATTTTTCAATCTGGAAACAAAATATTATATCTATTTTGATGATTTACGCTGCACTAAAAAGGTATTTGGATCAACGATGAATGCCAAGACATCTTCTTGAATATAATGACTCTTTTCCTGCCTAAGAAGGCATAGTGTGGAGCAATACATGCACCAGCCTGTTCAGCCTGGAAACCAACACTGATATTGCTCATAAATATCCAGGGTAGGGCATCCCTATTGGTTACTGCCTGGCCGCAGACAAGGTGCTGTGCTTATCCAGGTCTCTGAACTGACCAAATTAAAATTTAAATAGAAATATATAGCAGGGTGATATGGTGCAAATGAGCTAAAAGAAAAACGTTTTGCAGAGACAAGTACATAGTTTAAAAAGGTTTAAAATATTCAATTGGTGTAAAAAATAACTACTTGTAAAAACGTGTGTATTTTCATTATGCTTAATTTGCCATTCAAAACAAGTTTTTCTTAATAAGCTCTATTGTTTCTATCTGTTTTGTGAAATGTAATACGTGTGAGACAGAAAGCAGACTCGGAATGTGAATGAGTCTTGTTTTCTCTTTCTCTCTTTCTTTCGTTTTTAAAATACAACTTTATTCATATTCACAGGGATCTTTAAGTTGAGAAAAGGATTAATGGAAGTGGCATGACACTCCTGAGGTCATGATCTGAAAAGACGAAACATGAAATCCTATCTGCTAGTCTTTTCCTATACCTTATTTGTGTGCAATAGAAAAGTCTCCATAAGGGAAACACTCAATAGTTATGTTTTCGCTCTCAGCAGTGACACAAGCTTTGTCAGGTTTTCGCTGTTTGTATAGTTCATTAAAATACTTCAATAAATGACTCGTTGTTTTAAAAAATCACCACACTATCACCCAAGTAAGAACATCTATATCCTCCCAATTTCTGCAGTGTCAAAAGTACAGTCTCTAAGGGCAAAAGGTTACAGAGCCTTCATAAAGGTTTCCCATCTGTCATCAAGCGCAACATCAAGCCCTCTAGGTGCTATGAAAATGATTTTCTCCGGAATTCTCCAGCCCAAAGTTGCCATCCTCTTAATTACAAGCATTTGAGATCAGGAATGCCACTGAATTCCCTGGAGATTCACAGAAGATATGCAAAAATAATCTCTTCTCTTGCTTGCCTGCCAGGGCTTCTGTACCTGCCCACAAGCTACTCGGCTCATTTGCTAGGTAATGATGGATGAACCAAGGCAGTACAGCTGCACTGCTGCCCCTCCTGACATTGCTGACACGCAGTCTTTCAAAGTTTCTTCTTTATAATTGACTGCCATCAAAAGAGTTACAAATTACCGGTTGGGGTTTTGGGTTTGCTTTTTTTTTCTCCTTTTTGGGGAGCGGTATCGTTTGTTGGGAATTTTTTTTGTTTGTTTTTAATTGATCTGCTGCCCTTCTCACCATTACAAGCCTCCTGTACATGGATTACTCCACGTACATGGGATAACAGAGTGAAACAAGTCCTTGAGACAGCAGACTATAAGGTGTTCTAGTAAGAACATCTGCTTATAACAGTTGCCCTGAAAAAACACGGAAAGTATTCCTGGGGTCAGTGTGCATGCAAAAGGGTATACAGAGAGACAGGGTGTGGAGTCGAGGTTTTGTGTGACAGGCCCATGCCTGCGCAGCAGAAACTGAACCTCTGGTCAGGTGACAATCCTATCTGCAAAAGTCCATTAGCACTTTTTCCAGTGGTGACAACCAGGTGAAAGGCCATCTGACCTACCAATTTATCAACAGTCGAGTGTTGGAGGTTTCTGTGGGGTTAAAGGGATTACAGTAATTGTAGGAGGAGGTACAGAATGTGAAGTGAGCAGGAAAAAAATATCACTGTAGCTTTATGCAAGTTATCTGCCAGTACAGAACCAGCCCAGAGGAACTAGCTGGCTGGAGTGGTGCCGTTCAGAGTACGCATAGACCTGGTGATGGATATGTCTGCAGAGGCTTAGATAGCGTTGTAAATCTGAGCAGTATAGACTGCATTTTTAATATGTGGAAACATGTACATAACTCTGGACATAAGGGTGGGGGCGTAGAAAAAGCTACGTCCAAGCTCAATAGGATCACGGGAGAGAAACCTTGGGCTGCATGCCATCCGAGATGTGAAAGCCCACGGAGGCTCAGCAGCCAAAATCACATACACTGAGTTTTTAATAGAGTTCTTATCCATGTGTCCATTTAACTGCAGTTAATACAGATCAAATAAGCTTGTTACTTATAGATTCCCAGTTGGCTCAAGTGATACAAGACAGTAGCAACAGGAATATCCCTAATTAGAATGGATTCATCCGATTTCTTTATTCAGAGAGTTTAATGTCTCTAAGTATTCAACGAATGATAAAAGCCTTCCAGAATAAAGCTGCTAGGTTTAGACCTCATTCTGCCCATGAAAGAGGAACAGCAGGTTTACTTCTACCTTTAATTTACTTCTTCCATACTTCTACCATTACTTCTAACATACTTCCCCTTATTCTTGTGTATCATTTCTGAAATCTCTTTCAGCACAGTACTCTCTGCATTTTTCCAAAGTTTTTATTCCATATAATTTTGTGTGTACAGACAGGCATTTCAGACAAGTAAATCTGAGAAGAATTCACAGCTGGAAAGTAATATGAAATGTTATATCAGTTGGTTATGAAATATCTTCCTACACCTTAGCAAGAAATTAAGAGTCATCATTTTAAAATTTACTTTGTGTAGTGATAACTTGGCATCATATGCCATGACTGCAAGTGCAACTCTTTGAAGAAAGACATATAGTAACCTGTGAATGCCTCTTCTGAGAGAAGGAAATGCTATATGCTTCACAAATTCTTTTAGTTTAGTTCTACTTTTTAAATTTTATTATTTAAGCATATGCATGTTGCTTCTTTATGTGTCTCACTGACCTACTCATGAAAGAGGCGATCTAAGCGATACCCACGCACACAAACGGATACTGTGTACCTTGTGCACCCGATGTTCCACACAAAGCTCTGCCATGGTGAACACGTGGTGTGATCGACGGTCACGTGTTCAAAAAGACCAACATAAATGTCATTAGCAGTGAGACCATAGTTATGCTCACAAGCCCATTGAAACATGACAGGTGTAACTGCAGTAAGAATTTATAAGTTAGTCTTGTTTTTTCTTTCATGTAGAATAGCAGGAACACCAAGAGATGCTCATTGAACGCTACAAACATGGAAAGAGAAGGCAGTCCCTTCAGTCTCTTTCGATCTCACCATCCTGTGGAAAATGGGCGCAAGACCTGGAAAGCGATGCAATTCTCAGACCTGTCAGACCTCTTATGGGCTTCAAAGGAATCACATGAACACCACATCCAGCTTCACTTTGATTTAGTAGCCCATCATAGAGATCACCAGAAAAAGCTATCACCACAATGGCAGCATAGCAATTTCCTAGCCTTTGCATGAGGATAGCAAGATGATAAGGATTGTAAAACTCCTACAGCATTTCAGAAGGTCCATATTTCCCACTGGGCCTAAGTGACTTTTCCATTAAAAAGTGAAGAAAATGGTTATTATTAAAAAATGAGGTGAAGAAAATGTTACTATGTAACGGGCTTGTTGCATCTTTTGATGATGCTTTTGTAGGAAATAAAACAGAGAGTGGACTTGCCGGCTTGCTTTCCTCAAAGCTGGTACCTTTCCTTTCTGAGGTGAAGCTAAGAGGGCATTAGCTCTCTTTAAAAAAAAATGTTCACGGCATGCGTGGGTGTATTTGTGCTGGGAGGGAAAGTTTCTTTTTTTAAAAATAAAACTGTTCCTTGGATTTTTTTTAACCAAGGCTAAAGGTTTGTCTTTGTCTTCAGAAGAAATGTCAGAAAGTTCGAATCTTCACGCCTTCTCTTCCCAAAATAAATGCCTTATTAAGATCAGATATGTGAAGCCCTAAAAAAAATGAGCAACACCTTCCAGGTCCAAGTGCGCGCACACACACACACACACACACACACACACACACACACGAAGAAAACCTTATTCAGAATATTTTTGAAGAAACAGACTAATCTCAAGCTTCATATTTACAGCTGCAAAGCGGCAGCAAAATACGATTAAACTGGGTTCTTAAAGTTTTACTCAGTAGCATTTTCTTAGGTTAACTGTTTGTGGTGATGAGATGCTGTGAGCGGTAACACAGCTCCCAGAGGGACCGGTGCCTGAGAGCACTGGTGAATTGTTGAACTGCCATGTCTGCTATATCAGAGACTGGGATGTACACTGGACTGATTTTACTATCTTATTTAAATGTGATGGTTTTCTCATTTGTTGCATTGTTTGTATTAATACGAATATCTTGTTATGTTTGTTTTGTCTCCTGGGAGCCAATAAAGCTGTGAAGTTTTTCTTTACACCAAATGCAGCTCTATGGGCAATCAATCAATGGGTAGTTTTTGGATAATCTGTGAGAGTGAGAAATCTAATAAAGCAAGCAACTAAAAAAGGAAAACAAAGTCTATTTTCTGTTAGGTAGCTGCGTCAGGAGTCAGGCTTTCCACCATGCCTTTATAAGATACTTAAGCAGCTACATTTAACTATCAGGGTAGCACCTCACTAAATTAACTCTCTGACATATAAAGGAAAAAGTTTAGACATTGTGACCTCGGCATCAATGTGGATGACTTATTCGTACAATTAAATTTGCTTGACACTTGCATTTCTCCCCACCTCCTCCTCCTCCGCAGTGGTATATGAAAACATATTAATGCGAAATAAAGACCAATCATGAAGTGAGAAAACAAATAAGTGACATTTAAAAATTACTATTGCTTTGCTCTATCAGGTATAATGTAAAGAAATAAGTAGATAAAGATGATATAGTTAGTTTCTAGGTCACAACAAGGTCCATAGGAAATCGTGCCATTTAATTTCAAGGCAGCAGTTCTCTTATCACAACAAAATGAGTTATCAACAGATCAAAATAACAATCTGAATTATCTAGCATTAGTGGCTGAACTGAACAGCCCCAGATTACGTGATGAATTGTTAAATTGCGATAGCATTGTTTTGGAATTGCTAATTAAAAAACAAGTAAACCCCCATGACTCTGGATATGACAACTGAAAATATCCACAAATTATTTAATAAATGAAGCGTCTAACAACTCTAACACTTCCTGCTCGCCTTGTTAATAAATGTAATTTGAGGTAGATTTTAAAAATCTCCCATCTAAACAGTGAATTCATTACGCGACGTTCAGATCTCCAGATGCCTATGGACTCCTCGGAATTAGGTGTTAAATAGACAAAAGTGAACCAAACTGCCTTTAAAAGCACAGCATGACCATGTAATTCTTTTTCCAGTTTGTGGTAAAAAATGATGAAACTTCTTTCCAAGTAGCTATCACCCAGATTTAGTGTGAAAAGTAGTGTAATTGTAATTCACGCCATCAGGGTCTATCACTGATAGACTATCAGCTGTTCTGTAGTTAGGAAGGCTTTCTTTTCAAATAGGAAAGCTGCCAAGTGCTCTGTGATACCTCCAGCAAGCTTATCGGATGGAAGATCGGAGCCAAAACAGCAGCTGCACACATATGCAAATTGGCAATTAATAGTATAACATTCTGGGGAGGGTTGGTTTGTTTTTTTGGTTGTTTTTTTTTTTTTTTTTTGGTTTTTTTTTTTTTTTTTGTTGGTTTTTTCATTTTTATATTGAAAGTTTTTTAATATGGGAAAGTATAGCAGAGCTACCTTAATATTAACCTTAAGAGTGACAGGGAACTTCTTGCCTGAGCAGCCAAAGAATAATTACCCTCTGGAGAGACTTTCACTCTATTACTTTCTTTCTTCACACAAAGATCAAAGCTTTGTTGTCCTGCCGAGTTTGTCTCCATCATGAAAGTTAACTTCAGGGGATTTTACAAAAAAGGGGGATACCTTGTAGCTGCAACTCTCGAAAGCAGGGAATTGTGGCGATTCACGCTTCCCTCCGCCCCCCACCAAATATCCAAAAAAAAAAGCCCCCAAAAAGTTAGGTCATTTCGGTTTTTGTCCTGTTCCCTGAAAAGATGTTCCATGCTATGTGGGACTCTTAGGACCGTGCATTTGTTATGGATACTCTAATCAACGACAAAGTAATTGAAGGATTAGTTTTATATATTTTCCCCAGCCTGCAGCAGCAAACCAGCTTGCTTTATTTAGCCCGGCATGTACGAATATAAGACTCCCAATTAATGCAGTTGCTTGCTTAAGTCACTACATTGCCTTTCAAAGGATCCTCACATGATCCTTTTCTTGTAATAGCAGGCTGGAGCTGGAAGGGCTTTGCAAGGCTGCTGCATTTCACACCAGCCCGTCCCTAGCGCTTTCCCCAATGTCTGTCTCTTCTAGGACAGGCGTGGGGTGATTAACTGATGTTTTCGATAATCTGTGAATTCTTAATAGTCTTATTTTCACGATTACATATCTCAGCGTCTTTAGGATTAGGATTCTCCACGAAGGCAGGCCAGAAAGTTTGCTCCTCTCTAAAGGCAGGCGTCTCAGGAAGGGAATTGCGTGGCGCGGCTTGTGCGGCGCCTGCCGTGCGGCGGGAGCCTGCCTCCGACCACCGCCACTTCTGCCGTCTTTTCCCGCGGCCACGTACACTGCCGTAGCGATCCCTTTCCATTTCCTGGCTCGGTAATTGCCGTGCCAGCGGGAACACGCGGCTCCGCTCCGCCAGCTCCCGGCGCTGGCTCGGCGGGCGCTGCCGACGGAGCCGCAACCGGCGCCGCTCGAGCCGCGCCACAGCCCCGCGGCCGGCTGCGCCCTCCCTCCGTCCCTCCATCCCTCCGTCCTTCCCTCCGTCCTTGCATCCCTCCCCTTCTCCATCCAGGCCCTCCGAGGCTTTCTAAGCAGCGCCCGGAGATTCCGACAAAGAATGTACATTTAGATTTAGACGCTAATTCTTCACCGTTCTGTTCCATTATCAAATCAACATCGCACATAACTTAGAGGAAAGCGGGGATATAAAAAGATCTATACGTTCTGGTTTTCAGGAGGAACTGGAAAATATACCCATTTACATTCACAGGTCTTTGAAAAGTCAGATCTTTGAGAAGGACAATTTGCCCTGAAATGCCAGGGTCCCAAAGGCAGAATGATACAAATCCTCACCTGAAGTCGACGGAAGACTAGCTTGACTAAAATACCAATTTAATTGTACACAGACAGGAAAATCTGATCGTAGGATATTCAACAACCAGTATTTACATTCAGATGGGCTCCCATCTACCTGCTTGTCCGGATTATAATTTGTGATGCTTTTTTCCAAATTGCGACACCTTTGTCAATTCACTCTTATTTTCTCCAGTGTCTCACAAACACATAGAACACAGTCATCTTTTAAAAGTGCTTTAGTTAGTTTTAAAGCTTCCTACTATTAACCCACATCAATATGCTAAAATTTATGTAAAATATCATAGGATCTAATAATTTATCCCATTAAACAATTTGCTTTCCAAGTTTTAGTTTGAACAAAGCACGGCCTTCAACTTTTCTCATGAATATATACGTTTGTGCATATGTAAATAAAATAATTTGCATTCACATAAATCCTTTGCTTATTCTGTTTTACTGATGCCATAAATCTCATTAATCAGCTAAATTTAAAGAACACACTTAGATAATATTGAACACATAATTTCAAACCATGTTAGGCATAACCTAATCAAAATAATTCTGATGTATACAGTTTCATGTAAATCTACAGTATCCAGGAAATTCAGAACAAAAACAATGCAGTTATTTTCATTATTAAGAACAGGGTTTGGACCTTCATCCTGAGTTCTCTTAATTAAAACTGCATACTGGAAAACATGTGGTGCTGTACAACTGCATGCACTGCTTTGAGAGTTCAGTGACATCTGGACTTGCAGAACACAACCTCTCTCTCTCAACTTTGGATATGGTTTCCATGTAATTGGTATCTGGGAACCTTTGCATCAGATATACATATACATACAACTGAGCAAACAGCATAAAAAAAAAAAATTCTGAGTACTCTGCTCTTATACACTTTTATGTGTTCATTTATCTCACTTTAGGAGACAATGTTGTGGTAGATTTTTAAATTCTGGTCTCCAGATAAAAATAAGGAAAGAGTGGGTTTATGGCCTATTTCCTAGCAAGTTTTGAATTTGTTGGCAATGCTCAACCAATTTGACTGAGAAATACACATTAAAGTACTGACTTTTTTTTTTTTTTTTTTTTCATTTTTATAAATAAGGATAAGCTTTGTTACTACTACGTGACAGGCACAAAGAAGCCAACCATCATTTGCTCTATTTGGCAGCAGTTGGCTGATCAAAAAACGTACATGTGCTCCTGGACCAGTCTCACCATGTGATATCTCTTACCTAGCTGGTAGGCCAGAATTCAAAACTAGAGGTTAGCGGAAAAGCCAGAAACATTCTGGGGATGTTCCATGAAAGGAACAGAGGATGTCTTGGAGGTCTTAAGATATAGAAGTAACCTAAGGATAACTTGGGATACTAAAGAGATGAGAGTTACTAGGGTGATACAGGAAACAGAACAAATCAATTTTAATGTTAATTGAACAGCTTTTCACTGTAAGTATTCTAATATTTCATTATTGGACTGTTTTTTATGGTCCTGAGACAATAGGTAAGAAAAAACTCATTCACAGTGAATTTCAGAACTTTGTCCAGCCAGTATCAAAATCAGTATCCATTTTTAGATACAACAAAGTATCAATTTACAATATTTACAGCAGTTCACTGGGGCAGACGATAATTGGGTACATTCACAAAGGCGTAAGTACATTCTCCAGACATTACTAAAGAGAAGCTGCGAACAGCAAAGATTGAAGAAAACAAGTCCATTCAATGTGATGGTAAAAGCAGAGTCACAAAGCCAGTAGGCTCCTATGTTGGCTATTTGCATTCAATTTGAGAGACCAATGCAAAAGACGGTGTTTTCTTCCTGTTGCTTTTCTTACAATATTTAAGCACCTCAGGAATATAGAATCTTCTAATGTTAAGAGGTTACACAATGTTGTTGCACTTGAAGGATTTGATTTGAACAGTGTAGACTAAACTATTTATGAAAGTTAAAACAAAAGAAAAAAGGAAGAATTCTGTAAAGGAAGAGCCACAAGACATTCTCTAGAATATTGCCTCCTTGGAAGGCAGAGTTGCTCCTCAGTGAGGGTGAACTCTAGAATTGGATTTTGATTGAGAAAGAAAGAGAGAGAGAAGGAATGAATGAACAAATGAACTACACAGGAAAGTAATGAAAGTGGGTCAGAACCAATATTTCTAAATAGCATTTGCAAAACCTTACTAACCCTGGCTAATCTGTGACTATTTCAGCAACTGTAGCCATTTCGCTCAAGAAGTCTTTGCAGAAAATGAAAAGATCACAGTGGAGATTAATAACTTCCATATTTGAGAGACGATGAAAGCGATGTGCCTATGGATATAAACCTCTACAGAGAAAAGAAAGTCCTCCAAATAGTAAGCAAATTATATAATATAATATTAAAACATTAATATTAGTTCAATTGGTTTGTATAAGTATATTTGCAATATTATTCACTCATACAGAACATTTTCAGCAATAAGTGTTAGAAAATTTTGAATGTACAATTCAATATATAAACCCACATCATCCATACATAACTGACAATGAATTATCCCTACAAGAGTAAGTAATGGGAAACTAGGTAAAGGCATAATACAGTATACAGTACTTAGTAACTGAAAGGCATGAACAACATTGTATTAGTTGTAGGACTGCTATGGTATGTCTCTGTCAGATATAAAGGGACAGTTCCATAGACAGTATGAGAAAAAAAGTATTATAAACATTTCATCTCAGAGAGACCTTAACTGATGAGGAAAGGTCACAGTAGGAAAACATCCACTTTTGTATGATCTGAAATACTGGAGCTGGTCAGATGTTCGCAATATATTGCTCACCAAGAAACTGAGCCCAAGAACTATTAAGTTTTTTGATGAATAACTTTGAATAATTAATTCTTCTGAGAAAATCACAATCTGTTCACCAAGAGTTCATGAGAAAAACAAGGTGAATAATTCATTATGAATTATTTGACCAGTTTTAGCAATGAGGTTCTAAATCTGTCTTCTTATGGATATTAACCTCATTAATACTATTTAGATACAATGCCTAAGGATAATTAAAATTATTAAATACTGCACATCTACTATGATACAATTTAAGCTACTGACTTTCTTTTCTATTTCTTGTAGATACTTTGGAAATAAGTATTTATTAAATTTTAAAAAGGCTCTGTGTATTACCTTAGAAGTACTGTTAGTCTTCGAACAATTGATGCAATAACAGGACATCCTTAAATAAGAAGACAGCCTTGATGGAAGACAGATATAAATGTTTAAAATCTGATGGGGTATACTGCTACAACATATAGCTAGGCATCTATAGTAAGATGCTGTCACTCGTGAGTTTTAGGGAATTTGTGAGTATGTCTAATCCTGCCCTGGGAAACAGAACTTCTGCGGATGTGAAAGAAAACAGGTTCAGATTCGCATTCTTAAATATTTGCAAAACATTAATTATAATAAGTACAAAGCAACTATTGTACAATAATTTAAAAACTGAATAATCTTACAAGACCGATTTCAAATTGTTCTAAAGTGCCATCCTAAATTAACACATTTAAACATTACTACACTATTTCTGTCTAATTATAAACATGACATTGTTTTAAATTAAAAGGTAACATATCCTGGGCAACGTGTAGCCAACTATACAATTTCATTAGTCAAAGCTGCAGTTTCATGACACTTTGAACAGCTCTACACTGGAGTTGCCACTGTGCTTTGTGCCAAGTGTTTCTGCCTTCTCTCTTGCATCGGTGTTTGGAGGTCACTGTTCCCCCACTGCCTTCCCACAGAGATGAGTTGTTCCACGGCAGAATTCTATTCACGGTGAAGCCTGACAAAACAACTGGGCAGGACTAAAATCAATCCCCTATAAAAAAAAATTACCCAGCTTCTGTTTTGTCCCCAAAGCCGGTTGCATCCTCCCTGGCATAGGTAATGATCTGACCCCACAGAGAAGTCAAAGAGACATAAAAACAATCTTATAAAATATACTTCTCTGTACTAGAAGAAGGCCCCTGAGCTACAAGACATTCAGTTTAAAGTCAGATGAATGAAGGTGCCAGTGAAAATGCTGGAGAAGAGCACAGCAAAGAGAGCTCAAGGGAAAGCGGTGGTAACATATGGCCAAAAGTAGGGTTTGCAGCAATCAACATTTAGATTGGCTTCAGCTTCAGTGGAACCACAGGCTTGGATTTACTGTAAATAAGATCTAATTCTGAAGGAACTTCCTGAAAACAAACATAAGGCAAGTCATTTCATACTCCTCCTCCAAGAAAAAGAAACCCAACAAGCACATCAATTACAGTGATAGTAATAGTAATAGTAAGTTACTTCATGTAATGTATTTTCAGCCACTTAGCATACAACATGTGAGTCTACCAGCTGATTATACTTGATGCTGAACTGAGTTTTACCTATGCAAGATTTAATCTGACCATTCAAAGAATATTTTAAAAACATTTAACTGCAAATGCAAAGCTATGCATTTCTAAAGTTTTTTACTCTTTACTATGTGCAAATATGTGTCACATTACTTTGAAATGGCAGTAAAAGCCTTTTAAAAGAATAGCTCTCTCTGGAATAAATTTTTCATTTAAAGAATACTGAAAGTAATTCTCTGTTGGGTGGTATGATGTTAAAATCAGTTTATACATTATGAAACTATTTACTATATACTATTTACATACTCCATTAATATTTTCAGTCCTACTCTTACATTTTAATATAAAATCTGAAATTATGTAAAGAGATAAAACTTCAAAACAGTTTTCTTCTTTACATTGAATTAAAATATATGTGACACACATATATATAGTAAATATGAAAGACAATCCACAGTCTGACACATAAAAATTATGCCAATAATTGTTTATATTAATAAATAAAGCAAAAACTGTCATAGCAGCATGTTGGCAGAAGGCAAAAGTGTGTACAGGTGGGATTTGGCTACATTGTTCCTATTTACACTGATCATTCAATTGCATATCAGCTCCAGGAATTTTCTTCTTATTAGTTGAGTATTTGGCTTTTTATCTCTGTGCATTTTAAACTGGAATTAAAGAGTGCCTGATCTCTGCCAGTTTCCTCAGATGTGGCATTCAGGAATAGAAGCTTTCCAATTTAACTTTTTTCTCCTCTGTATTGAAGCAGGAATATTACAAGACAGAACTGCAGCTATCTAATACTAATGGTTGTACAGTTAAGGTTACTATTTCAGCTGTACTATTTTTACTGGTCTAATGTTTTAGTGTAATGCTTATTCATATGACACCATAATAATTTAAGAATTTTGAAATAAACATTTATTAATCCAGAAATCAGAAGAGTATGGATTGGATTGACAAGATTTCATAGTAACAAAATTTTAGAGGAAAATGTAGTAAAAAACCTACTACTACAAAAATGCATATGGGAGAAACATTAGCAGTACTTGCATTCATCACTTCTTGCTAACTAAGCTTTTCATACGGTCCGGGAAAAATACTGCGCAGATCTCTCATAACTACATCTCCTTGCAGTAATGATGGGTTGCTGATGGAGCTCTATTGCTCTGCCCAAACAAACAAGGAACTTTTCATCTTTAAGGCTACATAGATTTTTTGAAAGGTTAGCTCTTTATTGCTGTTGGATGAGTTTCCTGGCCACAAATAGAGAGATCAGAGTGAGATGAAAGGTCCACAGAAATAAGTAACAAGTCTAGATGGATGGAAGTCACCCCTAAAATGGGCAATCTTGTTGCCTTCAGCATGAAAGAAAGGGGATCTAAATTAAAAAAAAAAAAAAAAAAAAAAAAAAAAAAAAAAAAAAAAAAAAAAATAAAGAAAAAAAAGACCAAAAAACCCTTGCTATAACAATAGATTATTGACCATTTATTTAGGTAAGAGTGTGAGACAAGACCTCCCACCAACTACCAAGTCATTCTACTGTAGCTTTAGCTCACTAAGCTTTCAGCTCTTTGCTAACCCTCATGATTTTTCTGAAAATTTCCAATATTGTGTGATGGATTTCATTGAGAATCTCAGCTACCATTAAATCAAATCAAAACATGATTTTCCACACAAATAACTTAAAGCTTACCTGTAAAAAATAGCACTGATTTAATAGCACAAGTGTGACAGCAGTAAGAAGGAAAATGTATCCCTTCTTGGCTCTTTCTCCAATCTCTCTCTGAAATTCCATGAACTATCTAATGGTGCAGATGAAAATATCTCAGTTTCAGACTTAACTGCATTAAGCAGCCTGATATTTTTTTTTTCAAAGCCTTGTGGTATCTTTCTAGGTCTTGTGGTTGGATGACAATCTTTTGAATATTATTGTTCCAAAATGATCACATTAGTTATAAGGATAAGCAATTATTATATTTAGTCTCTTCCAGTTAGTAATTTCAAATATTTGAAATATACATATATCAAATTTCAGAAGTTCTTTAAGTCCAGGTAAACAGCCTTCTTCCACTCTATTTAACCAGACTTGTACTAAGAACTAAGATGTTATGTAATTTCCATAAAGTGTAGACATTTCACAACAAAGCCTATGGTATGATTTTTTTCAGTACTGTGTTGTTCCCTCTAACATACTTTTTTTTGACGGATCGGATAAATACCAGCATTGTGTGCTAAGTAATCAAACTTGCAACTAAAAAAATGGATTTGTGGCTTTTGAGAGAAAAATATTATGTCTGCATTTTATTATTTTTAAGATTTAAATTTTCAATTAATTTATAAAGGAGCTATTTTTGTATCTGTGATTGTGATTTAATTAGTTGTGCTTTAAAATGTCTACTATGGTGGAAAGAACAACACATACCATGTAAAGCAGTGAGCTCAGAAATGCTGTTGTTAACAGAACATGCTAATACCAGAGCAGGACTGAAAATTCGGCCAGGCTGTTTTCACACTGGGACAAGCTCTTGGACTATTTAGATTTTAGAGGGAGACTATGTTCCTTCTGAAGACAAGCTCCCTTTTGTTCTTGTCTCTCTTTTGTTCCTTAAGGCCATGACTTGATTGTGCATTCCAGTATCCTGTTTTCTCGAAATAGCAATCTAACTTTTCTTTCAGCAATACTCCTCAGAGAAGCAGGCAGGAGAAACTGGCTGCAAATGGCCATTAAGGAATACTTCAGAGAGCCAAAAATACAAGATTTCCACAAAGACTAATGGCAACAGCTGATCTGTAAGCAGCAGAACCAAGTCTTCTCCAGATAAATGCTTTGTTCAGGCACGCTAGCTTTAGTTAAATAATACAATTTCATTGATTCAAAAAAAAAAAGTATAGGGACTTGCAGGCATATTTAAGTTAAGCAACATATAACATGAAGAAGTTCTCAGAGATACATTTTATCTCCTCAGTTTACCCATCAAGTATTCTATATTTTAAGAGTTTATATTCAAATAAGTATCTTAGATTCTGCAAATATAAAGATAGTCAGTTTTGTCTCACATTATTTTTAACAATGTCTTTAGTGTTTAGTTTAATATTAAGCAAGATGATTCACTAGTTAGTTCAGCAAAGAATTCCATAAAAGGTAATAATTGTGAGATCATTCTTTCCCACCCTCCACTCATGCAATCAGAATTCCCTGTAATAGCGTTTGTAAGTCATTGTCCAGTTTAAATCTGTCAAGCATTAGCACTTTCATCCATCATCTTTCAAGACTGAATGTGTAGTTTAAAATTAATGAAACTAGGCCTTAGTCTTATAAAACAACCGAACATTTCATTTTGAAAAGCAGATACTGCAAGCAGCCTGACTTAAAAATACAAGGAAATTCTGGATCCATAATTCACCCTCCACCTTCCGACCCCACCAACCGCCATATTAGTGTGCCCCCACCAAAATACCAGCTTGTGTTTACAGTTTCATTTCTCCTGATGGTGGATGGGCGCGTGTACACGCACTCGCTCTATGTGCACTCAATAGGATCATGATCTGGAGAGCTGAAAATGTAAACACAAGCTGGTATTGTGGTGTGACTAGCGGTTTGTGGTTTCTTTGTTTGAATATTTCAAAAATGGCACACTGGCCAGAACTTAAGAGGAGAAAAGCAGAGCTGCTACTTATACAAAAATTTGATGGTTCCAACGTTCAGATTTCAGATAGATAAAAAGGGCTGCACAATACTTTATTTTTATGTAGTTGACTATGCTTGAAGGCAGGAATTTTGTTTTCAGGGATAGATAAAATACACTTTTGCCCTTCATTTTACATAATGAGGAATACCCTGCTTGTTCAGGTGCCCATTAAGTGATTTCTTCAGATTAGGAATGCTGTATTCATCCAAAGCTATCTGTAATCACGTGACTAAAGTAGGGAATATGGTCAAGTATACACACGATTAGCACATTTTAGGTGAGTATGGCTCATTCTCTTTGCATAAAGAATTTACTGCATCATAGAGCTGGCCATCTTCCTATTATCCAAGTTCAAACATGGATTCATATGTGGACCGCACAGAGAGCCCCAAAATTACATACCCTCAGAGTTACAAGAGCACAAACTTGAATTTCGATTTTTTTTTTCATTTTGCTTCACTGAAAGTAAGTGAAGCAGAATTACTTTATGAAAACAATGAGTCCAAAGGCTCCTCTCTTTCTAAGTAGATCAGACAGTCTCAGTAAAACCTCATAGTATCATTTTGCTACTGTTTTGAACACGGGGAGGAGGAGGAGAGAGGACTGAAATTCAGCTGCTAAAGTACTGGATTATATCCAGCTACACTATATTATTTTATTATTGTACATTCAATTTTTTTTTAATAAGCTTATCAGAAGTAGGTATTTGAAGCATTTTCCCCCCAGTAATTTACTTTCATCAGTTGCAGACTGGTTATAATACCTATTCCACATACTATATAAGCTCATCACTGAAAATTTAAACAACAACTGAAATTAAAATTTAATAAAAGATTGAAAAAATCAGGGTGATCTTCTTAAAATAGTGGGAAAAGTCCAGAAATTCCACCAGTATTAATGCAACAACTCTTTATTCAACAGAGGGGCAGTTCTGATATCAAAGTTCTCTATAAGAATAGTGGTGTTATTCTTATAATAACTCACAACTCATGAAAAGAGCATCTAGTTTATAAATACTTATCTGTTCATTTGATTGGAACATATATGCCCCATAAGAAGCAGGAAATTCTTTCTGAAAATAAGTAGTATTACACTACACACAAAACCATATAAGAATATTAATTGATTTTCCTCTTTGAGTACTTTTCATGTGTGTTTTAGAAACATTTGATTACTTTACACGAACTGCACAACTGTAATACCATCATAAGGTAGAACATCTTGCCTCTTTTTAATGCATTACTCTATATAAGCACCCTCACAAAGACAGCTTGTGAGCATTTCACAAATTATAATAATGGAACCACCTACATGTATATCAGTGCTGACAGATCTGGATCATCTTATTTTCACCTGCAGTAAGTTCAGAGTCAGCTAAAAACTAAATTATACAATGAACAGCTTTGTTGTAGGAATATGCATGGCCTTATTTTCCACTAACATTTGCAGAACAAATGCATGCAGCTAGCATAGATATTTAATGTAAACGGTCATAAATACTAATGAATTTACAATCTCTTTTCTTCCATCTAGATCGAAAATAAAGTCCATTGCTTTGGGGTTTTTTACATGCTGCTCTATAAATGCACAGTTTTATCTATACAAATACACACCTGTCTAATTGCCATTATCTGCAATAGTTTAATGTACAAAAAGGAAAATGTATCCCAAAAGACTTTGCTTAGTTGATATGAGTAATAACATAATAATGAATTAGATGAATCATTAACTACAGCAGAATTTTGTGTTTAGCTACTACACAAAACACCATAAAATTTTGATGATCATTTAAAGTGAAGACCTTTACTATGTGCTGTTCTGAAAGGCAGTGGCAGTTCTGGTCTAAAAATAAGTGGCAGTTCTGGTCTAAAATTTCAGCCAAGCACTGAAATAGGATGCCCAGGGCAGTGGTGAAATCACTGATCAAAAATCATGTTGATGTTGCACTTGAGGACATGGTTTAGTGGTGAAGGTGTTAGGTTAACTGTTGGACTCAATCTTAGGAGTCTTCTCCAAACTAAATGATTCTATGATTCTACAATTCTTGTTCTTTGGGCATTGTAGAATGGTTTATGCAAGGATGGCTTGAGTCACATAGAACATGTTTGTAACTAAGAAGGGAAAGACAACATCACTCACAGTGTTTCCTTATGTTTGAAGGTCTACCTGAGCCATTTTAAATAAAGAAATATAAATATATACTTCATGAAAACATGAAATAAATTTGTGTGAAATACTGCATAAAAATACATGCCTTCCCCTCCTAGTGGCATCAGTCAATGTAAAATAAAATAAAACTATTGTTCTTCAGTAAGCTCTATGAAAGAGCATATTCAGCACTCCCAGATTCTGGGGAAAAATGTACCCTCTTACTTCACCTACTAAAATGACAAAGACCTCAAGAGGCAAAATATCTGAATGTCCAAATTTAGGTAGAGTATAGTCTTCCTCCATAAAAATACAACTTCATTCAAAATATAAGAGACAGCTGCTTTTTCTGCCACAAGAAAGACTTGATATTAAGGATTTTTTCTATTTGTGTAGTAAAAACGCTAGAACCAATGAGAATCAAAACTTAATTACATCATAACAGCACATAATTGTAACAACATACAGTTAGAGTGAGAAAAACCTTACACTACTTTATTGACAACATGAATAAAATCCGTATCAGCCTAATATATCTGAAACCAAATTTCAATTACAAAAGAAGTTTCTAAACTAGCTAGAACTTTACAGGTAAGCAGTGAAGAAAGTTTAACAAATGCTCAGGAAAGGAAGATCTGAAAGAAGTACCAAAAATTTAAAAGATCTACACCATGTTAATAATGTAAATAGCTCACCAACTTTGAATATAATGGTTGTTTGAAAACTAACTGCAATATCAAAAGTATTTTTAAAGAATTAGGACTATGATTATTTTTCACACAGTGGGCAGCCTATTCTTATGCTTCAGGGTAGAGTGGTTTGCATTTATAAAATTGATACTTAAATATTTGTGTGTATAACAACATCAGTCACATAAAAGTACAGCTCTAGATTGGACAAATTCCATACTGTCAGCAAAATTAAAAAGTACAATAGCTTCAAATATTTTTATCAAAAATTAAAAGTAGAAAACATTTCCTTAAAAATTGTGTCCCATGGAGGTAGTCAGAAGATATGGTTTAAAACACCTGGGCTTTAGACCCAATTTTTATGCTCATTAGAATACATTATTTGATAGTCTACATGTGATGATCACTACTGGTAATTATTTTTCTCCTACTTACTTGAAAAATAAAACCATAAAAGATTGTCTGGAGAAAATCTGAATGAACTTGTTTAAATGTTTTTCAGAGGGATGGAGATCTTAAAAGGTTACTGCTTATGTTTACCATTAACAATATATTTTGCTGTCTTCCATTAGAAAGGAACAGAGCTGGTTTACCTGCCACTTATTTAAAGAATATTAACTTTTTTGTGTATTACTACTACTACAAAATCCCAGATCTATTACCAAGAACAAAGTCAAAGGGTAAAGTGGAGCACAACATCTGACCTTTAAAAATACTTGTAAAGTTTTCCTCTTTTTTAGAGGGAGAGAGATATTTTGCTGAGTGGTTAATGAATTCAGACACTGACCATTTGACCTGGGTTTTTGAAAGTAATTAGCAGCTCCAGTTACCTGAAAGATGGAGCTAAGATGAGCAGGCAGTTTTAAATCAGCGCATTTCTAATTAAAAATGATGTTATTTACAGTCACTCGATAGACGTTGTAAGCATCTGTGCTCATAAAGAAATATGCAACAAAGGATTGATGAATTTTTGGAGGCTATCCACAGTTCCTCAAAATAACAAGTGAGGGATGTTGAATATAAAAGGTAATTGTTAGCTAGAGGAGATTATGGCTCTTGCTTAAACATATTTTTCAGGTAAATTGGAAATGTGTAATTTAATTAATTTCTATATCCAAGTTTTGCAGAGAAAGGAAAGGTTCTCAGTAATGAGCGTAAAACTAAGCTGAAAGGAGCAAATAATTGTATTCACTTGTTGGGCTAATACTGAGAAGGGTACCACAGAAAGGACAACAGTGTAAATTTTACGTATACAAACACTAGTCAAAATCTCCAAGCTCCTAAAGTACACAAAAATAGTATAAGGTTCTGGGGGCATGAGGCAGTTACTAGGGAGTATAATTACTGATAGAAAAAGATTCTTGAGATCAACAATTGCATTTATTCCACCCCAAATTCACTATTGCAAATATGCCATATGAATCATTATATTGTATTTCAGATACATTAAGCATATATATGAAAACAAGTATAATACTCCAAAGCATTTTTAAAGTGATGATATTAACTTTGTGACCTGTAGACTATGGGAAAAAAGTGTCTGTGGAGTACTCGTTGTCCTCAAACTATGTTTCTAATGCAATTCCGAGTCCACTGAAATTTTTATGACCGCACGACTCAAAAGAGATTGAAAACTACTGCCATATACTGACATACATAGACGGAAATAAAACAAGAGCTAAAGCAAAGTTTAAGGTTTGGGCTAGTATGAAGTTTGAATATGACCAAAACTAGATAGCAGATACTGAAGTACTTTCTCAGACTTCAGTAACTGGCCTTTTAAGTTATTGCATTAAATTATCTGGGGTATTAAACCAGTTACACTGACTTAATCAGGTATGTAGAAAAATCAGTGGTCTCGACAATTTAAGATATTTTTCTACGATAATAATTTAAATCCACTTTCTTCAAAAGACTCCATACCAGAATTAAAGAATGTATACTGTAATACATTTTAACAACCCACCAACTTACATACCAGCAATACAATAATTTATAAGACCCAATGAATACTCCTTTTTTCATTATCTGTTTTCAGTATTTTTACTTAATTACAACAAGTTTTTGTATTTACTTTTGCCTTGAATATTCTTACCTGGATTTAGACTCATTTTTATTTGCAAAACAAAATGTAATAACTTAGACAGTGGAGACTAATAGTTAAACAGCGAGAATAAACAAGGGAATTGTATTTACTCCTTTTAGCAGAGTAACTAAATAATAATAATAAAATATAATAAAATAAATAAATANGTTGCCTCATCAGCTCTCAGGAACTCCAAAAAATTGCAAATCATTTTATAAAACAATAGCATGTGCAAGTGTATTTTTGCATTTACTTTTTCTGCAGAGATAAAATGTCTTACTCTTTGATCATCTAAGCAAAAAGTATCTGGAACACATTGCATTTTCCACATCCTACCTTTGCAGAGAAAAGGCTTAGGTTCAATAGGTGCTTGAAATGAACCCTGGACCTGGAATAAGAGAGGGAAAAAAAACGTTTAGCAGTCAAGCTAAAAGAATCACGACCCCCTAAATGAATAAAAAAATCTGGAGGCATATGAATTAAAAAAAAAAAAAAGGTTGAAATTAGAAATCTGGGCAGTACTAAAAGCTTCTTCAGATCCTTCTACAACGGAGACTCAAACTGCCACCACATGGACCCAAATATTTAGGTCTCCAAATACCAACTGTTACAATATATAATTAAAGTCAGTTTATAGCCTTTCATCAACTGAATCAAGATAGCTAGTGAGATGAGATAAATTGCTACTGTTTTTATTTATGGCACATATCCAATGTAGCTAAAATAAGGATATTGCCTTACCTGCATAGTTTATTGGCAATTGCAGGTACTCTGCCTATCCACATTACATTTCTCTCAGTGTTTGTAAGAAGCTTGCCTAGTCAGAGTAATAAAGACAGGAAGAATTATATTTCTAACAATTCAGGTACTATAAAAATGAAACTAACCTTTTCTATGTACTTCTAGTTTTTTTTTCTGTGATCAACACAGAGAACAAGGCATTATCACAACTCCACAGAATGTGCACAGTCAAAAAATTATGCTATATTTGATTTACCTCTTCCATCTACCAATGCCTCATGTTAAAAAAGCTGAAATGACTGAAGTATGACATATATGTTTAATCATAAAATAGCTATTTTCTAAACCAATCAAGGAGGAGAAATATCTAGGTTTATCTTAGCTAACTATTAATAATTTGTATTATCTCAGAAAAATTCCAGACACAACTGGGCTCCATCATGCTTTAATGCTTGTAAGCACAGTAGAGAATTCTACGAAGGATGACACAGAAAAAAGAATCAGGGTAATGAAGAGGAAAAAATGCCATGCGGTGTTTCTTGAAGGGCTGCAAGAAGCGAAACCATCCTAAAGAGGAGTCAATATATCTGATTAATAGCTTCCATAACTCTGAAGACTATGTAGAACTCACAAAATTAATGTCTAAGTTAGATACATTATTTTGTATTTAGCTTCAGTTTCGATTTAAATAGAAAGTACAGCTTCCTCACATCCTGAGTAACAGTTAATGATGAACAGAACCTTGTGTTGTAGGGGCACCAAGACTGTAAATACTTTATTCTCTGGTATATCTCTGTGATTAGTAGAGTAATGTAATCTCTATAGATTTATTTCATTTATGTAGAGTTCTGTGGAATGAAGCTGCTTAGGAATTCTTCATTACTTTTGTGTCATCAGAGAATTTTCAAAATCTGCAAATTGCAATCCTGTTTGTGAGGTAATTTCAAAGGTAAATGTTCTGGCCCAGCAGAAAATCTGATTTTATAGAATAGTGTCATCGCTACCATCCTTTTAATCAGCCATTGTAATCACCGCTGTCATCCACTGTGTCCCGCAGCAGCGCAATCACAAATAGCCTTTCTTAGGCAGATCTTTATAAGCTGAGTTGAAAGCAATCTAATTTCAGCAAAATGGCTGCTTTCATTGTATACAGGACACCGAACCTCTTGTGTAGGACCTTTTCACCATGTTGTGATTGATTTTACATCTATTGAAAACAAGTCTGGTCTCTGCCATTTGTTTACCCTTGTATTCTCTCTTTATGCTTTGGTATGCATTTTTAATTAGATACACTCCAGTTCTTTCACCACCAGCTAACACTTTTATTTGGGAAGCAGTCTTTACTAGCCCTGCAAATATCCGCTGTTCTTTGCAATGTCAAGTCCTTTTCTCACCTTGCTTTGACTTGGTTATCACTTATATCACAAGTAATTCATCCATCTGTTAACTGCTCCAATTCACATTACTTGGCTTTATTTTAAAGATCTTAACAATGGTCAATGGTCTCATCTAGCAGCTGGTTTCTTGTAAAAAATGTGCCTTTCCCAAGTGACATTCTTGTGAGGATCAAAATATTCACTGAATGGGTTTTTATCTAGCAGTTTACAGGTCCCTCAGGCTCTCCATAGAACATATTGTATATACCCAGTGCTTTGGGCATGCCATGTGTAGCAATGTGGATAACTTCACCTTCTTCAATTTTATTTCATTTTTCTCCAGCTTTCTGCCACATTATCTTTACATACTGTTGGTTAATTCTTGTTTAAAAAAAAAAAAAAAAGAAAAAAAAGATGATACATATCATGCATCTACATGATTGTTTAAGTTTGCATCCAGAGTGTGCCATTAAAGCAAAACTCTCAAAGCACTTTGGTGCTTTGATTGCTCCATGAAGCAGTTTGTGAGTGTTGAAAGTAGATTCTCTCATTGAAAAATGGCAGAGCAGACATACGCTTAATATAATTTGGTTGCAAATGGGCCTTCACTCTATAGGACACAATTAGAGTTACCCAAAGTAATAAACACTGAAAGAAATGGTTGCCTATTTAGGCCCACACATTTGTTCCTCCTAGTCTCTACTAGTCCCTAACACAGACGTAACCACAGAAGTAATTGAAATTGTCTTTGTTGGTTGGCTGTCACTACCTGAAACTGGTGAAAAGCATTACACCAGTTACACAGCACTTCTATAAAAGCAATGTTTCAGCCCAATCAGAAATATCTTAAGTACTAAAGGAAGTATAAAATTAATTTTTATTGTGTCATAAATAAGGGGGAAATCTCCCACTGAATAAAGAAGAAAAAAAGGTGTAGTATTGTTCCATCCCACAGCAATCCAGAAAAAACCCCACAGTATGTCCACTTTACATGCCACCTTTCTCTTAATTTACAGTTTTCAATTTACAGTCTTCTACACAGTTATTTAAATAAACTGTCTCTCACAGAGTAGCACCTTTGCAATTGCCAGGGACACAAACCCACTTCTCTGTTTCCTCATAAAATTTTTCCATAGACACCCCCAACACAAGCATTTCCAGCAAGATTGATTTTTTCTTGGCCTTATCTTCTCCAGATGGTTTGTAGATAGTTCTCACCACTCAGCCATCACTTTAAATAGACTCAAAAAGACAAAAGTCCAGTTTCCTTTAGGACTGCATGTGAAACTTGTATTGGCTGGTGAAACTTCCAATATAAACAGGATCTTTTGGCACCAATTGGAGGTGAGGTTGGGGCTGTGTTTATGGTTCACTGTAAGGAATGTTTGCTTTCTTAATATCATCTCCCTTCTTAACTCGGATGGATTATATCCAAATACATTGTTACCATTCTTCTCACTCAAATTAAATTGAGTTTATACTTGTCATGCTTTAATGGGCAGGTCTGTGCACTGAAAGAGATGCAAATAGTTTTGTTTGCAGGTTTTCAATAATCATATGTTTCATGATTAATGAAGCCTCTTTCAAGCCTCTAACAGCCTTCTGCAGCTGATTGTAGAATTGTTGAGAAGTCTAAAAAAAGTAATCTCACTCATATACTATCTTTAATCCTGTAAAATTTTATTCATTGTTTGTGACAAGACTTGCTATTACTCTGTGTGCAGCAAGGAGTTGATCAAGCATTGTACAAGCTGTTGGGGATGTCACAGAGGTCACCATCAGCACTTCTAACTGAGTGAGTGCTTGCCAAGGATAACAGAAGAAACCATTTCCCAATATACAGGTTTGCCAAGACAGAGTTCCAGTCCATTCCCAGGGTGAAAGGCTGCAGTTTAAAAAACTATTATTCCTTTGTTACTTTAACTACCAAACATAGTTCTAAACCAATAAATAAATATATATATAAATAAAGAAAATACTGTGATTCTGGCTCTGTTACCCTTTCACAAAAATTATGTCGGCTCTTTTACTCCTCGATGCATATTCATTCCCCATGCTCTGTTCTACATGTTTAAACATAGAAAATAAAAATACCCACAACTCTGATGTTTTATTCAATCCACAGTGCATCAGGTATTCTAATACCAGGCTTTCTAAAACTAATCTTCTGTTGGGTTTGTTTAGGTTTTTTGGTGTTGATTTTTTTTTTTTTTTTTTCCCC